>VXBJ01000037.1:0-276585 GCA_013400055.1 Nycticryphes semicollaris
ATTTTATTTTATTTATTTTTTTTGAGCAGTTATTAAATGTACTCCAAAATGAAAGATGAAATAAGGATGATAATAAGATATTAGTACAATTACTGTAATCTAAAGAAAAGGTTCTCATCAAAAACAAAATGTAGAAACTAATTACCGAGCATAGGAGTAAATAAGCTTGACACTGGATAAAAAGGTAGATTCACCTTGCTCTACTGACGTACAGTACACTGTCAATTCTAAACCAGCAGTACATCTGAAATCCAGGTTAAGTGATCATTAAGTTATTGTGTCCATTTGAATACAACACACTATATAAATATCCCTCAAACTTGAAGAAAAGCCTTGCAAACTTTGGGCTCTTCTAGTCATCATAAATATCCCCCGATCTCAATGACTTCTCAAAGATTATAAAAACAGAGTTAGGAACTTAAGAAGGAAAAATTGACATGAAAAAATATAAGGCCTGGAAAGAAAGAATCAGAAGAGAGTGAGTGAGAACGGTCAGGGACCACCCAATTTCAGAAGCAATGGAGACCAGTATTTCCTTACCTGAAGGATGGCTGTCTGTGTGGCAAGGACTGAGCAGGTGTTTACATTGGGGGTTGATGATAAAAATGTTCAGCTTACTGCAGTATTAGTTCTAACTAACTGTATTCCAACCGGTTTTACCCATCCCCATGCTGCACTTAGAATTATTAAATAAATATGAGAGTTTTTTGCTGTCTTACTACATTTTGTACAAAAATTCATAGGGGTTCAGTAGTTCATCAGAAGAAAAAGGGAGGTTCAAAGATAAATTATGGAACTATGATTATTAAGATCCACTTTAAATTGGAGTATGTCTTTACCATTTAGAACAGAATATTAAATGCTTTATCTACAATTTTCACACACATTTCTTGTGTCCATCAACTGGCACATATTACAGGAGGAAAATCAGAAACAAAATGTTATAGACGATTTTTTCTATTTGTACAGACTCATCTATGGAAGGTTAAGAGATTATTTTTTTTTATCCTTTTCCGAATTACACTCCAACATTCTGTAGGGAGACGTCAGATTCCATTCCTGATTGGACCTGCAGAGGAGGAGAAGGAGAAGTATTTTATGAATATTATAAAATGTTATAAATATAGTTCAGCTAATTTAATTCCTATCAACTCCCTTTATGAAAGTTTTTTGCTGATCTTATCTGATCTGTTCCTGCCCTTCTGCAGTAATGCAGTGTGACAGTCTATTTTTCACTTGATTTGTGTTTGTGGAAAGATCAGCAGATTTATTATCATTTTTTTTTTGTTAGAATAAAGTTCTTTATACAAATGCCTCTACACTGTAAAATGAAAATGAAGTAAGACTTGCTATAAGGATTAAATTAATGTAATTTGTTTCTAAATTCAAAGTTATATGTAGAATTAGCTTATTTTTCCTGCCATACCTTTGTCCAGAGTTATGGCATGGGCAGCCTGTTGAATGGAACAATCTCCACTACACAGAGCAAATAGCTGACTTCAGCCAATCCAGCTTCATGGAATCAAGGATGATTTTCCTTCTCTGGCCTGCACCTACCAGGGTGAGACCTGATACTGTAATGTCTTGGACTTGTGTTCCCAGTTAAAAAACTAAAGTATAGACCTTAGAGATGTGAAAGCTTGTTTTATTGTGTACCTCATCTGAATAACTATGATTCCAGGACTCCAGGATGCATCATGGAAAACTCCAGCAACCTTTAAAAGACTTGCTCCCTGTAGCTTGATACTCATGTTCACATTTATTTATTTATTTGTTTATAATTATTGCAACATGATTAGACACAACACAGGTGTTTCATCCTTAAGGAAGTGAGGAAACCATGTAAAAAGCACACAACACTAATTTGTACTATACCATTGCAAACACTTTCCCTTGTTTCATAGCATTGATCTAACTCTTTAGTCCATAATCACCAATCCCTCTCTCTGAGCCAATCATTTTGAGGTATTACAAAGTCTGTGTGACACGAAGCTGATTTCTTCTGAATCAGCTTCGTAAGAAGCAAGGTTACGTATATATGCATGTTTATATGCTGCCCATAGTTTATTGCAGCTGTATTGTTTGCTTCATAGGCTTGAAATAAGATTTCTTCCCCTTCAATTAAAACATGGAGTTTTGAGGAAATATTAGTTTAAAAACATATTTCCAGGTTCTCATTTTTCTGTGATTCACAGTTAGATATAATGTGACATCTTCCCTTGCAATTGTTCCCAGTGACAAGATAAATTAGTCTTTTCTGCCTCTTCCTTCAATATTGTCATTTCATACTTGAAGAAGCGCTCTGTCTCTGTATGCTTCATTGTTTGCTTTCTTCTTAGCAGAAGTATAGTCTCTAGATTAAAAAAATTATCTGCAATGTTTTCCTCTATTTCTTCTCTAAATCTTCTTTTTGGCATTCTAAACTGGCCTAAAAAATCTGAGAATAAGTAAGAATTATACAAGGGGTATATACAAAAAATTTATTGAGAAATTTTATCTTTCCTTGAGTCTTTTCCTTTGAGTATTTAAGAAAAAGGAAAAAACAAAAAACAAACAAACAAACAAAAAAGATGTGTTTAGAATGCACTTGGTGGTTTTAGGACTTTACCCCAGTATTTTTGTGAAGGAGTGAAGACAGATGAACTTATGGCATTAAAACTCAGGAAATCTAGGATGTATTTCTGATTTGTTCATTTTTTTTCCTTAAAAAAATGGGTCCTTAAACCAGGACAGTATAATATTCCATGTACAATTTATAAAGTGTATTGGCCTAATTTATTAATATTTATGAATGCTTCAAAAACTTTGCATTCATGACACTAAACAATAATTATAGTATCTTATCTTTATGTAGTGCATTCTGATTGTTCGCTCATTCCACTATGGATTTGTGTTTGATCTGATTGTTTTAATTACCATTTACTTTCAGCACTGATCAGTTAGTTCCTTTTGCACAGACTCCTGTGCTACTTAAGGGATACCAAACACTTTTTATGTCATACATGAAGGATCAGTCACAATAATAGACTTTTATAACTGTGACAGTTTTTTACAGTAACTAAATAAAAACTGTGAGTCAGAACTGACTTATACGTGTGTACTTTCTTAAACTAATAAGTATACGTGTATGGTAGGTATCTGCCCCCTCAGAAGTTGTTTAAAAACTACTCTCTGTGCTCACCTAACATCTCCACAAATATTGTGACAACCAGACAGCTAGGAACCCATTTATCTGTAGTACTATTATAGTAATATAGTTCCTCTCCTTTCCTAGGACAAAGTGAATTCCCTACTCAGAATCAGAATTGTTTCCCACCTGTCAGTAATCAGTAATATTCTTTTTTTCCTCTATTTTGTTTTTAAAAAACCATTCCTTGTAAAATACATAATATATAAAATTAACAGGCTACATTTTCATTTGTATTATATATTCATGCAAAATGACAAAAATAATTAGCTAGTGTTTTCTTCCTCCAGTTTCTCTACAATCTTCTAATTTCACAGCCTCAAAGCCTCCTAAATCTCAGTCCAGAGCCATGCATATTAGAAACAAGTGCAGAAGGTGAAAGAAGGGGAAAAGTTTTGGCTAAATCTCCTTATTTGCTGAACTGAAAGAGTTGGTATAGTCATGAATTTTATAGCAAGGAAGAAGCAAGAGGGGAATTTCATGACAGAGGAGTATCTTGATCGCAGTGCCACATCAAGTCGTGGTACGGGTGGTAGTGTATAGTAGCCTGCTATTATTCCAAATTAAAAAATCATTCCAATAAAATCTGACCAAAATCCCCTCCCTCCTTCTATTTTGTTTTCACATCTATAATTGAGGTACCTGTCCTCCCACTAAATTTGCTACATCAATTAAAGATACACTTTGCACACTGAGTTGATCTGAACTAAAAGGCAAACCACTACACACTATGTGTGAGGCGAAGCTTATCAATGTCCATGTGAGCTCCTGCAATTTTACTGTTTAGGAATGCATTATTAGCTAATAATCTGCTTTTATTCACAAATGTATTTAACAAAGGAACCTAAAAAGCAAGGAAGTCTGTTCTATAATTATGACTATTCAAATATTTCTCTTTGGGAATTCCTTTATATCCCTGGAAGATTATCACTGTATAACGTGTTGGCACATAATTGTCCTTCTGAATAATTATTTTATATTCATTAATGTTTACTTAAACAAAATCTCTGCCAAATTTCACAGCACCAAAAAATGGCCTTTGAGTTTTAGTCAAGATTTCTTCACTCAAACTATCATCAGACCAAATTTAACAGCAGCTACGTACATACATTCCATGTATTTAGGAATGTATAATTGCACTGAGTTAAGGTTTTCTCCAGCTCAGTTAGTTTCCTTACCAAACTCCTGAGGTAAAACACTACTCCTTTCTTGGCATCTTCTAAGAGATAAAAAGTGCTAAAGATAAGAAATTAGATTGTCAGATGGTAAAGGTGGTAACATGATTCCAGAAATATTAAAGAATGGAAAGAACTGGAGGGTGTGAAACAGGAAAAGATGGGGAAAAGGGCAAGGTTCATACCTAATCAAATGACTAACTTGTCTGTAAGAATGAAGCATAAGAAACTAGGTGCATCTAAGGTGCAAGCATATGGGAGAGTGAGGCTGAAAGAAGAGGAAGATTTTGACAAGTTAAAAATGAAATGGTGTGAGAAGCAAAAGCAGAAAAGATTGTGATAGCAGGTTATGGGAATATATAAATGATTGGAATTGAGAGTAAGACTTATATAAGTAAACTGCAGTTATGAAAGCCAAAATCTGATCAATAAGGAGAGACTACTTTTCTGCACTCATGCAAAAAAGAATGTAATGGGTTCCCCAGGTGGAGTCTTTGCCTGTCTTGTATGACAGTATCCTACACTTTTGCTAGGCAGCAGATTAAAAATTACAGACATGATGTCCAATAACTAAAAGAGAACTGCTATTAGCCCTGGAATAGAAATAAATAAAATAAAATACCATCGCAGTTTGCCACATGAAAGTCCTTTCTGTTACAGTTTTTGGAAGGTGCATTGCAAGGTCAGTACAATCAGTATTCTCTCAAATGTACCATCAATGTTTATTTTTAATTTGGGACTTGTGAATAAAGCTTTAATGGGATTTTAATGGCATGTTGGACACACTTCAGTGTCCAGAGATGTGGCATCATATCCAGGAGTGTCATTATCTGGATTAATTATCAATAGCAGGCAGATAGCATTAGGGAGAAATGAAAATGAGAGAGGTAGTAAATTAAATTTAAGGGGCAGAGATGCTGGTAAATAAATAAATAAATAGCAACATTGGAGAAGTCACCAATGAGTACTTCAAAACCATTTTCAGTTTGATGTTTTGCATTACAGCTGCCACTTCTGCTGGTCCAGAATCTGTCGTGACGAAAAAGTTTCCCTTGCCAGCTACTATAAGTTAAACTTCTTCATAGTTGTACCTATACAACCACACATTATATGCAAAGTTCATGACCAAATTTGATTTTTAATGTGGGTAATGAGTTAATTTGAAACCTTGAGAAGACTCTGCATTAGCCTAATCCTCAAACATTTCCTAATGCAATAAATGCACCTTGCTGAAAAGTTTTTAACAAGTGACTGCTTTGGTGTCTTATGTTGACATGAATAATAAAACACACTTTAAATATTATTTATCTTGAATGATACAACATATCATAAATATGATCTAAAAAAGTCTAATAGGTAGTTGCATTGAAGTAAATTATATGCACCTCAATGCTAAGATTGCACTTGAAAAAACATGATTTAAGGTAGCTTTTTTTCTAATCAACACAGTAAACATGACTTTAAAGTGAAAAAAAAAAATGTGTTCCAGACTTTTATATACCCTTGAGTTTATGAAGACATTGTTTAAACAGTGAAAATTTAACAGTAATAAATATAATCAAAGACAGTTTTAAGAGGGAAGAGAAGGTAGATTATCATTCCCTGTAAGAGGGGGAGATCTACCTTGGGAAACAAAGATACATCAGAAAGGACTTAGGGTTCATCCGGTTACTAGGCACTGTGTGAGCTTTTGTTGCAGGGCTGTAATAAAATGATAAATCAAACAGTGCACCTGCACACATGGACACAGCTGTGAAGCTAATAACAAAATCTTAAGTGGAAATAAAAAATTGATAGTGGATTTACCCTCTTAAATATACAGTCTTTGCTCCTAAGGTCTGTTTTTTGTGTTCAGAACCTAAGAAACATAATATTTAACTGTATGCTTTGTCTCTGCTTATTCTGCTGTCTCTTTGGAAAAGTATTGAAAAACTACCTGTAACACAAATTGATGCGAGTTTCACTGGTGGGTCTCTGTACAGTGAAATAAAAATAATTTTCTGGCAGAAAAATATCTTCTCCTTCTTCAATGTGTATCCTACTTTGGAAGGGATATGATAAATTACTGCCTAAATCCACAGGAGAAATTCAATGCTGCAGATCACAGGAGGTGTGTCAAGAAAATTAAATATCTGCCCAACTAGCGATTTACTCGGAGAATGAGGCAACTTCTCAAAAACACTTTGCTGCCATCTTTCCACAACTTTTCAGTTTGAGTTTTGTCTCTGTTAGTATAAGGCTATTGAAGATACTTATGGGTAAGACTAGATACTCATACAGCTAAAAAGATACAGAGTTAATTACATTATTCTTGCCTCTATGCAGTAAAGGTGAATAGAAGTGCTAGATAAACCAGAAATGCTTCTGAGTTAAAATGAAACAAGTTTATGGTTATACAGCATTTGTAACTTAAGAGCTTTAAAGTTATCATATTAATACTAGACTAAATCAAAACCAGGAACTTATTTCCAAGTTCAGATTAGCTAATCGTTCCTCATATACCGACAGAGGGTCTCAGATATTAAAAACTGTCAAAACCACCAAAATGTCAGAACTGATCACAAATGACTGGTCTAATCTGTTTCTAGGAGTGGTTCATATCTTTATAATAATCTGAAACAGGAGAGCAGATCTACAGACTCCTGCAACGCTATGCGTTTGACAGCAGTTCTACTTTTTTATTACCAAATCCTTTTAAGAATCTGGCCCATTTAGTGTTTAACAAAAGGAAAGAAGAAAGGACTATAAATAAACTCCACAACTTATTTCCCCTTTGCTGAGAGATGAAGATGGTTGACCTCTCAAGGATTTTGTATAAATGTTGATTTTATCTAGCCACAGGCCGTTGACCTTGGTGAGGCTCAAAACTACTCTGATCAAATGGGTGAAAAAAGCTCATAGACGAAAAGGGATTTCATCCACCAGGGATCAATAGGTCATCAAAAATGAGACATGAAAATGAGTTATGCTAAGGAAGTTTTTAATTTAAATGAAAAGGAAATACAGAGCCAGGAATGAACAAATCAAATCAGTAAAGCAAGGAACTTTCCCCTTCTGCTTGTTCATTTGTGTCAAGAGTCTGGGATCCTACCTCTCCAGCTTACTTCCTTTTTAGTTATAAAGTTGTTTTATCAAGTAAAGATAATGTTAACAGTAATACTATACATCCATAAGTGTTCTGGTTTTAGAAGCCGAATCCAGTTTTTTCTGCTTATACTGCTTGTTTTATTTATTTTGGGGGAAATAAATTATTATGTAGAATTACTTTTATATTTGTATTTATTGCCTTTTTCAGTACCTGGTTCTCCATGTATTTTAGTAAAATTATGTACTATTTGTGCTGTGAACTACAAAAGGGAAATTTGTGAACTGAAATCACCTTGAAAACTTAGAAAAACAATTCCTGAATTACTGTAAAGAAGTCTGTCTTTCACTGAATCTTGGTTTTATGCAGTTTATAAGTTGGAGTTATATTAGTGAATGTCCCCTTAAATTATAGTATTTTCCTGTCACTTGCACATGAAAATATGAAATGTTTTTTACTTAAAATCACTGATGATGATTATTAAGAGAAGCAAAGTCAAGCTGCATTTTAGTTTATCGAGATCATCAAATCAACAATATCCCCTAGTCTGCTACAGAGCGGGCTGTGGAGAATATTCCAGGAGGACAAGCAGCTTCATCCCTTCAAAATTCACTCCCTACTGCCTATTGCATCTATCCAACTAAACCTACACTGGGAGTCTCAGAAGAAGTCATTATACAATTCTATGAAGACAACATGGTGACTGTGAGAGCACATGTAGCTGCAAAGCCATCGGGTTGGTGAGTACATTGAGCTTTTTGCTCCTCCTGCAGCCTCCCATCAAATGCAATTAGCGACTTAGTCATAGTATGCTCTTCTCTGACCAGATCTTCCAGCTTCAGCAAATCCATTTAATGGTATAGTAAGCATTTTCATGAGCTGCACACTGCAAAGAGAAGAGACAGCAAGCTGCCCACACCTGCACTTGGCTGTGGTGTTAGAATTAGAGAGGAAACATTCGAGAAAATATCCGTCCCCTCATTCTTACTGATATTTCAATGGCCTTAAAAATGTCTGCTCTATTTTGCTATACATCTGCATGATTTTGATGAGTGGGAGAGGAAAAAGAATTCTATGTTGAAAGATATTTTGAAATAGCAGGGTAGGGGTAAGAATACAACTTTGCATCAAGCAGCTTTGTGTTTTGCAGCTAATTAGCAAGTGGTGTGGAACCACAATGGAGTAAACATCTACAAGCACCACTGGACATGGTTTCACTTGTGAACTCCTTGCTGGCTTTATCCAGATGGTTGTGGAGACACACTGACTGTCCTCTGCTGCGGCTGCCCGCACATAAGGATTACGGAGCTGAAATGTGAGTCACTGATAGCAATTACAGCTTTTCTGACTTCCTTGAATTTCTACCTATAGGTGTCTTTTATGTCATAAAGTCCATTGTGTCTGTGATTTGCAAGCTTCAGCCTTTGTGTAACTTTGGACTGAATAAGTCAGTTTTATGAATTACATGAAGCCACACTCCAATTGCATAAAGTCACACTCCAGCTAATAGGTTGTGCTCAACTCACAGGATTTGAATTTACAGTCTGCATTTCTTCCACTCCTCTTCTTTCCCAAAAGTTTGTGAAATAAATGACAGACGTAGTCAGCCCTAAGAAACATCTCATTAACCAAAACTCACTGAAGGTGGTGTGAAATGCATACAACCAACTAAAAAATTATGGCCCATACTTGCACCAGACATATTCCAAATGTTTTCTGTATGCTATGCTTGCACCTTCCTCTTTTCACAAACTCATTTTTGAATCACAATTTACATCAAAACCTGACATATTTAAATCAAATCTTCTTTGATCCAGCAGCGGCACATTAAGCAGAGTTTCAAAAACAGCAGATAATTTTCATTATCCGTGGACAGTCTGAATCTATGGTTAATTCATTTCTATATCTCCTGATCATTACTGATCCAGAAAGCTAGCTGAAGTAGCTTCATCTAGCATCGTGATATGATTTGAGAATAGAGTTGTGCAGAGATCTCCCCAGCTTTCTCTTTATGTGGGATTTTGCTTTGTTGATTTATAGCGGTTTTGTCCAACATGTAATGGGACAGCTGCTCATCTGCCTTAGTAAAAGGCTATTTGAAAGACTATAAAGTTAATTTATTGAAATGTAATTAGCACTACTATTAATTTTTGCCATGCTTAGTGTCACCATTTTTAATGCCACAAATTCCATTTACAATGAACAGAACAACATTGTCAGACATTAAGTATTCATTCATCCAGTTTTCTCTCCCACAATAAATAATACTGTAGGGCTCTGAATGCTCAAAGAGAGAGAGAGCAAAGATTATTTAAAATATATACCTATATGTCTTTGATTTTATTCAGCTCATTTACTTTGGCAAAGTCTGCCAATTTCAAGACCTGGAATTTGAAGTCTGCTTAAACAGAGAATGAATGCAGTGGGTAACGCAGCGACTGAGGCATGCCTCTCCAATTAGTGTCTCAGAGCCTAACTGGAAGGATTGCTCTGTTAATGCAGGTATTCCCTATTGACCTTCCAGAGCATCTCTAGCCATTCCTATTAGTCTCTGCAAGTTTATCCCAGTGGAAATGGTAAAAATACTCTACCAGCTGAAATTTTCAGACTAGCAGTTATGGGGTGTGTTGGTGACAATTTAACAATACGTTATGCTGCAACACTCCATAGATTATTTGTCTGCAAAGTCTGACTTACTTGACATTTTTATTCTTTCATAGTATCCAAAAAAACATTAGAAAAGCCTGTCATAAATCAAAGGAAGAACTGGGTGCATATTCTTTACCTGAGGAACAACTGAGGAGTCTGCAAATGTTGTGCGACTATGCAGTTAGATGATCTCTGAGCAGGTGTTTTAAAGATTCTACTTCTCTAATTAGGCTGCAAAGCATTTGATAAGTTTTCCCTAGACCTAAGCTTAAGGAATGTCTCAAGATCACACAGGAAGGCAAGATCACAGACTTTTACCTTTTAAGGTGTGAAACATCCCACCACTAATTTAATAGGGAAAAAAGAAACCCATAGCAGACAACTGTTACACAAATCGGATGCCTCAGATACTGTACCTGGGGGGAGTTCTCTCCTCGGCAATGCAGATACTGCATAGAAAGAAGGGACAAAGTGAGACATGGTGACTGTGAAAACTTCAGCAATGCCCTGTAGTATGTTCTTTCCCTGTGCATTTCTGACTTCCGTCATTTTCTCTCACCTGATCTGGTTGCCATCATTTGAAAGAACTGTCTCTGTTCCTGCTTCTGACATCTGGAATTACGTTCCTCTATTTCCCTGCCTCGCTAACACTTCATCCATTTTTCTGAATTTCTGCTATGAAATCTTTTCTCCATTGCATTTCCCCCCACCTCTGTTTCTCTTTTTTCACGTCTTGTACTTATTTTATTTCATTCAGTACCTGCACAGCAACAACTAGCTGCAAAACTATTATTACAGAGCATAAAGAAGGCAAGTGTTTTTTCAGGTTTCTCGCTGACTTACACAAGAATGTGTACAAAGCTGCATTTATTCATTTACCTCTACTTGAAAACACATGCTGACAAATCAACATCTGGGAGTAAAAAAAAAAAAAAGGTCTTGGGAGATTTCTGTACTCAGATCACAGCTCTTATACTTTTAAGTATTCACATGTACATATGGACATTGAAAAATCAAAGCTGTCACTATTAACTTGCTGTGTACTTTAACTTGCTTCACATATATATATCATTAAAGTATATGTTGAACACAGATGTAACAGCTGCTTAAAAAAAAAATATCCAGGAATTTATAAGAAAAAAAAGAGTGGTACAACTAAAATAATAGAAGAATATTCTTCCAGTTCACTAACATTCATTAAAAAATAAAAATTGGGCTAAGTGTATGTAGAATTTTTCATTTAGGTATAATTTCAATGTAACCTAAGTCCAAGAATATTTGACTGAACCTGGAAAATATTGCTTGAAAATTAATCTCTCACCTTGCAGCTAGTGTGATATGAGAGGTCAATGCTCTTTTTTGGAATGTGCACTGTTAAAAACCTATTCTATCAATATGTCTCAATATGTGCTTAAACCTAAGTTTGAGCTGCCTTGTTTATTTCAGAATCTTATTCTTAGTGCTGGGTTGCACTGAGATTTGCATAGCTATTCAAACACTCATAAGATCAGATTCATTTTATGAAGAAAGAAAATGGAAACAATGCAAATATGAGTCATACTTTTGAAACGTTTTCCCTCAAAATGCTTGAAAATGTAACCCAGAAATCTGGGATCAGACCACTGGTGAATTGTTTCTTAAGACAAGGTCTGATCCTTTGAGAGTCCCTGGCTTTATAAATGGAGAATATTTAGTTTTACACAGACTGCATGACATCATACCATTCTTGCTTATATTTGGAATGTTAAATTTTATTTTTGCACCACAGTACATAAGTCATTATTGTCCCTTTTTAAATGAGATTTTTATGTTTTATAAAGATAATTTCAGCCAGAGAAATGCAACTAAATGAAGAGCATCAATATGTATTGAGCTACAGGCAAACACAAGTATTTAGACGTGGATATTTAGAAAAAAGTAAATAATCAACGAAAAGTATATTTTAAATATAAAAGGATACATTTCAGGGTACATAAGAATACAATAGAAAATTTGGGTGACCACAACAGGTAATTTGTCTAATTAATTAATGTCTCCAGACAACACTGTTTTCCATCAAGATAACAAAGCTTGTTACCAGATACAGTATAAAAACTTATTTTCTGCACTGTCAGCCCTGCTCCTTCCTGGTTGGAAGGCTTGACAACTGAGAGACCTAGTAACAGACCAGCTGAATTGCTGACATGCAAGAAGTTCCTTCTCTTTTAGCAAGTAAAGTCATTTTCGTGCACAAAACTACCAGCTTGAAGAACTCCCATCTGACATAAGACTATACCCTGACAATTTACATGTAAGATTCTGGTCATTATACCTAGTCTGTGTATCTTATGACCCAACATGATAATCTCAGAAGCAAAGGAGACTAACAATAGTGGTACAAAAATTATTAGCATTGTCTTGGTTATGCAAACACACTCTAGGGTCTAATTTTAAAAGAAGAGTTCATTCTGACCTACTCTTCGAGGCATCTTTCTTCTCTGTGTACACAAGGAAGTTTCAGCCTTAATTTTACTTAACATTTCTATCATGGGCATATCCCACACAGCAAAAACTATGCAGGGTATTCATCTTCTCCAAACACTGAAAATAGACAAAGCAAAGCACTCAAGTTTTTACCAAGTTTATCTTCAGATTGTATTCAATCACTTACAGTTATCATTGGAGATTTTTTTAACTTTCAGGGTCAACTTGATAGAAGTATAGTTTGAAGAGATGAATTATCCAGCACAGAAAAATACAAGACCTTGTTGTCTTTCTGATTTGAATGACTCAGGCTCCAGTCACCTCCTTCAGTGGGTGGCAGATCTAATAATAGGGCTCTGAAACTCATATCACAATGCGGTAGAAAGTTCTGATTCATATACTATTGAATTGGTATAAGAATATAGATAATTACATCATATTTAACTGGTAAATGTCAATATATGCCAGCCGTCAACACAGAAGTACCACAAATTATTCTCTATATGTACAAAGCATATGAAGTATACTACTTTGGAAGCTACACAATAGAAACTGTTTGCAACCTACTCAAGCTTTAGTATCAAAATATAAAATTAAAAGATATTATTGTGAATGAACAATCAGGAAGTTTCCCTCATATAGCATTACCTAAGGCTTTCAGTTATGTGAAATCGTTCTATTCTCCAAGAGCAGTTCAGCACAGGCAAAGGCAACTACTGGAGGTAAAATTCAGTTTTGATTGTGTTCAGTTCATCTGTATTTGGATTTTTGAATGTTTTGAAAGGAGGTGTTCTACGAACATTTCACTCAAGCTAATACTCAAAATTAAGCCCCAGAAATTGGGGAAAATTTCAAGTACTCCAGTGATCTTTAGGTTGGTTTGATTGGTTGCTATTTTGGAGGATTGGGGTTTTTTTGCTTTTTATTTTTTCATTAAAAAACCCCAAGACACAAAAACCCACCACAATTGTTATAGACACAGGAAATATGGAAATATGCCTCATTAGCTAAAGATCCAACATGCTACGTATTGCACCTACACAGTCCCTGCTCCCAAGTCTTTACTGTTAATGTACAAAACAAGCAACAACAGATGCAGGGAGGCAACAGAGTTCAAAGATGAGTCAAGGCTGACTGCCTCGTCAGCAGATGTTTTTGTTTACCTATACCTTAACAACTATCAGATTTTTGGACACTACAGCAAGGAGACTTCTAGTGTTATCATACTGAGACATGGCTTTGGGACTGCTATTTTGTGTCAACCGGTCCATTTGCTATGCAAAGTAAGTCATGGTGAGGAAGTCCAAGCCTGTCAGAAAGTGACAAAATACCAGCTTCTCTCAGACAATTTATATAGGCAGTGTTTACCTGTGAAGCTGAGAGAGAGCAGATCATGTATAATGGCTTTTCAAACTGAAAAGGCCAACTGAAAGTTGTAAATTGAAAGGTCATTCCTGGTGAGACACAAGGATTGAGAGGAGGTCACCCACCCCTAATTAAAATATCTTGTAGCCTCCAAATTATTTGGGATTTATGTGATTCAATCAGATACTCAGAGCTTGTTTCGACTTTGTGCAAATGAAAAAAAGACATGGAATATTTATGTGAGGAAAGATATGAATGTTACTTTAATGTAGATAAAAATATATGAGACAATAACCTACACATAGATTCAGGTACACAAACAGAGGCTGAAAGAAAATGCTATTCTAAACTGTAAGAATAATTTGGAAAATCTAGCTAGCTTTTCTGAGGTTTGCTTCTTTCTATGAATATCTGCCACTAGCTACTGTTGGAGGTAAGACATTGGCTAATATAGACCTTCATTTTGATGTGGCTTATACTGAGATATAACAAATCAACAGAAAGTCTTGAAAATCTTGGTCAGCTTGCACAAGGTAAGGCCCTAAACTTACACTAATATATGATCAGTGTCACTCTATGAAAGTCAATGGACCATATTTTTCCCTTGGTTATGGTAGTACAGCTCCATTAACTATAGAAATCATTAATCAGACAGCAACACTGAACTCTGTGATGTTGGGTAGGATATAAATTAGACAAGAATTTGGCCTCCTGGCCATTTTCTCCCCTGATTTGCTGCTGGCAGGAAATCCCTTATTTTATTTTGCCTCGAAGTTTTGGTCAAGTATGTCGGTATTAATAGCACTGCACAACAAAGCTATCCTGATATACAACTATGAGTGTGAAGACAAATTAACATATAAATAAATATTTATAAGCATGATTGCAACTGACTGAGAGATCTCTCAAAATACTTTGAAACCTCTCAACCCTGTTTCTCTCCCCTCTCCCAGTTTCTCATCTGTAAAATGAAAAAAAAAAAAGACAACCTTCTCTACTAAGACGAATTAAACATAAATAATAATGTTAAAGCTTCCAAGATTCTAATTCAAGTGCAAGTTATATCTTCATTCCAATGTAATGGGGTACTTATTTTTTTAATTTGGGATCTCTCGCAAAGTGAGGACAGAGGTAAAAAATTAACTCCTCCATTCCATTGCTAATAAATGATCTGGGAAAATCAAGGCCATAGGTTTTTAGAAACACTGAATAATTAAAAAGATTACAAGCTGGAGCACATCTAATTATGTAAGGCAGCCAAAGATGTCCATTCACTAGAAGTAAACAAGTTTAATTTGAAAAGAGCAGGAAGAAAGTCAGTACTTAAACTCATGAAAGAAAGCTTGATTTATTTTCATCAGTTGAAATGAGAACATTTTCCAGCTCCTTGACTAAGTAATAGAGTAAGCCAATTATTTGAAATGCCCAAGTATTTATAAAACCTTGAGGGTGCTAGACTGTCTAATCATTAAATTATTCCAAAAGTCTGAAACAGATGGATAATACCTTAAATCTACTCCATCCTACTTTTCTCTGCAGAGCTCCAGCCTACGTACAAAGAAAAGTCTTTCCTTCTGTTTATACTTCTTTTAAAATTTTGAGAGTAAATAGGTTGGTTTCTCTTAATTAGATCATGCCCGATTGTCCTGTTTCTGAGCCTTGTTTGAGAATTAATTCTTAAACACCAGATTGTTTCTTGGCTGAGAGTGACTCAGGTAACGTGGTATTGCTAAAGTATTCCTGTATCACATGGAAACCTATGGTGCTGTCAGGCTGGAGTTACACAACACAATCTTTTAACCACAGCAATAGTTACTGTTCAATGATGTGTAGGTGACAGCCCCCAAATTCAAGCCATGAACATCTAGTAAAAGCCTGACTTTTTAAATCCAGTCTTAACTTGGCAGAAGAGGTATTTACAGTATGGCCATGAGATAACCTCATGTCCTTACAAAAAGAAATAGCTACCAATCAAGAAGTCCCTTTCTCTGTGTCAGTAGTCTGTCCAGACCTCAGTCAGTGAAAATCAAATGAAGACAGAAGTCATTTTATTTGTGTGATGTTTTGTAATGCAAGTCTGTTTCATACAACATTTGTCATGTTTTTCTGTATCTGTAACACCTCCAGACTGATGTAATTTAAGTTGACAGTACAACACTTACTATTGCTAATAATTTGACTACAGTCTAAGGTGAGAGGCAATCAATACACATTAAAATTACACCAGTTATTCAGTCTTGTGAGGTGAACTCCAAATAAATAAAATATAGCTACCATTAAATGTTTCTTCCTGAAATATCTATTGCTGATGCGATTTAAAGAGATTTAAAAATAATAATAAGAAGCACCCTTATGATGCCCTCAGTAATTATGTAGGACAGAAACACAGGATCTTGGAAGTTACTTGGTACCTGTTTGTACCAATTACACCAACAAATTGATGTAGAGGTGCATTAGCTACTGTGTATTGCTGAAACACTAGTAATTATTCAAGCAGATTTACTGAGGTTTAAGGACAGTGTAATAGTTTCTGTATATTTTATATGCAACCATTGTTACACCTCATTAAATGGGCTGGTAAATGATCCATTGCTATTTAATTAATATGCAATGAGTGTGATATTAAGTCTAACATGTAAATTAAAACTCAATTTGAGTCACTTAATTTTAAAGTGTGATGGAAAACTTCTTTGGACCTGGATGGCTTGTGTCTGTTTCTTTTATTTGGCTTCCTTCTGCTGTTCAAATGATGTTTGGCAGATTCTAGAAAGACAAAAGGGGAAAGTTTTACCAGAAGAAATTTCAGCACAGCAAATTAAAAACAGTCCCACTCTTGGTATTAAGTGATGGGCAGAAATTTGGCCAAATTCCAAACACCTTAATATTTCAGAATGTTCACACTCATAATTCAAGCTCATCTCTAATTCAGAAACCACTAACAAGACGAATATGTGATCAAATGTGACAGGACATTGTGAATAAAATATCCAAAGCTACCCATTGTGGTCATTACCATTTGTTTTCCCAGGTGACTCAAAAATTGAGCCAAAAATATTTAACTTAGACCTTAGGTAAAATTAAAAGGAAGATTTAATGATGATTTAAAAAGCCATAAGGTCTTCCAACAAAAATATCTTCAGTACTAAATACTGAATCTAGTAATCATGCAATATCTTTTTTAAAAAAAAAAAAAATTAAAAAAAAAAGCAGAAGTGGTAATATTAGTGGATGCTATCACAATTACATCATTGTAATCAATGTAGGCAAGGAAAAGTGACACAAATCATAAAGTCCACTCATGGCTAAATATACTGAAAAGTTAGGAATTAAACAAGAGTATGGATTCAATTTCTTTTTAGCCTTAGTTGGATTTATATAACTGTTGAATGCACTCCAAAACAACTGTACACTAACACTCCAAAACACACTAAATCTTCTAAATCACATTGATAGGACATCAATTTGTGGAGATACTGTGTGTGAGCTGAGAGCTCTTAGAGCATTTTAATGCAGATTTCATCACACAATTAAGCCCTTTAGCCTGGTCTGTGGATAACTCAACAGTTTATTTCAGAAGTTTTGTCTGTAGAGAACCAGATCTGCAAAATGCAGTGCCATAAGAAGCTAGCAATGCCAGAGATAATAGAAGAATGAAGCTCCTACTCGTGACCCTTTCTTGACTAATCAAATTCAAATTAATTTTCTATAATTTAGCTGCTGATACTATGGGTCTTAGCTCCTATTCCTAAGTAATAAGAACTTTTCAGTCAGAAAAACAAGTAGCCTAAATTTATTCAGCTTTAATAATTTCTATTATTTTAGTATGTAATACTTTCCTATAAGTGAGCTATCAAAATAAAATATCTTATTCTTCATTTAATTTGATCCAAATACCTATGCTCTGTATAGAATGTATGACAGCAACAAGGCAAAATCTGTTACGCAGATTTAGTGGGTTTCGAATATAACCTGCAAAAGACATAGCAGTGTTAATCAGAAGTCTTCTATCCTTGCACTCTGAATAATGATCATACTGTAGAATGACAATCATAAAAAAAAGGGAATCTGAAGGTAAATTGTTCTTTTGCTATGTTAGATCATCAGATTTTTAAGAAATCATGGGTGAGCAAGCAAACTTGTCAGGTAAACCTGACACATTTTAGAAGAAAACAGCTACTTTCAAGAGTTAAAATGTAACCATTCACCAGAGCTGAAGAGTAAATTTAAAACACATTGATTCTGAAATTGTTTCTCAAGCAGAATAAAGTCTTCAAAAATATTTGTCTGAACTGTAAAATAGAAGCAGCATTTATGCTTACAATGCAGTTTTTCCTCCCGTCTTCACTTTGGCATCTGGCCTCAGAAAACTGCATTATCTAAATAATTTATAATGGATCTGCAATTTGTTCACATTATCAGTTCCTAGATAGACTTATTTGTAAACATTCTGTTAAATGAGAGAAGGAACTTTCTAAAAATTGCTGAGCTCTTCTCAGGACTCACCTGACACATGATAAAGAAAATGTTGAATTAATTAGTTGCTTCTCACAATTATTTGTTTATGGAGTGTGGTAATTGATGACCTGTCTACTGCCCTGAATCTCAAGGTGAAAAAATTAACACTTTTGGGGGGAATAAACATTTTAGAACAATTAATGGTAATATTTTCTATACAAAATAAAGCCTTTCTAATATCTGAAAGGCAGAAATTATTATAATCATTTTACAGAAGAGGAACTTGAGCCACAGTGAGTTTTATGATGAAAGTAAAACATCAAGACATAAAATGGTTTCAAGCTCCATATACATTAAGCCCCTGCTGTAAACATTGGATCATCTTGTTTAACCTCTTCCATACTTTCCAAATTTCCTGCAGGTCTATATGATACACTTAATATAAGCAAACTGACACCAGAAGCATTATCTATCCCATGTCAACACTAGTGAGTGCAGACAGCACACCCAAAGTCCAGTGTGGCCAGATATGAACCAGATCCAGCTGGGAAGCCATGTCAGTTGCCACAAGGAATCAGATAACTTTACCTGTTCACCTCAGTGGTAAGACAAGCTCTGATTTACCCTAGTTGGAGGTTCATCTTTCATTTCTGCATTAGTAATATTCAGCAAAATGTTGTTTCTCCAGTAATATTGTGGTTCACTTTTACTTCTAACAGTAACAGGATAACATATTGTTTAATTTATTATTAACACCACTATTCTAAAAAAGAGATTAAACTCTTTAGTTAGTTCTGTTGCTGACATAAGTTTACAAAGTTTTGTTTTGTTTACTTCTCCTTCAGATCATTTGCAGAATTGCATTTCTGGCTCTGCTGACATTCAATTGTTCCATGTCTTCCTTTGTCACATGCTATAATACCCTCTCATCTTTCATCATTCCTCTACAGAACATCTGCTTAATACAAGGATGATTCAAAGGAAAAGTGAAAACTATTCAAGAAAAAGTAAAACAAGTAAAAACCTAAATAAATCAATAAACCATTCGTTTCCTAGAAGTATTTTATGGGGTCTCATTCCTACACTGTGCTAAGAGACCTCAGCTTTGGGAGGTGGTAACTGTCTGCAACTTCTTTGACGTTCATTAAGATTTTCTGTCAGAAGATAATGTTTAGCACTTTGTTGAATGATGTTTTTACACTTCCACTACCTCAAATCTGCCATGGTTCAAGAAAACTTGCTGTTATACGAAGAACCCATTCTAATTCATTCTAGCTGCTTAATCCAATTATCTTCCAGAATAATAGAAATTGGATAGATTCATAAGCTATTCTTGCACACTTCACTAGAAAGAAAGGAATTGGTAAAAACAAATAACCAACCAAACAAACAAAAAAACCCAAAACCCAGACAACCAGAAATAAATTGAATCTGCTCAGTTCTTTGTACATGAAAAATAATTAACCCAACAGTAATATTTTTCCACCTTCTAGAATGCTGTAAGTTCTATATAATCAAAACGCTATATGCTGGAAAGGCCTCAAAAATGCAATTTAAATCTTGGTGCATCGTGATATGTAAAAAATAACAAGCAGCAGTGCAAGGAGAGAGCAGTAATATGTCCCAACAGGCTTTTTTCAGAGCTATTACAGTTACCAAAGTTACAGTCGTAGTCATCACTCAGCAGCTGACCTGGGGCTTTGTGGCTGCAGTCAATATCCAAAGGATCAGGAACATCAAATATTCAGACATCTTAAGTTGTAAATAAAATCTAGGGTATCTGTACTCAGAGCTTTAAATTCTTGCCAACCTGTCAGGTGCAACCCCTTCAAATAATGGCAAAATCCAGAAAAACAGCATCTTGAAGACCGGAGTGTTGTATGAGTCAAATTCAGTCTACCTCTAAACTGCTTTTATGTTCCCTTTCTGTTTCCCGATCCCCATTCAATGCCCATACACTCTAGAACTGCTTCTATCGCAACACACATGAGTACCAACAGTCTGCTAGGTGCCATTACGCTGTCTGATGCTTGTTGAACCATGACACATTTCACCCCCTACTTGCTACTTTTTTCACATGTCTGGAGTGTGTTCCCTATACAGATGGGCAGAGGGAATCCCCATTTGTTGTTTTACGTTGGTGCTTTTCAGGTGGGAGTGTCAAGGATTTGGAAAAACGTTCTACAAGAAATATTTTTAAACCATATGCTTTACTTACGTCCTTAGTTATGGCTATTTGCAACTGCATTGGAAACTCATTCAAGCCTATCAATATTTTAATTTCTGTGTAGCTCGATGTTTCTAAAGTATTGAACCTGCTGACCCCATTAGTTTTGAATGAATGATTATTTTTTCTACAGTCCTTAAACATAAAATTCTCTCCCGCAAAAATGTATTACCTCTACTCCTCCCTGCAAAACTTCTCTTCCCTCTCCCTTCTCCTTCCTCCCTCTCTCTCCACACAGAGCTCCCTATACTCATGTCAGGTACCACTGAAGTATTTTTCAATGCACAGACCATAATCACAGGAAAATGAAAAAATATAGTGCAGCAGAGTTGGAACAAGTGATTGAGATGCTGTTTGTAAAGTTGATGATGGATCTTTTTTCTGAATGCAAAGGAATAAATTAAATAGTAATGTCAAATTGTTTCATTGCCCTTCACTATCAGCAGCCATTAACTGCCTCTCCAACTTAGTGGCCCAAGTGGCCAAATCAAAATAAGAACATTTTTGTTATATTTAACACACACCTTGCATGCAATAAATGGTGATACCCAGTGCAGGACAGTGGAAATCCAAATCTACACAATACTTCAAAGTAAACCATGCAAGTGCATCCCAAGTACTACAGTTTTTGTTCGCCTTTTTTTCTTTCATCACATTCACTTTACTATTTGCGTTCTTTTGTCATTTGAACTATTTACTTGTAAGTTTTTTTTTCTCCTCTTCTTTTCTGGAACTTTCAACTCAGGGCTTCAAATCTTTGGCACTCTATAGCGTGTAATCTATCAGCAAAAACATGTGGACATTTTCCTATGTTTGAACGCCCCTGTGTTATCCCTAAACTAGAATTACCATAGCATTCCAAAAAGATAAGGGAGGCTTAAGGATTTTAAATATCTGAAATTAAGAAAAACCTTGCAGAAGGCTACTCCAACAAATTCAACTTCTGGCTATTTTATATATGGATTAAGTGTAATTTTGAGGGCAGTCAGCAGGCATAATAGTATTTTATATTATTTTTTTTTAATGTATTAGTTATTGCCAAGACCTTGAGCCATAGACGTAACTCACATGTTTATGTAATTGGGAAAAAATAATAAAAGGTGAGCCACCTACTCTTACAGAGCAAAGAAATATATGCAAGCTCGTATTTCAGGAGTTACATTTTCCATTAAACAAGCAATTTCGAGGCACTTATGAAAGTACAATTCCATAAATTAATGGAAACACACTAACAAAGCACTGTATAAATTAATACAGTGTCCTGAGCCATAAGGGGAAATTAAAGGTTATAAATCTAGGCCAAGTATGAAACATAACAACGATTTCCAAAGGTAGTTATAAATGGAATGGGACAGGTGTTTTGACTGATGACATAAAGTGAACGTTGCAAATGTCTGTCACTGATACAGAAACTAATGTGTCTCAGCAATAGATAGGAAGAATACCATGTACAAGAAATAGATGTCTGAGAAGCACTTATTTTGCTACTGAAATATATACACACTTGTAGCTAATCTTTATTCTGCCTCTCAGAGAGGCTTGAAAGAAAGGTGAATATTTTTTGTCATGCTGACACATTAAATAAAATATTTAATTGTTAACTGATACATTCCAAATTATTTGTTCATATTATCGCATATGGAATTGCATGTTTTAAATTATGTTTGCAGATACTGATGACTGTTTTGGGCATGTAACTCTGTTTACTCGGCTGAGTTTCCATAGTTTTTGTGTGCAGTTCAAATACCAATGAAAAAAAAATTAACTCTAACTTTGAGTTGTTTTACCTTTATCAAACAGTATTATGGCTAGCATCTAACAGGTCTGCCGTGCTGAGGTCTTGTGAGAGTATGGGATTAATTGTTCCTCTCTCTGCACTATTTATTATCTCTGTCTGCAAAAGGGAGGGATGATTTTCATGTTTGGAAGGTAATTTAAAAGCTATGGATGAGGAATTGTGCAGAAATTCAATAAGAAGAAAAAATAACCTTCAGAATTTCTACTGACTCATGGTTTTATTTAATCCACAGAATCACAATATATACCTATGAGGTCCATAAGGATAGCATATTTACATTCTACTTTTGCCTAGTCTATATCAAAATCATCAGTACAGTATCAAAGCTTTGTTACCTACAGGATTCCCACATTAGCTGCTCTGGTAAAAGAATAGTCAATTCTGGAAATAAGTGGGGGAATTCTCTACTGAAATATTTACCTCCTCCTGGTTTTATCCAGTTTAACTTGAACAGTTCAATGCAACTGGAAATTATTGCTAGTACTGCAGAAAAACAGTCCATAAAAGTGTTTCAAAATCATCATACTATCAATTTCATAAGACTAACTGTATGATGGAACGTGACTTGTCCTCTCAGTCTTACTAGATGATTGCCTCTGCTCACACAGTATTTGCTTACTGGAAAAAAGGATCCTTTTTCCGAGTTGTGGTGCAATAGAGAGGAATGTCACTGGGATTGCTTTAAATCTGCCCTGTTTTAGGGGAGACGTGCTTTATTTTCACTTTTCTAAACATGACTTTTTCAGACAACTATGTAAACAAATAATTTTTTTGTTTGCTAGTATTTTTGTTAATTTAGAAATTTCAGCTAGCTGGCTAAAGCCCAGTGAGATTTGCAGCCATACCTACAGGGATACCTTTAGAAATGCCTGCATGCTTAGGGCCAGCAATATAATGACATCAATAATTAAAAACCAGCAAGAGTTAAAATTAGCATCATTAATTTTGTTCTAAAGTTTAACTTTATCTCTGTGATCCCAGTTTGTTTAGCCAAAAGTAATTGACCATTGTTTAAGAGGGGGCTTTTCAATCAGTGTTCATTAGTTAATGAGGAGAAATCTCTTTCTTTCTTTTTCTTTTTTTTCCTTTCTTTTTTTTTTTTTTTAAAACCTGATGGCAGCAGTTTGTGATCTCTTTCCCATCACCACCAGAAAAACATGAATGATATGAGCATTTGTGGCATCATGAACTGCCACAATAAAAATACAGTATCTTGAACCTGAATCCTGAAAAGAAAATAACAGACGAAATAAAACCTGTTACTGGAGTGCTGAGAACTACAGAAAGGACTGCAAAGAAGAGTTTCTTTACTACAGTAGCATTTATGGGCCCCTACTGAGCTAAACTCTACAGCACTGCATAGATATGGCCAATCATCATCCCCACCCAGTCCTTGTAATTAAGACAGATCAATAATATGAAGAAGTGAGCGTTTTTATGATCCTTATTTTACAGGTGGGAGCTGAAACATGGAGGGAGCATGACCTTGCCCAGTGAAATCTGGGACTCAAGCAAGATCTGAACTGGCAGCTGCAGAGGCTGGAGCAAGTGCTTCACTTCCAGCTTCATTTGAGCCCTCTTAAAGTAAGACACATTTATCAGTATATGCCATACCCTCACATATAGAGAAAGAACTTTACTGGTATGGAGGAGAAAAGAATTCTGCAATCAATCAGTACCTTTCACGCAAGTTAGCACAGTGAATAGATTATCTCTGTGATAAACCAGCCCAGGCTAGACTTTCTGAATTCCTAAATGATTTGAAGTGCTTAGCTTCTTTCTTACCAGTGCTGTGACGTCATCAGGAAGCCACCTTGAATGCTGCCTCAAAACCAATAGCCATGGGATTTACAGCTATGAGTCAGTGAACACCTTTTCTTTTTTTTTTTTTCTATTTTCTTACCTTTTAGCTGATAGGCAACAGTGGTTTACAAAGAGTATACCACATATAGTATAAACACATACTCTTTCTTCATTACTAAGGAAGATGGAGCTGAATAAATCCCTTAAAAATAATATTTCCAACAAATGTGAAAAATAGAACCTGGAGAGCTGAAGGAGAAGGAAAGTCACTTTAGAGCTCCCTATTGTTTAATTAGATGAGTAACCTAATTTCCTGAGAGAGCGTCCCTGTTGGAGACAAGGTATCTCAAGCATCTGTGAGCTAATGAAGATAATTGCTATGTGGGCCAGGTCTCATATGCTTTATCAAAGCATTCCAGTTCTGCTAAAATACTTTTAGGTTTTAATGTTGGAGCAGGTGTTTGACTATGTGTACAGTGCATGTCCTCTGAAGACACAGTCCTAAATTACTGTGACATAACCATAGCCAGATTCTCTATGGACAGTTTACACTATCAGACAATCAGCACTAAGTGTGCTGACAAAGGTAATAGGGGGTCAAGAAAATGTCACTTCACACAGTAGAGAAGCTGTCAAATCTGTGGTTTTTCAGAACACAGGAGTCCAATGATTTGGGGACCACTGTTTTTCGTGTCTGGGGTAGATATGGTAAGAGACCAGTGTCTATTGTGCCTTGAATTACACTCTAGCTGATGTACCATGGAGTTAAGAAGCTGCATGGAGTTAAGCGCTCATTAGGGGAACGTAGAAAGGGACCATGGCCATATTTAACAGTTCTGTAATGTGGAATACTTTGAATTTGTGAATGATGCTAATTTTTCTCTATGGAAATGATATGCGGAAAAGCCTCCCTCAAGATAAGCAGCAGAGCTTGGTGGGAGTTGTAAAGTGAGGTATGTGTGTGACTGAGTCTGGAGAGTGACAACTCTCGGGGTTAAGTCAACAAAAACTGAAGCCTATGTCAGATTACTGTATGGCCTTCCCTCTGGCAAGAGACGGAATGTCAACTTGTTAACACAGTAGAATAGTTCTTGATAAATTTGACTGCACAACAAAGAGGGAGTTAAAAAATTGTGGAGAAAAGCAGGAGCTAGGACTGCATCAGCCTCATGGGTAGATCAACTAAATGACTGTATTTGGGATTGTTGGCAAACTACTCTGGCTGTGGTAATCACGCCTCCTGTTGATATTTTATTCAATTTTCCCAAGTTGATGTTTTATTGTAGTTCCTCAATAACATTCTGTTTATTCATAAACCTTTTAACTCATAGCTTATGAGTGGAGAAACATTGCTCACCAAGAACACCTGCAATAAATAATGTGATTGCTCTGGGTTCTGCAGAGTCTTAAGCCAATATAAATTTTTCATTATATACTCTTAGAAATTAAAACCTGGTTTTTTTATGGTTTTACAGCACCTGCAAGAAGTTTTACATATGTAAAATAGCATCAAAAAAGTGCAGAAAACAGCATGCTTGAATGTATAAAAGTAAGAGCCGATGATTGATGGTCACGTTTCATTAGGAGAAATTTTTCGTCCATAATTACATTTCAGAATTTTCTTTCATTGTTGACCTTTCTTCAAGCTTCCCAGTCTTTTTCAAGGTGTCATTAATAAAAGCGGAAGTCATCCAAGTTAGGTCTTTTTGATGTCATTTCTGGAAAGTAGCCTAAGGAGCAAGTTAACATTTTCCTACAGAAAGGACTTAAAAACAGAGATCCCATTTCAAGAGAGTGAAGTGGCCCAGAGTTAACAAACAAGTGGTGCCATTCAGCAGCAAAATGGTATTGTCAAACTCTACCTTTGCAAAACAAAAGAAGTGATGTTTTGATTCTGTGCACAACTCAACCATGTGGGCTCAACTTCTTTGTGCCTGTATGAGTTGCTAAAGGCTGGGCAGTCTTCCTTACCTGAAGCAGGATAGTTGTATCATCTAAATTGAAAAAGACTAACTGGGGAGACCAGTGTGAACAATGGGATTCGTTTGGGAAAGGAATGCAAAGCAACGTACCTGGGGAAATATTTTGATAGTCACAGAGGCACATTTGAGTAACTTCAGACTGTGGAAGGTTCTGCTATTGAATCCATTCTGTTTCTCAGTGGTTTAGTCCTCCTTTAATTACATTGTGTATTTCCTAGTTCATTGCCCCCTTACAGGACTCATTTCCAGTACAGGAAATGTGGCCACTTTCCACCATCTTGCACCAGGTTTTCTGTCTAAGTCATTGTTTACGATACAGTCTCTGCTAAGTTAGATCCAACATATCCAAACATTATGAACCAGGGACTTGGATATTATCTGGTCAGTAACAAATAGAAATGTGCTGAGCAATACCTTCACCACTCTGTTGATAATAGAATTTATTTCCCTGGGGAAGGAGTACTGATCCATAAGCAGGAATTAATAACTATTCTTTATAACAAGTTTCACTAGACTATTTTCTTCTATTTAAGCGATTCCCCAGAGATATACTTTACTCCGCCTTGCTTTCCAACAACTTGAAATACATCAAAATACAGATGATTGGAAAATGTTTGATGGGACATTCTTTTTCTCCAGACGAAAATGCTGAAACTGATAAATTTTTCAAGTATTGAACTAGTTTAAAAATAATCAAAAAAGGGACTTCAGACATGACATGAAATAGTTCTCTAAGCAGATAACTGCAAGAACAGCTTACCCCAAGGTCAACTCTCTCATATGACCACAAGTTTAAGTGTCTCTATAACTTAATTTGCACTAGAGGCTAACAATTATTTACCTAACATCTGAGACAACAGTCTTAAGCAGTGGAAGCAAAAGGCAGTTTGACCTGGTGAATGACTAATCTCTTTATGAAGTAAAACTGTTTCCACAGCGTACATTTCTTCCGTCTAGTTTGATGATACTGCTTAGTATCCCTTCAATCTAGTTTAAGGAGAAAATCCAGACAAAATCCCTTTCTTGGACCTTACAGAATAGGTATTTTAATTTTTATCTTTTTCTGGAGCATCCTAGATAATGTTGTATTCATTAATCTTTGTTATTCTGGACTCCCTATTTTATTTCATTTTGAGAAGTCTGTTTTTTCAGAAGCTCTTTGTTTGATTTAAGCTTTGACTAGAAGAAATGAAAAAACCCATCACTCTTCTTGTGACTAGAATTTAGAAAAAAATTCTTTTATTTGAAAATAAGCTTTTTCTAGTGATTATTCTTGATTTAGCATCTGAGGTATTTCTACCTGTTTTGCACTTTTGATACCTTTTATATCTTTATAGTTCTTTTGCTTTTTTAATGGGAAACATGAGCAACAATAACAGCTTTTATCAGCATTAGTGATAGCCACCAAGATAAAACTCCTGTGTCAGTACTAAATTTACCATATCAGACTCAGGCATGTTTGAGCCTTCTAAAAATTAGTAGAATATGAGAAGTGTATGTAGTTTGATCAGCACCAACCATATCATTTTCAGGTCAAAGTGCAATTTTGTTCCCTAAATTAATTTGTAGTAAAGAGTCATTAAAACATGTACTCCATACCCAAAAATTCAGATTAACCCCCAATTTTAAAAGGCTCTTCAGGCCCAATAATATTTGTTTTGTAGGGGTTTAGGATGGGTCTTTTGAGCAGTCTGTATAAAACAATAGACTACCTGACCTATTAATGTGTTCATTCCATGCTTTGCAGATGCCTGAGAATACTGCATTGAGTGCCTAATCCTTTAGGGCTGGGGTTTTTGGTTTGATTTTGTTTTGGTGGGTTTTTTTCTCAGAAATGCATGGTCAAATCTTACTACATTTTTTCTTACTTCTCACTGTATACCTTATAAAGCTTAGGACAGACTAGCAATTCTGGTTCTGTGTTGTTAAACTCCTGTATAAAAGGGGAGAATTTTGAATTTAGCATAGTAGTTGTCAGGGTCACAGCCACTTCTGAAGATTACGTAACTGAAACACTATGCTAGTTATGGTCTTTTGTTTGAAAATCTCTAATTCCCTGGTTTTACTCAGTTTTGAATTCCCATTAACAGGGAAGGTGTTAAGAATGAATCCAGGGAAAGGGAGAAAGTATGAACATGGAATGTTTTGTAAGAGATGGGTAAAGTAAATGAACTTTTTTTTCCTTCAGCCACTATCCCATGCTATAAGTTACGCTAAATTTAATTAGAGTTACTGACATGGCAATTTGCATTGTTTCCCATAATGCTTTTCTGCTCTTTATAAAGCATTTCCTTTTGAAATTGCCATGACCTACATAAGCATATCGTTCTGTCCCTGTGGCTAGCATTTGGTTGAAGTAATAGATTCACTGTGAAATTCCTGCAATTACTATTTCATTCTTATCTAGCTGACTATAGAAGCACTTTCAGGTTCTTTTTTTAAGTATGTCGTTGACTGTATTAGTTTTGATGGTATCTCAAGGCTGCTTATCTATAATGACTTATAAATTGGTGACTTAAACTAACTGTGCTTTATTCTGTGTCACGTATCTTCAATGTCCAGCTAACTCATGGGTGAAAGCAGAGCACTTAAAGCAGAGACGTTTGCAGAAGACTAAGATGCTGGGACAATACTAATTGTTCTGGATACTTGACATACAGGAGAAACTCTAATCCTCCACATGGATTGGCAAAGGAAAATGATTTTAAAGGTGGTCTACTAGGAAAGGGGTTCAAAATATCACAGCAAAAAGTTCTCAGGTTTTCCGCCAGGTAGATGGACTGGCAGTTTCCTCAGCTCAGATGTTTTGTCTCCTAAATATCAATGAAAATGTTGCCAATACAGATGAGTGCTGGGGAAAGTACTTACTACCTGCATTTGAAAGCTCCATTATCTGTGGTATGAACATTTTGGAAGGCTAGGCTATTTGCAGTTTGCCATAGTGCCATTTCAGACAATGTGCTTATTGGTGTTCTGAGACTGTCACCCTGCCATTTCCATACAGAGATGCTAATTCTGACTCACATCACTTCTCAAGAACTGAGCACAGCAGGGGGACAATCACTTTGAAAGAACTGGTATGCAAATGAGGAAAGTGGACAGGCAGAATCGATTTGTGCAACCCTTCCCTCTTGCTGTACCTGGTTGGTCAGCTACACAGACTCGCAAAAAGAAAGTTGGATTGTATCTGTCTAGCACATCTCAGGACAGTGGCATCTGTCAGATAAGCTGAAATCCATCTCCGTTGCATCTGCAGGAGTTTAATGTGTCCTAGACTTACGTGTCACTGTGTATGAACAGTAGCACTGGGCTTTCTGGACAACTGGAAATCTAAACTGCTTTGTTCTGCACGCAGTTGTCTAACACTTGGTCGTTGCCCAAAGCCATGGGACTGAAAATGGTAGTTTTTGGAAAGAATGCAATAAGACTGAAGAATATAGCATCTACTAGTGATGTCTCCAGAAGTAGTTTTCACTAGCAGTTTTGCTCTCTTTTTTCTAGTGCTTTTCGCTGAGACAGAAGTGATATATGCTGAGTATGTAATTATGGTATTTTCTATCTGGCATTGGAAGTTCACAAATTTATTTTATAATTTTTGGAATATGACCACTGACCATTGTGCCACTGGCTAACATTTATTTTCCTCATTTCAAAGGACCTAGGTGGTAGATCATCTAAACTTAGCCATTTTTTTACTCTCAGAAACTTACTCCTTCAGTGATGTGTTCATCACTAGATCTAAAAAGCAACATTGAGGTTAATTAACATTTATGGAATCATTCCAGGGCTAAAATAAATGGTTGCACTGTGTCTATGACTTTAAATTGTCTCAGAAGGTAATAACTGCAAAGTGTTTATGAGAAGACAGCAATATATTACATTAACTTTGCTTTCTGCAAAAGAAATATAAAAGGAAGGAGTCGCTTCTGTTAGTAACCTCATTAGTTACTAAAAATCAAGCTGTTCCTTCTAAAAGTTTTAACTTCCAGCTTTGTGGAACATGACACCTCCATGTAAGCTAGCTGTTTGAATTCTCCGTACAGGCAGTAGAGAAAAGCTCACACTAGACAGAGATTATCCATTTTACCTGTCTACTTCAGTATGGAATAATTCCTATTCTGTAAATGCCCTTTTTTCTTCATTGTGTCAAAAGTGAATCTAGACAGCTAGCTCAAATGTAGACACCAACATTCTGTCAGATAAACTACACATTTTCATTTAAACTTGGAATGTCTATAACAGATTGGGCAAGGAAAGCAGCCTTGACAAAGGCGATATACTATAGAAAAAAGAATAATTGTGCCATTTGAATAAAGAAGGTTGTAGTAAGATTAGCTCAGCAGGAATATATGTAACTGTGATAGACATATAAAGGTTGTACATATCTACATTTAGCCAGATGAATGCTACTAAGATATCACATTGGTTCCAGTTTGATTGTCCAGTCCAATTCGTCTAGAAAAAATATTTGTGCAATTATGACATTATTAAAACATAACATAACATCAACATAAATGCATGTTCTTCTTTGGTTTTGGTTTTGGTTTTTGTTTTATACAGATAATAAAAACAAATATTACACATTTTTTACTGCTTGACTGAGATTTAGTGAGAATCCACAACTCAGTGTCACCATCTTCTGAAGAATTAAAAGATACATATAGTTGATGTTTTTCTATTCTATTTCATTACACCAAAATGTTAGTCTAGAATAGAAAGTAAAGTTAAAATACTGAGGGTATCATATGGAACAGCTTCATGAAGTAGCCCAGTCTGAGGCCTGACTGGCTAGCAAAAACTCTGTAGAAAAGGACACGGTTTCCTGGTTGACAACTTGAACCAATGAGTCAATGACACACATTGGAGTGATTAAGGCTAAAGCACAAAGGGCTTTTTCAGTGGCAAACAGAGAAAGGACAAGAGAAAACTGTTGCGTATTGCAACATGGAAAATTCCAGCTAGACAACAGGAAAAGTAATTTTCACCATGAGGTTGGTCAAGCACAGTCCAGCCTCCCAAGGAGGTCATGAAATCTCATTCTTTGGAGCAGACTTGACTAGAAAAGACCCTGAGGAACACAATATAACTTCAAAAATAGCCTTGCTTTGGGCAGGAGGTTGAATTAGATGACCTCTTGAGTTTTCTTCCAACATAAGAGTTTTCATAATTCTGTAGCGTCAAATTTGAACTCTGATCTCTACACAAGTGCAGAGAAATAACTACATAAGTAAAAACGATGTGATGATGGTGGCAAAGATAATTAAAATAATTACCATAGTCACAGTCCTACTTAGCGAAATACAAAAGTGCCTGCTGCAAGATTGTCAAAGCCAATGTACCTAACAATAAGAAAAAAATCACATTGAAGGTCTGTCACGTATTTCTCTCACACACGTCTTCTCTCCTTCTCCCTCAGTATGTAGCATAATTCAATCCAGTTGCTTTTGACAGCAACCTTTAAGGTGGTGATTCTTTGGAGGAATTAACTTTGAAAAATAATTTCATTCTCCACATATCTTAGCTTCAAGCATTTGTCATCATTTAGTAAAGTAGTTGAAATGTTACCAGTGGATGGGGACCATAAGAGGCTGAATGAATGCTAAATTTGCTCTGAGCCTGTGCTTATCCCATCATATACAGAACTGTAGATCTTTTTTAGTTTCCATAGCTATATTCAACATTTATCCATTAATATAGAAACAACTCAATTAGTGGCTCTGTAGGGATCAAACCATAACCCTACTATCCACAATTTAATAGCTACCATACATCATCAAGATCTAATTCCCAGGCTGAGTAGGATGTAAATAGCAGTAGCCCACAGATACATTTTTTAAAAACTTGAAATCTTTGTGGCTTAATACTCTTCCCCAAGCCCACTTGTGTTGTGCATCCTGCAATTTTTCCTATAATTCACACCTGGCATCCTACAGATTAATGTTGCTGACTGTTTTGTGGTTATATTATTTGATTTCTTGATACAACATTAGCATGAAAGGGAAATATTTACCAACTAGAAATTTTTTTGCATTATCAGAGGTTCATTATCTCCGAAAAGTAATGGTTTGGGACTTAGAATACTCTGTGCTTTGTGCTCTCAGTGGTCTTCAACAGTATTATTTGCTCTGTTGTCACACTTATTACCGAGAAGGTTGCTGGCAACTCACTGAAGTTCAAGATGAAGTAATGTTCTCATTTAATCCCTTCAATCTGGAAGCCAGAATTCATTCTTTCTTGATGTCAAACATAACAATCAGCTCATATGCGACTGAATTATTTGGGAAGGAAAGATTTACTCCATACATCCTTACTGAGGTCTATTCCATGAGTTGTGTACAGGTTTGGGCTGAGCAGGAAGGAGAAACAACAGTCAAAGTCTGAACTTTTGTTTGAGCTCTTTCCTCACCTTGCAACTGCTGATTTAAACACCAGTGGTGTAGACAGATAAAATTCACTGGGGGAGATGTCAAAACATTAACAGGCAAGTGCAGATGTATTGCATATATCTCTATCAGACTAAAACATCATTATGACAAAAGACTTTTAAAATGGGAGGGGAACAGGCTGAGGGAACAGGAGAGATGCCGACAGACTTTAAATCTTGATTTTGAATGACACAGTCTTCAGTGTATCCTGGGTCCACAATTTTTCAATGTTTCCGTTAATGACAGGACTGGCAGAATTGAGAGTACGTTTATTAAATTTGCAGACAATATGAAGAAATGAAGGATTGAAAGTACATTGGAACATGATTTGGAATTCAAAACAACCTTGCAAAATGATCTGAAATAATGATGATTCGTTTAAGAAGAATCAGAAAGTTCAATATTTACTAGGTACAGTTAACTACACAATATAAGATGGAAAAAAATGGCAAGGACACAATTATATAAAACAGTGTTCTGTTATGCACTACACATGAGTCAATGAGCTTGCACTCAGGCAATCAAAAAAGAAGTAAAAGGAGAAAACTAACCCTGTCAGACTATGTACACATCGATATTGTATGTGGGACACTCACAAAGAACTTAGCACAAATGTGGGACACTTACAAAGAACTTAGCTCAAATGCTGCAGTAGGTTTGGGTGCCTGAATTAGGAAAAAAAACAAAACAAACCAAAACCAAAAACGCAAGAGCCAACTGGAGTGCTTCCTTCTCATGGTTACCATAGGAACTGGGAAATGTCCAAGTCCGTGATCAGTAAAGAAAGAGTGAATAAACTGAATTAAAAAAAAAAAAGTAAAACTGAATTGCGAAAAAAAAAAAAAAAGATTGAAGTAAGGTATGACAGAAGTGTTCAAAAGTTAAAAGATTTCTCGAAAAGTAAAGACATATATTTTTCTTGTCACTATGGATAGAGTAAGAAGTATCAGAGAAGGGTACTACATTTTCCCTCAAAGAATCCTGGGACAGTAACAGAATAGATAGCTAAGCACAGACATGTACCGAAAGAAGCTTAAAAAATTGTTGGAGGTTTGTTAATAAAAAATTGTTTCCTAGCATGCCTTAAACATAGTAAACCACTGTTAGTCCAGAACTGAACTTTCATTGTGAGTTTTGGAAATGGACATGGATTCTGATTTCTTCCTCAAATTCTTTTGGCTAGACCTCAACAATAAGGGTGGTTTTTTTCATTTCCCATACATTTTTTGTCTTTTATTTTTACTTTCTCCTTCTGCAGTGGAGAGTTTGAGTTCAAGTAAGATCATAAGTGCTAATAAACCCGAGGAAAAGTAGATTTCTCTGCAGTTATGGCAAATTTCATATAATATCCAACTTGACCAGAGTAGAAGGTGTTAGAAAGCTTAATAATAAGTCCATCCTTCATTTTTCCATTCCTTTTTATTTTTTTAAATCACATTAGATTTTAATAATCTCTAGATAAACACATGATTGAGGTGATCAGGTCTAGTTTTTGAAGTTTACTCATTTGCAGTGATCAAGGTAACAGTTTTGGGTTTTTTAAATTTCTGTTTTATTCAGACTGCGCTTACAATTGCTTAGCTGTGCCCTAAGCATATTAAAAGGGGAATGGATAGTGTTATATGAATAAGATTAGTGTTAGTATTACTAGTTACAAGCCTTTCTTACCACAGGGCTTTAAAAATCTTCTGCTAATAACCATAACCACATCAAGCACATTTCGTTTTCTGACAAATAATATCCTGAAGACGGAAAAATGCAGAAAATTCCAAAATACAGAAAAGCTGTTGTTTAAGACCCACTTGAAAGAAAAACGTAGGAAGATAAAGGCCACTTAGTACCTCCAGACTAGCTGAGGTGCTTCAAATCTTGCCAGTTAACATTTTCTATCAATGCTATGTGATCAAAAACCACCTTAAAAGAAAAGGAAAAAAGCTAATATTTTCCTATTAGTTTGTTCCTACACCTTATCTCTATTGTTTGTTACGACCTCAAGAAAATGACAAGTGAAATTTCTCATGATTTCTTTATAGAAGAGTAATTTGTATTATTCACACTTCCTGGTACTTTACCAGCTCTTGGGAAGCCTTATCATGATTGTGTCTTAGACACCCAAGGAAGAATGCCCATATTGGACTAACGATCCCTCAGATCTTAGGCTCATTACATTCTATTTTGTGAGATGCATGACTCTGGTTTGTCTTACCACAACATTCAGAGATTGCCACCTAACAGGACAATTTTTATGACTCCATCTCACTTTAAGATTCCTTCCTGCTGAAAATTCACAACTCTTCCATCTTCTTATGAGCATCTTCACATAAAACTGCAAGGTGAAAGAAGTCTTAGGAAAGATGCTGAGAGGAAGCATACTGAAGACTTCTAGCCATTTACCTATTGGTTTGGGGGAAATGGGCTTTGGACAGCATCAGGGTGGTTACAGTTGAGATTTGGATGTCCTCTCTCTTATTTTATTCCACAAGCCCAAATAAGAAAGCAGCTGTGATCTCTAATGTGGGAAAATGTTGTGTATTTCATTATGCAGAACAAATCTAACACTTCCATGTACTGTTCAACCAGTTGCTCATACTCCATTTTCATATAGCCAGACTGGTTGTACCAAGTATGCCTTGTGAGTGCAGTCATGTGACAGAAGCTGGTGGGTATAGGGATATCCTTTAACACAGAAAGAATTGACTGTGTGTGAACATCTGGTAAAGCTGGGTGTTATCAACTTAGACAATCATTGAAAAAAAATTAAGTGGATCCTTTGGTACTCATAGTCCCAAAATCTCTGGAGAATATTTACCTGTACAATTTTTTCCCATTATCCTTTCCTATCTTTCATTTCTTTGATTCACAAGTTCACAGAGCACCCCATACATTCATGACTATATATTTCAAGTACTGTCACACCATAAATAATTAATCATAAGAGATGTCTTTGCCAACGAGAAACTTCCAGGTCATGATACAATGCTATTGAATTCTCAAAATCTTTGTAAGAACATCAAATTTGATATTATAAGTCAGAAAGCAAAACTGGGGAAATGTTTCATATGATACTAACCAGCAGTGTGACTTACAATCTTGGCTCCAATTTTTTAACTCAGTATACCATGTGGAACGTTCTTTCGGTACATAATTTTCTATTCCCTATTTGAGCAAGCACCCATATGTCCACTTATCTCATATTTCAGACTCTGAATTTTACTTTAACTTTCATTGCTCTGGCTTTTCCATCTGGTTTGATTAGTTACATAAGTTTCCCACTAAAAAGGGTCATACAATTAGTCCTGCTGATAGATACAAAGGAAGTTGCAAATTCTGCAATACTGAGTTTGCTGCATATTGACTTTTCATGGAACACAGCAATAATTTTCTCCTTTGTATTACTAAATTTGAATTACAATACATTCTCTGGAAAATAATTTGCAGTCAGTTTAAAATCAGATCCATTTTAATTAAAAATAATTATATTTATTGTTTTACATTCATTTAAAAATAAAAAAAAAATGTATAAACAAGAAGTATAAGTGGCAAATTACCTTTATTCTCTGCTGTCAGCAAAGATTTTTGTGGGCAGAAGTACCTCACTACATTCACAGGTTTATCTACTGACATAATTTTTAGCGTCCTTTAATTATGTGTAAAGCTTCTTTCTAGAGAAACGATCCGTGACTTCCTATGTTGCTGTTAAATAAGCAATGAATATCCAATGCTTGAAATCGTTGTCTTGTAAATACTTAGTAATAATTATATATTATCAACACTGACACAAAAAGGGTTCCAAAACATACCCTAGAGTTGTTGCTATGAATGATGTGAGTTATCACAGTACACCTACAGCATAGTATGCAAATTGAGGATTGAAAAATCATGGAATAAGTGCATACATACCTGCAAGGCAACACAAACCACTGGAAAGGCAAAGCATAGGAAGTCAGGCATGAAATCTTAGCCCCACTGAATAAAATTGCAAAACTACAATTAATTTCAGGGGGGACCAGGCTTGTACTCCAAGCACAGATGGAAAAAATAATGCTTTCCAGCTTCACAAAGTCATTTGTGTAGGTGATGCCATTTGTGCACAGTGCCAACTAATTTTTCCATATTAAAACTAATGATCCATAATTGCTTCTGGAGTGGCAGACCATAATATGGATTGTAGCGAGCAAATCTGAAAATGACTGGTTCAGATTTGTGTCCAAATTTCTCAGAAAATATCTGTAAGGCTAGAAATATATTGTGTTAAGATGTGATTTTTATTTCTTTTGGTACTTATGTATATTTGAGTACTGTATTTAATGCTTCAAGGTGTTACTTCTGACTGAGTCTATGCAGCAGGATTTGAGAGCTCTTCCAACCTCCAGAAGCCCCCTATTTTCCCTTGAAGTGTCCTAATTCCTTGTCAAAGTGACACCCCAACATGTATGATGCACTGCCTGGTGACTGATGGAGACCAGATATGTGGGTCATGAAAGAGCTATTGCACCTTCTGGCCAGGTTTCAGTCTGGATTAAGACACATTTGAAAACTGAAATATGATGACTGGGCCTAAAATGACAAGAATACAATATGAGATTTCCTGGGATTCATTTGTGATTTTCCTTTTCCTTAAAATTCTTTTTTCAAGACAGATATCCCAGAATTTTTGTAGTATGTCTGCGAGATGTATAAAAAGGTGTTGAAAAATATAAAAAGTAAATTATATCCACAATATTAATATCTTCTTTTTCCCAAAACTCTTCATATATTTCAATGCCAGTGGTCCTATTTCCAACAGAGAAGTTATTGGCGGGTTCAGTTTTCACCATTACTCTCTTATTTGCCATATCAACTGGAAAATCATCCTTCAAGTCTACACACAAAAATAGTAACACTAGTAAGAATTATAATAATAACCATAATAATAACAATAACAATATAATAATAACAATCCTAATCTTCCTATGTATTTAAATGAGCTTGACTAGGTCCTATAGACAGCTTAGGGAGGATAAGATGTATCTTTTATCTCCTTTAATTTTATTACTTTCATATGAAATATGTATTTATTGTTTTGATTATTAATCAAAATACACAAATGTAATTTTCCCAGGAGAAAAGACCAACAAAACACTAAACTGTTCAACTACCTTTGTTCTCAGTTTCATTGTTCTGAATTGAGGACACAGAAAACAATCACTTGTTACATTTTAAGGGATAATTGCTCCCAAATAATTTATGGCTGCAAAATGCTACATGTAGCAGAGAGACTACCTGATACTTATAACCTAGTAAATTAAAACTAAACCTTCTGTGTGCTGAGTATCTTGCATAAGATTAATTGGATAATATCAGGCTGCTCACATTATAAAGATCAAATGCAAGGAGAAAAGACATAAACTTTGTGTATGTATCATTGTAACCTCAACTCAGCAGTTGCTGATTATTTATTTGACATATAAACAGATGCACCTAATCCTGTTGTGAGAGCTATTCAGTAAGACAGAGAGAAAAAACAGAAAATTCCCAGTATACATAGCTGAGAAGAAGATAAAAAGTATATCTTGTAAAATGCTGATTAGCCTTGGCTAATTCTTTTGACTTCAGTGACTACTCAGCACCAGGTAGGCAAGAAGATAGCAAAAAAAATTATTCTGCCAATTTCCCAAATCTTTTTCTATAAAATGTGTTGCACTATAACACCTCAGAACATGAAGTGGCATCAATTCCTTTAATTAAAATAAAAAAGAATAACAGGAACCTGCTATCTCAGGGCCACATTCTTACTGGAGGTTTGCTTGCAAATTCTGCTTTCTGCCACAGAGTGAAAAAGGCTGATAGTAAGCAATTTGGCAAAATGTATATTATTCAAAAGAATGGTTGTATTTGGTCAATGTGAATTTGTTTCTTGTTATGAAGCCATTTATAATTTTATGTCACCATAAATTTGGACACACTTGGGTGATCCAGCAGTTTCCTTTCAAAAGGAATAAAGGCCAGCTTTGAAAATAAAAGACTGACAGCAACTACCACATTGAACAGCTAAATTCTGCAATCAGAAACACTCTTGTACAGGATAGTCCTGAAAGGTAATATTACTGTAATTGTACCTTAAAGTGGACTACATAAGATTTAACCCAAACTTTTAAAGTCCAATTCAAGCCATTAAAAATTTTCCTGTTGACTTCAGTAGTGACTGCTTTAGTCTTGCATAAGCAGCTACAACCTTGCTCTGCATACGTTGTTGCTGTGCAAGGCTGTGGCACATCCATTACCATCCCACCTTTGTGCACTGGCTTTGAGGAGATTACTTTAAGCATCATGGATGTTGTATTGGGGTCTCATTAAGACTAAGGACTATTCCTATGGGCAAGATTTTTCCCATAACTACACATCGCCATTAACTTGGAGTAAATAATTCTAATAATGATGTAGTGGATCTATCCTAGTTTATCTTAAGTTGAAAAGTGCCTCTTGATCTTTGGTGTCAGGGTTCAGCTGAATTAGAAAGGACTAAGGAGTGCAATGTTATGTGCTTCCATGTGGAAAATTAATAAGTGCAACATAATTAATAAATGCAAGCCTTTCCCACATTCATAGTGTCTAAAATATAGAGCACACAACATAGGCTGAAGGGACACTTTGTTCATCTAGGAGCAGTAGTATTCAAGGAGTAATCTTCCTTTTAAGGAATAGAGAGTGTAATTTTCACAAAAAAAAAAAAAAAGAAAAAATGAGGAAAAAATTAGCATTAAAACCTTTTACGAGATACAAAAATGAAAATGTTTTGTTTCTGAAAGATGAGAATTTGTTATATCAATATGACTGATTGAATTCTAAATTAAAATGTAGACAATTTACACAATAGTTCTTACTTTACTTGGTGGAGTAGATTTCTTCCACTTTGTCAAGAAAGACCAAGTATGTGCTGTTAACATAACATAAGTTATGTCTTCATAAACAATATAAGTTCTTAGATTTCTTACTGCTATGGTCAGTCTATGGTCTTAGCATTTTAACTGAATGGCTTGTATAATAATTACTAAATTGTACATTGTTAAGAAAGCACTAATTTATGAACAGGCTTCTTTTAATTAACACATTAACAATCCAGTACATGCTCTGTAAAATTCTGTAATTACTTGGCATAATTTCCATCCCTTTTCCACAAGTTTTACAAGACAGTTATTTCCATCTTGTTCAGAAGTCTGGTGTTGCCTCACTGGAAATGGTCTTTAAAGCCCTTATCTTAGAATAAATAAAAGGAACAGGCTAAGTACAAGTATCATTGAAAGATTATTCATTAATCCTTCCTGATTGACTCCAGCACATGGAAGTTTTGCTATATTTATGGCATTAGTTGTTATTTATTTGCATTACATACCAGCAAGCATTTGAAATATTTAATCTTCCAGAAAAATGGTTGAATTATGCATTATGCAGAGTGTTCTTTTTAAGGAAATAATCCCAGCAATGTACAAATGGTACTCCTGGAAACTTTCACAGGAGAAAGCACATTGGAAGGTAAGTGGGGCTGTGGTAGTAACTTAAGTAGTATTTCATTAAAATTGTGGTGAAATGAAGATTTCAATCAGTCTGTTGCTGCAGAGTTATACTCAGATGTAATGCAGCACAACTATCAACTGAACCATAAGCCTTTAACAGAGTTACTAGTCAGTTTCTAACACTTATTTTGCCAAAGTATCTAATGCAGCTCCATGCCTACAGCGACAGCTGCCCCAAAATTTAGATTCATAACAGTAAGATAATTGTAGTACATGGGAATTTCTGTCTTCATATTGTTGTTTAAAAAAATATACACCAAAAAATTGTATTTCAGAGAACATTTAGGAAGCTACTTTCAACTAAATCCAATTAGCTGTAAGTCTTGCTTTTGTATTTCTGATTCTCTGTAGGGTATGATCTGCAAATAAATAGGAAGTGAATGACAACATGAAAAGAGTGAAATTAACTTCTCTCAATGGATTTATATCAGAGCAAATAGTATCAGTCATAATCCACTACATTTGTATGACAAGATGTAGATAAAGCTACAGAAAGTGAACAAAAGTGATAAGTAAAAAATTAGAGAGGGTTTGTACAAAACATGTCAAGTAATAAATCATCTTTTTTTTTGTAGTTAAAAATGGAAACAGATATTTCCGTTTCATATAGAAAAGTGAACTTTTACTTAAGGAACGACATGGCATTATCCTCATATACACATTCACAAAAAGATAGTGTGTGTGTACATACGTATCTCTATAAAGCAGTGTATTCATGTCCGTAGGTATTTTAAATTGTTTTAATAATTGCAGTAATTTCTAGTTGAACACTCTACGCTTACTAGATGGCTTTTCAAAATCTCCTTTCTTGCCACTTTCTTGTTTTGTCCCTCTCCTTAAAAAGATGAATAGCCTCCAAAGTCCCCCGAAAACCTACTACCTCAATACCTAACAATGTCAGCTAGGGATGCTATATTTCTGACTGTATTTCAGTATTTTTATCCCTCTCTCTTATCCCCGTGCCATAAGAAACAAACTGGCCTTGTGGCTGCAGCAGAGAACAAGACCTGGAGAAAACAAGAGAGGCCTGAACAGTTCCAAAGAACATGATTTTGGAAGAAAGCACTACGCAGACAAAATGCCAAGTTTATTCCCTGTCAGTCAAAAAGAAAAAAATTCTACATGAGTCATTTCAATTTGTCATAACAGCTCTCAAACTCTGCTTTCCTTCCGCTGACATCATGAATTCATGTTGGCTCCATAGCAACGTCAAGTCAGCTCTTCACTGCTGCTGGTCCAGTACTACATGACAGGAAAGTCAGTTGTACACCTTCACTGTTACAAGAGCAGCTTAATCTTGCTTTACATATTCACACAAAAATTGCAGAATATGAAGACAGGAAGCCAAAACGACAGGTTTCTACCTACCTCTGTGTTTAACCCCTGAGTTAGTATGTTTTTCACAGTTCATATAATTTATCTACAGAAAAACCTCCTCAGTCTTGAAGAGATTTTGCATCATTCCCGTACCTTGTTATTATTATTATTAGTTCACCAATCAATAGGCATGAATCATAGTTCAGAAAGTGTCAGAAATACAGACAGAAATGCAAACTCTTCCTGTACAAGTGTAAGAGGTCCACTCATTCATTTGGGGGCGTATAGATGGGGAGATCACTGACCAAGTGACCACACTCACACAAATACGGCTGCATCTCACAGCTCTCCTCTGAGCTGAAAGAAATTGTTCAAATATTTATAATCAACTCAAAGGTGCTACGAGCTAGTGAAGATTAGCACTTAACAGAAAAGGGTGTGTACATTTGGTTTGGAAGGCTCTGTTCTCGGCTAAATGTATCAAAGGACCCCCACATGACACATGATAGAAAAATCAAAATCCTTGATGGCAGGAAGCACGTTATAGCACTGTAAATGTAAGTGTATATCAAAATTTCAAAACCTGTTTTGGTCGGTTTTGACCAGTTAACATATATATTTTACAGATTCAGAGGGGGAAAGATACCCACTTATGACCATAATTGTCATTATCCCAAAGGACGGCTTACCTATTTTACATAATTTTCATATGTAAATGATAATTTCTGTAAATACATATTTTAAAAAGAAAATTAGATTTTACATATTTCATGCTGTAGGTAACATTGGCAAATATCATTACTCTGTATTACCAGAAAAAAATAGATGAACAGCCACCCTTATCAGAAAAAATACCCAAGACTCAGAGTGTATTTGGGCAGCAAAATCTCAACACATCAGTTCTACATTCCAGAATAAAATATATATACCTTAATACAGAACACGTATTTCTTTACAACTTGCAGAGGATTTTTTTTTAGTTTTCCCTGTGATGAATCTGAAACCACATATTTTGGAATTTTACTTTTGCAGAATATTATTTTTTTATTTGCAAATTCTAATATCTGGGGAAGTTCTTAAACCAGATTTTCCATTCTGCACACAGGTACACTGAGCAGGAGCTATAATTCCATCCAGGCTTTAGGTTAGCATGGAGAACTAATTACTACTAAATCTGTTGTGTATCTCTTCTCATTCTGTTGAAAAACTGACTATAAACAGGTCACTTTTTGTCTGAAATGGAATTTTCATATTGAGACAAATCATGAAATAATTTCTGTCAGCAATTGTTGGTACAGTGTTGGTTCCAACATTTTGTTCCACCCTAGGTACTTGTACTTGTTAGTACATGGATTGTTCACATGCAATTCACAGCAAGCATCAAATTTTGACCTATAAACAGCTGTGTTTTAGCCACAATTTTCAGTGATATATTTGTTCTTGAAATTTAAAAGTGGAATTACTTGAGTGTAGCTTTCAGGTTTCAGGGTCAGAAAATCCAATGTCAAATTCTCTTCCTTTAAAATTTTCTACAAAAAATATTTTTGACTTTGTAGAAACTCCTGCTGAAATGGTAATTAATATACTAAAAATCAAATATAATAATACAGATTATTAATAATTTCATAATAAAGTATCTAAAAGAAAATGCATTTAAGAATACAATGAAACTCAAAAGAGTTGTATTATTACTCAGCTCTAGCTGAGATTTACCCAGGACATTTGGCTTTTGCAAGGTGAGACACAGCAAGACATGCTTTGATGGCAATAGTAACAATTACATCATCCATCTCCTTTCAAGCATCAGGCTTCTTTAATATAATAACCAACAGTTTTTATTCTAGGGTGAAATAGCTTATTAGTTTTGCTTTAGATATACAGCTGTAATAACAAATCAGGTATGAATTTTATTAAGTCTGGTATATTTTCTGCCACTTTCTAGAGCTGTAGATTTATACCTATCTTTGTATTCAGGCCCATTTAAAAGTGAAATATCATTTAAAAACAAATACCAGAAAAAACACTTTATTCCTGAAATGCAATTAATATATTAACCAATATACACTGGTCTGGCAAGGACAGAAAAATTTCAAGGATCACTCAAGAACTTAGAGTTAAATAAATGTTAAATAGTCTCTCCTTACTGCCTGAATAGGCTTACTTTCGATAAATGTTTAATACCTAACATGCTATGAAATCTTTTCCTGATTTATATCCTTTGCTATCAGTTTAATTAAAATGGTGCTTCTCTTTGCATATCATTACTGCAACATAACGTGGATGGGTGAAGCTTGTGGCTACTTGTGGGAAGTGAGGTGTTGGTCTAAAATATATTTCTGTACCTCACTGTGAACTAACAGATTTGCTAATACAACCTGAAAACAAACCATAAAGGCAGATTATAGAGGAACTGCAAAAGGAGGCAATCTAACCAATGAATAAGGTATATGTTTTCTTTTCAGATAAAATAGAAGAACTCATGACTTACTCTGTATCTTAACTTTTTAAGGTAGGACAATATCTTTTGACATCTGAGAAACGTTTTAAAATAAAAACTTTATTCGCCAAATAATAATAATAACCAAAACTCAGTTCAACCACTGTCTAAAGAATGACTACTGAATCTGAGTTATGTTGTTAAAATTTGCAGCCCTTACTCAAAGAATTACAAAACCCAATGTTTACTTTCAAAGTATTCAAAACGCAATGGCTTATTAATTATGAAATTGATTTTGAGAGTTTAATTTAAATAGGAAAAAATAAATAAAGAATATATTTATGTTTTGAACTAAAGTTTGAGAGATATTTGAACACTAACCTCATTCTGTTAAATTAATAAAAGAAAACTTTTCATCTTGTATTATTTCATTCCTGCTTTTTAATGAAGCCACTGATTTACCTCTATCTAAACTTTTTGGTCAGCTGAACTACTACTGAAACTGTAAAACCAAATTCTGAATCTGCTACTAGAGTTCCACTGCAGATCACTGCAGTCACAACAGATACATTAGGGTGATCTCTGCATTAAATTATTGAATTATTGAAAAAAAAAAAAAAAAGAAAAAAAATGCTAATTGGCTTATTGTACTGCTTTGGTGAAAGGAATTGCCCTCTTTGATCTGCAGCATAATGAGATTTATTTTGAACATCAAAGTAATCTATAAAAACTGAACAAGGAGATGAGCAGCTACATATTTTCATCTCCTCTGAGGAGTAGGGTAGGAATCAGCAATGCAAATACCATAGGATGAAGGGACAGTCTGAACGAAAATGAGTCCTCAAAGATAGTAACTGAATTTTGCATTCTGTCACCATGTGCTGAAAGGCCTTGAACCACATATTTTTTTCTTATGCTGCCAAAAATCTGATGGAAATCCATTGACTGTCTTGGGCTTGCTCTGAATTCATGATAGTGAGCAATGGGCCAGAATTTAGTCCCTGATTTTAGTTTTTTTTCTGGCTATACAATAGACAATTTCAATAACTACACCACAATCCATGTAACAGACAAATGCCCTTCCCAAATCTATACCAAATGAACCCAGCATTGGGAGATAAACTTTTCAGTCTCTCACTGTCCTCAGTCATCCAATACGGCTCTTCGCACAGCACTATCATTGACTCTTTTCAACTCTCTTTACATAGACTTTCTATCCAGACATCTTTAAGTGTGGCCCACTTCAATCCAGGCATGAGGAAGAGGCTCATAGGTCAAATGCTGAACTGAACAGTATTTCAGCAGCAGTGTCATTTGACATTAAGGGTAAACAGAGCACATTCGCTGCATTTATTCCATTTGTCTGTACAATACACTCCAGGAAAGGCATAACTGAAAGATATATCAATCCCTTCTTCCAACACTGGAAAAAAATATTTTCTTAGAACACAGAGACAACATTTAGGTTGTTTTAATTATCAAAATTTGGAACTCTTAGAATATATGTCAAATTTATACAGTTATGACATAGTCTTCACTTTCAAACAGAATAGCATATACAGCACTACTTCAGCTAACAATTTCTAAAGGAAAGAATGCTCCTTCTTTTAGATTCAGATGTTCAAATTGACACCATTTAAACTAATTCATGTGCCCTTAATTGAATCTATTTAGCATGACAAATGGAGAAAAGTGTTATGCAGCACAGCAGAGCTGACAAATTTGCAGATAAGCTTATCACAAGGGCATGATGTTCACATAGAAATATCCTGTGTTTTCTTCCTCTTAAGTATTACTTTTCAATGGAACCTCTTGTGATTTCTAAAAAGCATCAAGTACCCTTTTCCCACAGATAGATAATGCTGAGCATGCATCACTTGTGCAAATCAGGCTATTCATATGGATCCCTAAAAATAAAATGCTGCATGGTGGAAATGCTTTGGCTTGTGTTTGGGAGGGGAAAGTAATTTGATTTTTTAATATCTCTAAAACACAGGCAGAAACAGATCAAAAGCTTATGACAAGGGTCACTCACAAGAGAAAGTCAGTAAAAAACATATCAATTTTCAAAATTTCCAGGGGCAGAGGAAATACATGTTGTGTTGTAAATATATAAAAAATCATTAAAAAAATCCATGTTGATATTTTTAGGAAAATAATTTTTTAACCTCTACACTGATATGACTCTTTTCCAGTTTATACTGTGAATTTTTAAGCATCAACATAAAAATTAATTATTTTCATTCATTCATTGCTCTACTGAAAGAAAACTTTGAATTAACTAATTTTTAAAATATTTTTATTTCAAAGGAAATATTGGTATCCTTTCCTTTTCCTTCACTTCCCTGGAAGGAAAACAGAAATAAGTTCAGTAAGTTTCCACAAAAAGAGGAGATCTAATTCCTCTTCCAGCTCAGTTATAAACCATATAAATTTTCAAATCAAAATGAAATAATATATATGCAAACACAGTGTAGAAGGACTACAAAACTTGTTTTGACAGCATCTTGCAAAAATATATAAGGCTTTTTTGCTAACAGGGCACAATCTGAGTGTGCTTGTTTATCTTCTCATATTTGATTTGTCATTAACTCTCATTAACATAGACACCTAGTCAAAATTTATTTACTAAGTTGGAAACATCTTGTATAATTAAACACATTAAATCATTTAAATAGTAAAAGTGACATTCAGAACTGAGAAAAGTGGAATGGAGGCAGCTCACAGGGCTAGTTTATCTTGAACATATATATAATCTCATTGATTTCAGTTCTGGGGAACTTTTTTTCTAATGCAATACTAATGTAGCCCGATTTTTTTTTAAGGCAGGAGTTAAAAACAAACATTAGTTGTGCCTACCATGGTGGAAGTACTCATAAAGATCCATTTAAATATCTTAATCGAGAACTTAACAGCAGCTCCAAAACTCCTTGAAAGTGTCAATTGGAATTATAGATGGATTTGTCAAAATTCATACATGGAATTAATTCTGTTCCCACCAACCACATACCCTCCCTCCCCATGCCAGGACTCCACTTCAGGCCAGGTCTGGTCTGACGTGTGATATGGGCCAATATGGGGTCACAGTTGATGCCAAACTACAACCTGAAGTAAGTAAGTGCAAAGTCGTGCATTTTGGTCTATTTCACCTTCAGTTTGAAAGTGAGCCTGGGCAAAAAGAAAAGAAGTCTCAGCAGACAGGAAAAGGAGGAGTACAAGTTAGTAGATGTTTTGGCATATCTGAACAGTTGAGAAAAGGAAAAGCAATTGGGAATTAAATGCGTGTTGAAAGGAAGTGAGGAAAAGCACATTATTTACTTATGTGATTAACTGTGCCCTTGCTATTCACTGAGAGTTTTGTGAAACATTCCCAAAAATGTTTCCAAATCAAGTAAAGAGCTTGCAAAGGATATAGAATCATGTAAAATAAGAAGTTCTTTGTATTTCTCTTTCTCTCATTATTAATACTAATTACAGAAAGTCACATCAAACCTCTCAAGAGATATTTTTCTTTCCCCCGTGTGGAATGAGTACTGCACCGCATTAGAAATGCATTTCTACTCAATATGTCAAAATGGACATTTCAGATGTTTTCTAGCTGCCAAGATAAAGATGTCCTCATAAGTGTGGGCAAATGTCTGGGAATTACATTTGGCAGAGAGTTGCTGTAATAGAAATACAAGCATAATTGAGACATTTAAGCTGCCCCAGTGCAAGAAATCCTCTCTGTACATCTGTGCTTCCTGGAACCTTAAACACCAGGGGCTTCACTTTAATTTGCCTAATACCATGTTCCTGTCAGTAATGATGTCTAAGAATTATACCGTTAATCTTTCCAATGTCAATTTCACAGAGAGTGGTCATCACAACTCTATTAAATTTCTTCAGGTAAATTCACTTTGCAGGAAGATCCCTCATCAAATAGACATTACTGTGAGCAGGCACTGCACATGATTAAGAATCCCTTTTTGGGCAAGTGCCACAGCATCTCCCTTACAGCCATGTTCCTCTGTCACACAGGGATGTCCGGGTGAATCGAAGGACCTGTGTGATGGCCTTGTACTGCTTCTTAGGCAAAGTCACACTGAAGCAAATCATCTTGTAGGACTGAAATTTGTCAGACCTGGTTGGATTCAGTGGCCAATAGAATCAGCTCTGGTTCTGAAAACTTAGCCTAGGTTACTCATGTAAACCAGTATGTTATACTAAAGAGGTAGATCTAACTTCCAGAGACCCAGAGGCTACGGTTGTTTTTAGCAACGACCACACACTCCTAAGAAGAACAAATAATTTCCTTGTTGTCAGTAGCTAACTTGCTTGTTGGTGTTCTGAAACATGAGCTACAAGCCAAACATGCCAAAATTTTCTGGCTTCATAGAAATAAAAACGTCAAACTCTTTGCTTTCTTATAGGCAGGGTACAGAGAAGTGGGAGCCATGAAGTGGGAGCAGTGACCAGAAAAGCTTAAAAATTCTGATAAAAGAATTTTTTCCATCTGTTCTTTTTCAGTCTTCAGAGTTGTGGATGCCTCACACACTTTTTCAAGAGAAATGCAAATTATTCTATTACTAATAAACATTCTGGATAAATGAAATAATTCTTTATTAGACCTTCTGTCATACCTACAAACTTGCCTTCCTTATTTTTCTTGGATGATCTACCAGTGGTGCAATGCAAGAACCAGGATTTTACTGGATGTTTCAGAACTGCCCTTTTCATTATATTTTCTACTTTTACACATGCATTTGAGCTCCAAGTGTGCAGAAGAGGGACAGAAGCAGTCTTTACCTGTGACACTTAAATATATGTAATTTAATATGTATTTTAATTTAATGTGTAATTTTTAAGTGGCATAATGCTGTTGAAAAAAAATTTTGGCCTCTAATACAGTTTGGAAGGTCCTCTGTTATTTAAACTATACAACTTCACTCAATTTCTCACTTCCTCATAGCAAAATTAGCACAGTTCATTTTGGTTCACTGGGCATAGAGCTTACAGGAGGAAGAGGAATTGTTTTTATTTTGTTAAGAACTTTAAAATGTCATTCATTTTCACAATGTATTATTTTGAGGGGGTGGAAAACAAAATGAAACTTTCATTAAAAAAAAAGATTTTACCTAAATTAAAAAATAAGGTAGACTGAAAACTATAGGCAAGCTAAGACTCTAGTAATTAGATAACAATTTTCAACAGTGTGTAAATTCTGTAATTAAAAAGTGCTGAAAAAGAGACAATTAAATCACTGAAGAAAGTTTGGCTTTTTGTATGTTGCTGTAAATGCTTGAAGTGACTGGACTTTTGTGTTTGGGATCTAAGTGCTGAAAGGCAATGAAAGATTTGAGAAACACGTACTGAGTATTGATTATAATTTCCTTCTGCTCTACGTGTCATGTTTGTGCACTAGGAGGGTTCACTCTCTAAAAAAGGAGCACTGTATTCAAGAAGATTCTCCAGGAAGTATTATGTAAATCATTTTTAGAGAGGTGAGAAAGGGTGATGGATTTAGGAACTGAGAGTTGCTCATAGTGTTGTTGAGAGCTACAGATGACTCCCCATTTGATTTAAGCCACTGTTTTGACAACAACAAATATCAGAAAACAACACAGATGCAAAATCTACAAATCCCGCAGTCACTAACTGTGAAAGAAAGATCTACATTTTTGCAGCAGAGAAGCAGGCACCCTACCTTCTGTTTAACTACTGGAGTCCAACAGCAAATGAGGTTCCTGTATGACACATACTGCCATCAGCGGTGGATGTGCTGTCCTGCCTCAGTTAAGAGTCAGTGATCTGTGTCTGTAGATCTAATGGTGCAAATCATTTGGGCACATGCCTGATTTCAAATGCATTGAACTTAACAGAACCACTCATTCACATCCTTTGGGACCTGATTATAATAAATTGACATTATTATTATTTTCTTCTCAGAAATTAAATGTTTTGAGGGTTTGGGGTTTTTTAGAGAAAAACTGGTAGCTTCCATTTTTATGATTAGGTTGCAATTTATTTCATTAAAATTTCCCCTTATATATCATTGTATACAGTAATTCACTTTTGCACTGAATTGTGGAATACTGCTGTGTCACACTAAACTACTGTTAATTTCTACCCACAGGGGATTATATTTCTGATGGAAAGCTGAGATCACAGTCACCACAATGAGCTTGCTTTGTCACATAAAGTTCTTTGGCTGTAAAGTTTCTATGTATATACATTATCGGTTACCATTACCGTCCATTTTAAAGCAGCCAAGTTCTTTTAAATTTATTCAGGCCTTTAAAAATATTGTAAGTGATTAATTGTGTATATATATACACTTCACACATAAATGTGACTGAGAAGACCACTCAACACAAGCGTGCCCGTTTATTTTCTGTCTTTTATTCCAGTGACATCTCATAACAAAGCTCCCTTTGTTATGCAGGAAAGATTTTGAAGAGTAGAAAATGGAAACTTGTGGAAGAAATTAACTGGCTGACATGAACCTGGCAACAAACAAGCATCAACTACATTGTACCAGCATGAGCACTCAACCTGACAATATCTGTTTGCTGTCAGTCACATAAATAAACTGATACGTTATTGTACTTTTATTTGCACAGAGATGTTTTTTATTAATACTACTAGCCAATCCTTTGCCTTGGGTCTCTGAAAAAGGGAATGCTGCAGGGAGACCTGATAACTCCATCTCACATGAACCAGTTGGCAACACCCTAGCCCCAGATGCTGGGGGAAAGAGGCTGGATTGGTAACTCATGAGGTCATACATGGCATTTTTCCCATTAAACTGATGAATGAAAGTCTGGTTACAGGCCATTCCGTGGGTATGACTTAGCTTCGTCTGCCCAAAACTATACTGGGTTTTGTAACATTTGGTTTCTTCTGGTGCAGTTCATTAAGAATACCTTCCAGTTCCCCCAAAGGAGGAGCTAAAACCTGTCAATAGTTCAACTTTGCCTCGATTTAAATTGTAATCCTGGAACACAGACAGTAGTTATGTGGATCCTAAGAAAGGTGTTCTGACAGACTCTTTAAAACAAAAATTCTATTTGGGCATGCACGTGCCTGCATTGCTGTTCGTGTGCCCATCCAAAATAAGTGCCAAATTTTATCATAAATTATTCAGCAATTTCACATAAAGTGAAAGTATGCAAACACTGAATTGATTTTGTTATGGACACATGCATTTGCAAAGTCTTTTCCATAAAGTTCTTCAAAGGCAAATGAGATAGCCCTACTCAATACCAAAATAAACTCCTAATTCATGTATTGGATTCAGAGAGAACATGGCTACCTTCACAGCTTCTTCACAGCCTTTCCTGCTGTGAATTAGATTTGTCATAACCTGTCTGCTTTGGATGGAAACACCCAGATCGAGACTATAAAATATTAAGGTTTTTTCCACTGAGAAGTGCTGTATTTGTAGATCACTGCTTGTCATGAGGGAGGAAACAGCTGAAGTTACTCACTGCTCTGAAGACTTACAACCAGGTTTGCCTACTAGGAACTTCTGTATTTTGAGAACAGGCAATTTAACTGTACTTCAGACCACTAGTTACGAGGCTTGCATGAAATTATGCAATTCTCTATCAAAACACAGCTTAATTTTCATGCAAGCACAGTCTTCACAATCTTAGCTTGGGATGGAATTGGCCCAGAAATGGCCTCCTGGTACTTTTAAAGCCGTACGATTCATGTTGTATAATGGTTTGATTAAAGCCTAGGATTGTACTCTTTCCTCAGAAGAGAAATGCAGATTATTAGCAACTGTGAATCTAATTTGTTATTAATATTTAGAATTTACTCTTGACTACATTTCTTCATATTTTTACCAGTAATATACAATTAATACTTTTTTTTTTTTAGAAAGACATTTACTCAGTAAAAATAAGAAGTGATGGATAAAGACAATACATGGATTGATTCTGAATTCATGGAACACTGTACAGGCAACATCTATTTTGATGCAGAACGTGTAAGGTTAGAATGTAGGAGCATAAGTTAAGTAGACAGGAGAGAAATTTTTACCCATGGAAGGAATAAATCTGAAAAATGATGACAACTGATAAAGGTTTTTTATATGTGAAAGCCAGGCAAGGGCAAAAAGTGATTAGAACGTGACAGATTACATAATACACACGCAGAATTTCCTCCTTTCCTTAAACCCTCCACAACAGCTAAGTGTGGTAGCATCCCTTCCAGACTATGTATGGAAGAATACGGGACATTTCACAGAAGAGAGTCAGGAGGAGATAACAAACAAACAAACAAAAAAAAAACCCAAACCAAAATAAACAAAAAAAACCAACAACAAAAAAAACCACCCAGAATCTTAACATGAAAGACAATGCTAGAAATTTCATTTCTGAAAACAAAGGTTAAAAATTTTAGTTAGTAATTGAGAAATGAATGTTGAAAAGAGTGGGTTTTTTCAACGTAATATGCAAATATAAAATGATCCAAAAGGTGGAAATTATAACCAGACAAATGCAAAGAAGACATTAGATTCACATGTAGTAAGAGGAAAAGTGAGTCACTAATACTATTTGAAAGGCATATAGTGAATTTTACTGCACTGAGTCCTATTTATAACAAATGCTGGATAATTCTTCTAAAATAAAATAGCTGCAGCCCAACTTCAGCTATTAGACTTGCAGTATCAGTCTGCTCATTAGTTCCCCAGCTTAAATTTCAAGCAAACTAAACTATAATGAGCCTAGACATCTCCTTTAATGCTTTAATTCTGAGAAAGTATTGAATTCCCTCCTTGGCTTTGCAATGTCTCAAATTTTCAATTTTTTAATGAAAATTAAACACAATAATATGCATGCATTCTTAGGATTTTGTTTTGTTTTGTTTTGTTTTGTTTTTAAATGAGGTGAAATTATTTAAAAATATTTAAACTCACATATCTCCTCAGCAAAGAAGTCATACTGTCAACAATTACGAAGACACTGTCTCCATTCTCTTTGCATTCAAAATGGACAGATGCCATAAATTTTTGCGGTATTGTGAAGACTCCTTGTGTTTCTGACACCATAAAGATGTTTCATCCTATTCGATATTCATTACATTCTCTTATTAATTAATTGCTTTTCTCAAGTTCCAGTTATACAACTTAATTCCCACAACCACTGTTCTGTATCAATGAATAATATTAATTATTATTTGTGTTACTCCTAAAATGCTGAAGCACAGGAAACAAAAAAAAAATCATATTGATCATACTTTTCTTTCTTTTTGTTGGGGCAAGCTGAAAGACACTTAAAATATATGTCATGGAAAAGATGTGGACACTGTATTGTTAGTTCTCATTTTTCAAATACATCGATTGAGTGGATAGCTACTGCCAGACAAGATCAAACAAAAACAGTTTGGTGCTAATAATGTTTACTTTTGTATTCAGACCCCTTTCATAAGATATAGAGGGTAAGCATGAAGTCATTTGAGAAGAAACCAAGGACTTGCCATTTGTTTTTCACTTCGAGCAAATCAACAATTCAAGTAAAATGCCATCAATCCAGCTACAGCAACAGAAAAAACCAGAGCAGTTAATTAGTTATGCAATAATAAAATAATACTGAGGTATTCTCTGACAGTGTAATTAATGCCAAGAGATGACATTTGGGACAGATGAAAATACATTAATTTATCAGTGTAAGTGAAATCTCCCATTCAGTTAGAAGGGACTGTCTCTGGTTCTAGTTAGACATCAAAATTCAGTGCTTTTTATGGAAAATTTCATAGCATAGAACTTTAATATAAGTTAACCTAAAATTGTCCAGAAAACACAATGAAACAAAAATGTATTGTGCATTATTATGGTACTGACAGTAGCTCTGATGAGATTCAGCCTAGAAGCACTTGGTATTAATACTTTGTAATATATTTTAAATAATGTCTAGAATACACACCTAAGGAACAGCAGTTGTTGGCTTTAACAATAAATTTCAAGAAAAGTATCTTTTTATCTGCATGAATACATATGATTGAAAAAAAGTATTAGCAGATGGCATTATTGTGAACGGTCATGTATACTACAGTGACATGAGGGTGTACATGCTTATATGGTGAAAATTACTTTTTTGGTTGGTTTTGTCGTTGTCTGGGGTTTTTTTTATGGGAATAATAGATGTCAGGAAAGTATCTGTTTCTAGCTGTCATCTGACCCGATGTAACTTTAGAAAGGAGTTGGCACCTATCATATCTGCTCTCAATGACAGGAACAAAATAGTTACACACACAGCGTCAAAACCTTTTCCAAGCACTTTGTTCCCTCTGCTGGCCTTTGCAAAGGCTACTCCAGTTTCTGGGGTTCACTGATAGAAGTAAGGCAAGCTGTGGGGGTTTTGGGGTTTTTTTTTTTGCTGTAGATGATCAGCTCTCTGATCTGGATTCATGAATATAGAGAAGGTTTTGCTGCTCATTGAATTGGGGTTGCTGTGCTACATGTAACTAATCAACTCCCTGTCCTGACTGCCTCCTTATCTTCTCATGTCATTGTAGTTGCAGGGGCTATTTACTATATTAAAAAGTATCCTGTTTGTTTGTTTGCTTAAATAATCTTTGTGGCAGAGTACAAAATCATTATATAAAATAATTTTAAAAATTGCTAAAAATAATTTTTTCTTAGATTTTCAAGAAATTTATATTGTATCCAAGGCAATTTTAAAATCTTTCAAACATGTTTCTCAACTGAAATCATATGTGTTGGAATAAAAGCAAGAAGTCTCTGCAGATAACATTATAATGAAAGTGAGAATCTAATGAAGCAGTTAATGTACTGAAATTGGCCTATGGTATGGACTGTGAAAGATCAGTATTGTCTCAAAGTCCAGTCTCTGAAATTATTCAGCCTTTGACCCCTGTGCACTTCCATTTCTTAGCTATGGTTCATTATTTTAGATAGGAATGACCCAATGCAAGATCGTTATTTCAGGCAAAGTCAGATTGGAAGTCATCCACTCAGTCCTTTTCTGCTGAGAGCTGGTACTGGGAAAGTCAGCAAGAGAAGCCAGGTTTCTCAAAACCACCTTAGATATGTGTCTCCATCAGGTTGATATGGCTTACCAGAAAAGTGGCATTTGTTATCATAAAAGCTGTATTTTCAGAAACATACATGTCTTCAAATATTAGACACTCGAGTTAAACAAACAAAGGTTTGAAAGAATTAAATTTTGGATTTCAGCAGTCAGGTAAGTTAACCCTGCTTACTTTCAGTGGTGTCTCTCAGTACGTCTTTGAAATGGTTATAATTTTAATTCCAAGGGATGTGGCAATGGCAACTGTCTGGAAGACTGAAAGCATAAGTTAGATAAATATTTAAATTATAAGGAGCTTTTGCCATTTTTATCTCCACAGGTTCACCAGTTCCTTAAAACTGCTAATACTTTGTTTTCAGTGTACTGGAAACAGTCTTCCAGAAATCAAGCTGAAGCCATCATACACACACATACACTCATGCCTACCGTATTCTCCCAGCAGTCTTAAATTGATGTGGTTTCTAAAAGATTGTTATTGCAGTTAAAAGGATTATAAATTCCATAAATTCTGATTATGGACTTGTATTTCTTATTATTGATCCTTTTGGGGAGACTAATTCAATAACCTAGATGAGGATGTATCCGCATTTGTTGGGAAAATTTGTTCAGAGCTATGAAAATGACATTGTGAAATGGCTTGACTGGTCTTTTGCCAACATGCTTCCCATCAGGATATAAGAAGCAGCATAAGAAAGACCTCAGAATTGTTCCACAATGACAAAATAGCAGGTAATCATGCTGTATAGTTTTGCCCTTTAAAAGACTGACAATATACAGTAATATTTTTTTTTTCTCTAATGCTATCATAATTACATATTATAGAGCTAATGTTTCAGGATTTTGGTTTCAGGAAGTTCTCAGCATCCAAGGACATTGATTCTGTAATTTGCTTCCTTGCACGCTATGTTGAGCACATGAGAGGATATATTGTCAGAATATGAAAAAGTTCTGGAACCAAATATTTCTGGAAGAGAGTATGCTATGCTGAAATCCATCTTTTGATTCCTGTTTTGCCATTTGAGCTCCATCTGACCTTTGGCAAGTCACTTAATGCAGAGCCACAAATTACATAGCTGTTTAAATCCAAAACCAATATTCTCAACGCCCTCAGCCATGGCTAACTGTAATGTCAAAATTTCCAAACATATTTCAGTTCCTCCCTCTGAACAACCCTCGCCACACATCAGTTCAGCCACAGATGAGCAGCTACAACCTATGCTTTCCTCTCCTTCAAAGGTAACACAACAAGCTCTCTTGAAAATAACAGCAGGAAAGATTGAGACAGTACTGTTTCTACCCTAGCGTAAGCCTGTCTGGATGACATGAGTTTGGAATCAGGAAAAGAGGGAACTGATTCCAAGTATTGATTATCTGCACAAGGGATCCAACATTAAGGCTATTGTGGAAAAAGAAACAAAGCTGCTATCTCTGATGAAGATGCCTGGGCATTGTTCCAGACTGGAAAGGCTTAGGAACCTGGTAAGGAGATGAATCCTTACTCAGTCCTACTCAAAGTCACTTAGACTCAATCAGTCCTACTCACAGATCACCAGACTGTGAAGTTCTCTATATAGGCCAGGTTCATGCTTTCCTCATTCATTATCTGGCTTATTAAAACAAAGAACTGTCTGTAATTATGAATTCCTGTAGATCACAAATAAAGTAATTTAAAGAATTTGTCTTTCTCCAGCATAACTTTTTTTTATTATTTNTAGAGTACCTATCACTCACACTCTTATGAGGTATTGCATTTCAGTAGTTATCATGGGTGAAACGCACAAGCGTCTCTCACTGAGCCCTGCTCTGTCTTTATTATTCAATGGGAATCTTCTAACTTTCCCTGTTGACTACTGGTTAGAGACTCATCTAGAGTTTAAATGTCTAAGTCATCCTTTTGTGCCTTGAAACAAAAAATGCGGACCAGCTTTGAGGGTAAACTAAAGGGTTTTTTTTGTCATGACTGGAAGCTTTCACAAAGCCATTCAAAACCACTTCCTCTCCTCCAACCCTTCTCCCAGAGTATTTTTTTTTCTAACCACTTTTGAATATTTTCCTGTTTGATTAAATGTTTTTATGGATAAAGGTGAGTCAATATTTGCAACAAAAAAATTAAGGGGTCTGAGGAAACTTTAGGAAGAACTAAACATGTAAAAGTTTATAGTATAAATCCTAGCTGCAACTTGATACTTATCTTGCTTCTGACTTTGACATACCAGAAGTGCTTAGTTACAAATTTTTAGACCTCCACATTTCCCAGTGTAAGGAGCTAATAAGGTCCTTACTAAATTCACACTTCAACCATTTAGGGCTTGGAAGTCTGGTATTCTTACATCTAGATTTCATAGGGGCCTAGAACTCATTTAATTAAAAAAAAAAACAAAAAAACAAAAAAACAAAAAAACCAAAACCAAAACAAAACAGTTTTGGACACTTGTCAAAGGCTGCTTAGCACTCACAGCAAGCAGAACTTCCTTAAAAATGGTTGTCATGAAAGAAAGAGATTTTTGGGGTTAGTTCTATTTTAAATCAATAACAATGTTACCTCTTTTTATATAATCTTGACTAGAATTAATGTTTTCACCTGAGAGGGAGATTTAATCTCCCTTCTGTTAATGTGAGCTGGGTGTTTCTATGTTTCTCACTTTGTGAAAATTCACAGATTTGTTCATCAGAGTATTTCCAAAATTTAGCCAGCAGTTTGAACAGTTTTTTTAAGAGTTACTAAATACTGAGATCTACTGAATTCTGCTTATTACAAATACCACCGTATGGTATCCCTTAGCTTTTTTCCCTATGGTTAGCAAGCTCAAATATGAAGCCATTCTTTCCATTGAACTTCTAATTTAACAAACCCCTCCCCTCCTTTAAATATATTGCATTCTCATTATATTAAATGATAGATTATTTATTTATGTTTTTTTTTTTCTCAGGAATGCAAACAATTTTGCCCTTTATCCTGACATTCTTCCTTCAATGTCCTTGATCAGAATTTTCTAAGCACAGCACTTTTTGATACATAAATTATTGTGGGCATACATAGGTAAAAAGTCACATCATGAAGAACTAACTATGCAGCAGAATTTCCTAGATTTTGCCCAGATAAATGTTAATTATCTCCCTAGCTCACACAAAATTTATTTACAAAGGCAGAGCAGCTCAATGATTTCATTTTGGAAGAAATATGCTCTGTGTCTGCTGCAGGAAGGCTTTACTTTGTTTCTAGCTGCTTTTCTTAGCTGTCAGCCAGCTGCTTTGTTTTTACCTTGTGTAGATGCAGCAAATCCTTACAAATCTGATTAAAAAGTAGTTTTGTCACAGCTGTCAGGCCTGTAAAAAGGGATGTGTATTCAAAATCCAGTGGTTTAAATGTAAGTGCACTTAGTCCTTGGAATGAATGAGATAACATGGGTAATATTACATATCAGGTTGCGTGTGCATTCCAGACTTAAATGGGATCTATCCCATTTCACACAGATGTGAAACTGCATGTTAGTATTTCTAATGTTTGCTGTCACTTCATTCCTCAAAACCTTCTTTGGAGCAAGCAAATCTTCAACTCATTCCAAATTTTGGTGGGGAATACCTAGAAGCTCTATCATTTGCAGCATATTTTCTTAGTTTTCTTTACTGGCACCATTATATCAGACTGATCCATGGGGCAGGCTATATCATCAAGGGCTCAATATTGTATTTACAGAGTTAATGGGGTGAAAATGATCAAAATACTGGGATCATAAACTTAAAAATAATTGATTTGCCTACTCTCAATGATATAACCATGGCCCCACTCAAATCCAATGAAAATCCTAAACATTTATAGACTTTCCAAAACATGGCTTAATATTCCACAAGTTTCTTACACAGTTCAAAAAGCTTATCCTTTAGCCTAAAGAAATGCAATATATTTTATAGGGCATTCCACAGTGGCCAGAAAAGGATTAAAATAACAAAGTTACTTCTTCATCTATAATTGCTATGATAACATTATAGATATGTATTACACTCTATTATTAAATGAAGAGATACCAGTATGCAAGTCCCTTGATGCACACACATCATTCCAATAACTGCTAATGAAAGTTGCATCCTCCACCCAGAGATAAAAGAGAGAAAAAAAGCTCAACCCACTCTTGTTATTCTGAAAGATTTTAGTGCACAGTAAACCTTGAGATATTTACATGCAAAACCAGGTTCAGGCTTCACTGGATAGCTGACCATAGCAGATCTTAAACACAGCAGGCAAACAGTTTGTTGATAGCACTTGTTAGTTCTGAGACACTGTGCAATTTCAAAGCAAGAGTGTGATTACTCAGTGCTTTATATAAATTTGCAATAAACAATTACGGAGTGATTCAGCTACATTTTTAATACCTTTCTACAAAGCATATTATAAGGTTCTATATAATTTAATTTTTCTGAATGGATCGTTTATAATTTGAATACAGCACATAGTATTTTAGTTCTTTATAAAAGTAATGCAATCAAACCTAATCACCATCTACAAGAGATGGTATTGATAATAATATTAGGTCTGGGGTTTTTATTACAATTATTGCATTCAAGCTGAGATCAAAAGGTTAACTTTCAATGCATTTCCCAGTTATTCACAATTTCAGCCTATTGACTGAGCTATAGATCAAGGTAACAGCTCCTCTCTGGATAAAGAGAAGAGAACCATACTTATTTCCTCATCATTGATTAATCCTGAGTGAAATTAATGTTTAATAGCTGCCTCATTCCAGTACATATACATTTTGACCTTATTGTTAAAATAAACATGTACTTCAATGGCATTATCAATTCCATTTACTTGACGAATCTTCTGGTATTTGGGGAGAAGGAGTGTGCTTCTATTTGCTAACAATTGCGGTTTGACCTTTACAAAAGCAGCAATTGTACCTATGTTAAGTACAGATTTATTCATAAAGCATTTAGAAATTTCCATTGGTACACAGCAATGAAAAAAGCGCCACTTCTACATATGGATAAATAAGAAAAAAAATGTTTATATAGTAGCACAAATTTAATTATTAATGCATTCCCAAACCATAAGAATGTGTAAACTTTGTTGGCATCTCCAGCTTTCAAACAAAGTTAAATAGATGACCTTCATCATCTGTCCTCACTGTTTTGCATGGTACCAATAACAGGAATTAGCATTGCTCTTCAGCAGCTGGACCCATCAGTTCCTCAAAGGTTTGATGAAAGCAAGGGAAATCTCTCACAGGCAGGACTGTGACACTAATCTGTCACATGCTGCCAATGACAGGCTGCCCTTGGCTGAGAGTGAAGAAAGTATGTGCAATGAGTTTGGAAGTTATCTAAAGACATACAAAACACTATGATTTTCAAATGTGACTTCAGACACAGAACTTAAAATGTTTTGAGAAGACAGGAGTGAGGCAGGCAGTATTGTACCATTTAAACAGGAATGACCTTGTTCTTAATCACAGATCAGACCAGTCTTCCAGAAAGCACAACATACAGTGCAGAATGCACCAAAACCTGGTGATTTAAACTAGGCTCCATCCATTTCTCAAATGATTATTCAAGCTAAGAAGAAACCTGTCTCCCTGTCTGTTCTGTTAGCCCAGTACTGCAAGCACAGGTGGCAGCTGGAACCAAAGTTGGGTAAAATGCAGTGATGAATCTGTTTCCTCGCGAAGCACTGAACTAAGCTCACCGACACAATTCACATCTCTCTCTAATCACAATTACTGCCTTCGTGAGCTCTCAAGCAGCCACTTTGGGTGGAAATGGGAACAGTGGGCATGGCAGAGTTCCCAGCCCTACAGTCAGAGCAGGATGATGCAACACATTTCCAAGCCAGCAGAAACAGAAAAAGAGGTTAATTTCTGGGGGGTAAGTTTTGCAGTTCTCTCCGACTCATAGGCACTGAGCAATAACAAACACAAATGCTTTCAGAAAACAGTTAGGACAAGTGCTACCTCATAATTTCCACCGAGACCTATTTCCAGGGGTTCAGTCATAAAAATACATCATCACCAAGATGTTTTCTTTTTGCGAATAATACATGCTTTATAAACCTTTACTCCTGAAGCATCACCATGCTTTTAGGAGGTAATTGTGATTGTTCCCATATTACAGATGGAAAATGATGCATAGCTACTGTGATTGACTTTGCCAAGGTCAGGAAACAATTTAGTAGTGCAGCTCAAAATAGCAAATTCCAAGTCTTCCATTGTAACTACTAGCCTCCATTTCCTCCATCAGGGAGTTGCCTCTAGGAAAAAAAAAGATTTGAGGTTGTGGGGAGAGGACACATATATATTTTGTAGTCAATACTGGTGAAATTAGGTAAAATTCTTTACTCACACTGCTCTGTTTGGTTAGAAAACCTGCTGTGTTTATCTACATATAATCATCTAACAGTTATTTCTGGCAGTATCTTACAATGTCTTCTGTCACCTTTCCATTGACAAAGCCTTTATTTCTTATTATTACGTTACTTATAATGTGTGTTGCCAGCCCACTCAGCATGCTTCTTAATTAATTATAAGTTGTAATATGTTTCTGGCAGCAGAGACAAAGAGATCTCCCGCTACCAGTGTGGAATTAGCAATCTCCTTCATTAGCAATTGTAAAGAATATTCTATTATTATTAATTACATTTTTTATTACTGTTGTTATTATTATTTAACAGCGAGTTACACACTTTGGCACGTTTGAGATGGCAGAGCTCTTATTTCTGTAGCAAGTTCTGTGATAAGAGCATTTCAATGATGAGTGAACATCCCTGTACCTAATTTTATCTGTTTGGATATTTAGCAGTAATCTTCACAGGGCTCTCTGAGCACTTAGCAACCACATACTTTGGGAAGACTACTCTATCACATCCAGAAAGATTCTGTTTCTCATCCCTCGTTTGTTTGTATGTTTGGTTTGCTTTTGTTGTTTTTTGTTTGCTGTATTTGCAAACTATTTATTCTTTGGCAAATTGTAACAAAGACATGAGTTTTAACTTTTCCTTAGAGTATTTTATCGCCCTTGAGGCCTGTAAAAAAGCAGGCTGGACTTTAGAAGAACATACAGGGGAAAGATTGTTTTGTTTTTCACTGTTGTTACACACTACTCTCACTGAGGGTATTTCTTTTAGTGACAGGAATTTTTTTAGATCCCAGTGTGTTCTGTGGTCCAATTACCCATGCAAATTCCAGACATAATGAAAGGAATAATATGGAGGCAGGAACAGGTGGCTGGGATGGGATTACAGTGGCATAGACTGGTGTTACCAGTAAACAAAATCATGTGAGAGTGCTCCTTCCTTTGAGAACGGTAGCTTGCCTACGTTGCTTTCAGAAGGCTGAGACATTTTTAAACGTCTGTCCTTTTGGCATCAATACATTCTTAAATGTTTTTACATGTAATGAAACAAGGGACTAATTTTAAAAGATCTAATTTCTGTGCCCCAAACAAGATTTAAGCTGTTATATGCTGTTTCCTTCTCCCTTATTCTGCTCATATCTGCAGGCAGATCATACTGTAGTGGCTGTGTTGCTGGTTAGGCTTCTGCAGGCAACAGGCTGAGATGGTTACTGTCCTCTGGTGTCAGGCCCAGCCTTTCTGCTAACATTTACTAGCATTGTAGGAAGATCCACTGAGCAATTCAGTTAACATTTTAGGATGCCAGATATCAGCATTATCAGAAATCATCCAGACCTCTATCTTTTAGAAGCATCTATAAATCAAATGGATTTGTCTCTTCCAAGGGGTTTGTAAGCTTTGGTTGAGATTTGAGACAGCCTGCAAAGTTGGTAACCACTTCATTCAGCCTAGCTAGGTCTGCTGGCCTGAGTTAGGAGTGCATGATGCTAATATCAAATCCCTCAAAGCACAGAAAAGTTTTGCTGATGCAACTTACAGAAGAAAAACAGCCTTCTTTCTTAGTCAGGATAGCAACTGGTAGTAGTTACCCACAGAGTCTGTACACAATTGTAAATCACTCTCAGGGCTGATCACAGCCATTTCTGAAACGAGGACTGTCATCAAACAAGTCCTGGGGAGAGAATTGCAACCTTGTGTGTGCAGTAAGTGGCCATTTGTTATTTCAGTGTCATAGGTTTCCCAGAGCTCTGCTGCAGCTGCCAAATTCCTTTCCACTACTCAACAAAGACAGAACAAGGCAAAGTTTTTTATATTGTATGACACTGGACCCTGTAAATTGTCATCACAATTAAGCCCCACTTTCACAAATACTCCTGCTGGACTCTAAACTACAAGGTCTATTAGAAGTAAGAGTATGTTTACAGAGTATAATTGGGATCCTGCATAGGGAGCTGGCTGGTCTCAACATTTCCAATCTGGAAACTATCTGTACACCTAGTCCCATAGGAGTAATGGTACAGGCTATATCTACATCTGGAAATACGGAGTATAGAACAGGAAAAATGTCAGTGTTACTATTGGCTATTTTCATCCATTTTGCAGTAGATGATAATACAAATTACAAACTGAATTTCCAGGAAACAAAAGAAAATACACATGTAAATATACTGAGCAAAACCTCTTCTGGATTATAACATACTGTTATAGATATTCCATGTCTGAGCAAAGTGGATTCAAACTGATGTAACTTTCTACCGTAGTATATACAAACTAGGCTTTTGAAGGAGGAAACATTTATGGTGCTAGATCTGCTGCAAATTGGCTACTGCAAAGTTTCTAGGTAGTCTCATGTGGTACAATACTTACACAATAATGTGTAGATTCTCATCTTCTGCACAAAGACGTATTTTATTTAGGGTTTTGCTTCTAGGAGGAAGAATCCTGCCTAAATCCACTTCAAAATACATTTGATTGTGAGCTTGGGCAACTGGACTATCACTCAGCTGAGAGACATCACTTTTATTCATGGCAGAAATTCTCCTTCTTTACACACCTGCCACCTGTACTTGGAAGTATGACATCTTCACTTGACAGGAGTACATAAAGCAATTACACTTTCAATAGCATTCTCCTTAAAGCTTTTCAAAAGTATCGGATACCAGGATGATAACTCCCACACTGCTTAGAAAAGGGTGTTTGATAGGTTATCAACAAATAACCTCACAAGCCACTTCTGAGATATATATGTACCTATATGTTTTTCATTATTCAGTTGGACAAACTGAAGCACAAAATACTACAATGTCTTGATCAAAGATAGAAAACACATCTAAGAGATCAAAAGAACCTGTAATCTAGAATCTAAGTTTTGATCTTCAGTATAAGCAACTTCCTTCACTGTTCTTAATTTCACCAATACATTAATAAAATAGGTTTTGAGAATATAGAACGGCCTTAATTGATGATGCAGTTGAATATAATAAGTAATTAAATTGATGATTTAGTTGATGAAATTACAATCTTTAACAGTCCTCGATGGTCTGTTAAATGGTGGCTATTAATGAGAGCTCATTTATGATGGTGGTGATTATGGGTCCTGGAGTTGGGGTCAGCGTGATCAGAATGTCTGTTCAAAGTAGGATGGGATCTGAGATAAAGATCCCAAACAGACACTCAGCAAACAGAGTGCAAACTATGTGATAAAAACAACCATAAATAAGAGAAATAAAACATTCTGCATACACGAGCTATGCTGGGTAACATCAAATCCCAGGGTAGCTGTCTTTGGGAACGATTGTTCATTTGCTTATTTACAGCATTTTGAGTTGATCATCTATCTTTGGTTGATTTTGTGGTAGATAGTACATGCGAGCAAACCCTGTAATATTGCGCAGAGCTCTTTTCTATGCAAAAATCTGCGTCAGTCTTAACTTATTAATTTTTCTTATATACAAAGCACTTTGGAAAGTACAGCTCGTAATGTCTGCAATAAGAGCAAAGGCACGTCCAATTCATCTCATTACTCCTCTTTGTTAAGGGTAATTCATGAAAAGTCATGGGTCAGTTTAGTGCCCATAAGCGTCTTAGTGAGGATCTAAGCATAAGAGGTAGTGAGAGAATTAAGGAAATTTCTGCAAGAGAGACTATCAGGTTTGCAAGACTGTTCCACAGAAATAACATTTCCCAATGCTTCAAAGGAGGAAAGGGGAGAGAAAAGAGTAACTGGAAAACCTTAGCTATATGGTGATGCACATGGAAAACTGTAGAGGTTTCTCACTTTCATTCTCTATATTACAATGTATTATTTCTCTAGTATTTTAAGTAGATTTTCAAATCCAATATCTACCTGCTGTACTACAGGAATCATTCTCACTTTCTTGTTTATCTGAGCAAAATCGTATTAACTTGCATGTAGTAATGACTCTTTGAACATACTCTGCTACTGAAAGAAACTCTATGTCTTTGGTCAGAAGTGAGAAGCTAATAGGGAAAGAAAATGTGGGACTTTTTATTTTGGTAACACCAGCACAAGGCAACTTAAAGTGTTTGTTCACAGCTGCTACCAAACTGAATTACAGTTAGAAAGGTTTTAAAATTAGTAGAGTTAGAAAACACCCTTCCTCCTGAAATGTTCGCCATGGTCAAGATCTTTCTGACTACTTTAAAGAGGCCTCATACATGCATGAATTATGCAAGCAGAGCTGAGGGACAATGACCAGCATCTTGGGGTAAGAAAAACACCTCACCAGCTACTGCAGGAGTTCCAGACATCAGCTGTCACAGCATTCCTGTAGGAACATTTCCTGCTGCTGAGCAGCCTGGTCTCAGGTGAGCCATCAGTAAGTCTCTCCTCAGTTTCCCCATCACCTGCAAAAAGGGAGTGGTAACACCTGCTTACCACATGCTGTGTATTTTCTTCTCTTTAGAACTTCATTAATCAGTTAATGGCTACAAAGCATACAGGAGATGTTAACAAATATTCACAGCACTTCAGAGGTGTAAATTGGTGTTTGCTAATAGAATTTTCTCGCTGGTGCAGCACTTCCTTTACCAAAGTCTGTCACCTGATGCTGTTATAGCTGATAATTGAGTCAGTCTCACCAGGAGTGTTTTGGACAGACTTGTCTTGGGAGCCTTTTCATGCTCAAATATGTTATTTTGAATGCTGCTGCTGAGGTATTATTTACTTTTTTGTATTTCCTAGGTAGTTCTCAAATCACTCTGAAGACTCTGTGTTGAAGTTAAAGAGGATGTAAGCCTGGGTGTTAGATTTTCTGTTATTAAGTTTTCCTGGCATTAGGAATTTAAATGCAGATGACAATAGTTTGTCACATAGAGAATTTCTTCTTCTGCCATCTTAGGTGCAGCAAGTGGGGAAAAAAAAACCAGATGTGACTGATGTTATTCCTTTTTATCAAATCCTTCTGCATTCTGTGATGAACACAGACCACAACTATTACCTCTTCTTGCTACAAGGCTAACCCACTTTCTCTGATATCCAGGAAAATGTATGTGTAATTAATCCTTTCAAGTAGTGGCAGTTTCCTCAGAGGAGACTGATTAAGCCCATTTTAGTATTACCCTGCACTTTTGTAGAACAATAAGATTGACTATCCAGAAATCTTTTACAAAGGCAACCAGTTGAAATTTAGTCTAAATGCAGGTTTGGAGGTGCTTTTTTATTATTTTGGGTTTACCCTGCGTATGTTTACAAAATATCTCCCAGATGAGAAATGCACAATTTATGATTATTTTGAGTGTTTATATGGTAAACTGTCCAGCTCTTGTTAAGAATTTATAGTTCATTAATTGAAACAAAGAACCAGTTGAAAATGGTTCTAAAAACTTAAAATAGTTAAATAAATTCATTTTCTCATCATGCAAGGTGTTTTGTGACTGTACATGCTTAAGGTGCTACTGTTCTCATGTTTATACTCACGTTCTTGTCAGCTGAGATGACACAGTTTAAGTCTCACTGTGAATCAGGGAGAAAAGTTTATCTGGCTCTCTCCTGCCACGAAATATAAAACAAGTTTTATATATTTTGTAAGTCAGATGAATTCTCCATGCATTTTCATTACATTGCCCTTCAGGCAGTTGTTTTGATACAAGTACAAAGCAAAAACCAAACAGACAGCACTATTGATAAATACTTTGTCATACAGAACCATGGTCTAAATCTTTTTTTTTTCGTGAATCCAGTTTTATAAAACCTGCCTAAGATGACTGAAATTCTTTTTATAGACACCCCAAGAAGGAATCAGTCCTACTGATTCAAATGTCAAACAGCGTTCTAATAATTGATCTAGTTTTCCCCCACTTAAAACCATTTTAATACCACCTATTATCATTATTTGATTGTACATCTCATGCTATTCACTGTTCTGAAAGTTGTCATTACTTGCATTTTAGTGAAATTTCTATCTTCTTTCCCCTGACTTCCCTAAAAATATATATCCAGTCCTCACTTCTGCAGACAAATAAAAAAAAACCCTGAAAATAAAAAAGCAAAATGCACTTAGAAAGAACCTAAATATATATGAAACCAGTATGGTGGGGAGGAAAAGGTGGTATCTTTGGTTTGTAATAGATAGATTCAAAAACTTGGAACCTTTCAAGGTTGGCAATGTTATGTTTAGAGTTTAGTTCATCTTGATTAACAGCAGCTCAGAACTTCACATAAAAGCAAAATAGTGCTTTTCAGACCTCTCTAATTATGCCTTCTACAGCTCTGCAGCACTCAGGGTCTATTCTAACCCTGATTCCACCCTCATCTTCTCTCCCCATCCTACCATTAAATATTTCATCCTTCTATTCACAGAATTAGTTTTCTGTTAATTTTTTTAACAAAACCACTTTTATATGTTTCCTTCTGCCAGTAAAAATCCCTTTCCTCCAGTCACATGACTATGGTCATTAAAAATCATATGTTCCTGAGGAGATAATGTACTTACATTGTTTTAGCATGAAAATATCAATTGTACCTCAGGTACAACAATGCAATCTGCTCAACATTTTGAAGCCAAAAGATTTTGTTTTCAGGTATTCAGTGCTATTACACTGATTACCTTCTGCTTCTGTTGTTGTTTATGTTGATTGTCTCATCTGTCTAAATCGCAGGTGTGGCTATAAAGCTCCTAGGAAAGCCTGTCCAGATCCCAGCACAAAATTTATTAACAGCTATGAAAAACACTCTTCCTAGAAAATCCAAGGACATGGGTATGGATTGTATTACTTACTATTGTATACACACTCCGCAATGCATTCAGTGTTCAGGATCCCACTAAGGACTATTAATGATTTAGAGAGTTGGCTGTAACCAGGGATACAACAGTAATCAGAAGAGCTTCGCTGATATGGATGAGTCTGTTTGGGATGCAGTTAATTTTATTCAGAGCAGCCTGTACAGAGCTGTATTTTGGATTTGTGACTGAAACAGTGTTGATAACACACACCAATGTTTTTACTACTGGGGAGCAGTTCTTGCTCTCAGGATTTCTCTTGTTCCCACTCTGCTACCCCTGCAGCCAGTAGGGCAAGGGGTAGGAAACAAGCTCAGAGAGGATACATGGATAGATAAATGCTCTTTTCATATACTGCTGTTTTGCACAGCGGAATCAACATCAGATTCTGATTTGACAGGAATAATCAGCAGTTTAGATATGCAAAACTGGAAACATGATCTATAGAAAAAGAGATCAACGTAGAATCATAGAATGGTTAGATTTGGAAGGGACCTTAAAGATCATCAAGTTCCAACCCCTCTGCCGTGGGCAGGGACACCTCCCACTAGAGCAGGTTACTCAAAACCCCATCCAACCTGGTCTTGAACACTTCCAGGGATGGGGCATCCAAAACTTCCCTGGGCAACCTGTTCCATTGCCTCACCACTCTCACAGGAAAAAAATTCTTTCTGGCATTTAATCTAAATCTCCCCTCTTCCCATTTAAATTTAAAGCTGTTACCCCTAACATGCCAATATGCACTAAACTGGACTGTTCCATAATTCGGTTTGCTTATTTACACGTTTGCCTACGGAGCTTCTTGGGTTTTAGCTGATAAACCCAAGGCTGGTTTAGACCTGCTGCTCCACCATCATCACTTCACTCTTGTTTGACTTAACAGGTCCTCACAGCGTGAGACCCTCATGACTCGGCATTGCATGCTGACCATTAGGATAAGATAGCCCTTCTGAATATCTTCACATAATCTAGAAATTAAAAGGGCAGACAAAAGAGTGTAAGAGCATCATGAGGACATGTATAAGAACATGTATGAAAATACTCAGAGTCGAGTTTTATACTTTTCAATTTTATTTCCAAAAAACTTCTGGGAGCTCCGAGGTTTCATTTACCTGATGAAATAAAAGCACTCAAGGACTGTTCCCAAATCTTAAGGCCACATGTCATGGCTAGGCTCAAAAACACATATCTACATCTTCCACTCCCAGAACTGAATGGCCAAATTCAAATTACACAGTAAGAGTACAGATTGACACACACCATCTCATTAAATGAACCTGGTTGTGGTCTATGAGGATAATAGTTGACACAAACCAAAACTATCCAAAGAGATCTGTGTAGCAGTGTTGTGGCAGCATGCATGGCTCTGTTATTGGGGCTTCAGTCAGATCATTGCCTCTTCTTTGCTTACCAGTACTAAGTCCATTATAGGTCTTGAGGCCATTTGGTTTGTAATTCCAAACATTCTGAACCCCAAGGTACAGAATAAGAGATTTCTGATATCTACAGGAGAATCTTTGGTCCACAAACAAGACATAGAAGTTCTCTTACCTGGAAGAAATTATAATGCTCTTGAGCAAAATACTACACCTCTTGAGGAACTGAGTTCTACGATATGTTTTATAACTTGTAAGTACTGTCTACTAAGGTGTTTGTCACACCACATAGCCATTCAAGTTTGCAGTTCCTGGGAGAAATCTATTCCAATTTTACCTTCTCATCAACAGTCTACTGTGCTTTTGGTTTTTTCCTCTCTTTTCTTGCTACTAGTCTTATTTTGGGAACTTTTGTCAAAAATCCCCTTTGTCAAAAAAAACCCCAAAAAACAACACCCAAACAAAAAACCCACCACCAAACACACAAACAAGCCCAAGAAATCAAAAACAGAAGACTGAAATCAGTTTGTGCCAAAAAAAAGTTGTACAAGAGTGTAACTGCATTGACCTGAGTGGAAGCAGATAGAAATCAAAACCAGCCAGTCGTGTTCTGGTATATAAATCATCCTGCCTGTTGTGTTAGAGTGACGACATCTTTTAACCCTTCCAGAATATTGAGAAATTTCTTGTTTGTGTGCAGCTCACTACTGTATTAAAATATTGTTCCCTAAAAAGTAAGTGTGTGACTAATCCATTGAGGATGCTGCATTGCTGTGGAATTACATTGGAGATTAGTATAAGGATGTATCAAGGACAATTTAATACATGTGTCACAGACAAAAGATGTCATCTGCCTGTGGTTCTGGTCAAAGCAAAAAATGAAGCAGGAAAAACACAGCTCCACAGTGAAACACTGAGAAGACACTGAGGACCAGACACTCTCTTCTAGAGGGAGAATTGCCCACTAGAGATCTGAGGTTTAGGGGTGACGGTCCTCAAGGTATTTTCCACTCTGTTTCTTAAAAGAGCTCTACTGGATTTTCTGATGCCAGAGGTATACAATGCAGTATAGTCATTCAGTCTGAGGTTCTCACTCAGTAGTCATTAACTCTTTGTAAACAATCTGTGCTCTTCTCTGGGACAAGTTTATCCAGAATTTGCTCTTCACTCATGATAACATATGATTATATATTTAATATACAGAAAAGAAATATGTTCTTGATAATTGTAAAGTGTCACAATAGATTATCTAAATAAAATATTAAAATTATATAAATAAAATCCTGTTAAGGATTCACATATCACTTGATCGCTCTGCAAAAATCTGTTGATTTTTCCATCATGCTTTCCCATTATTTCAGTTTTTATTTCCTTACTTTAGATTATCTTTATAACTTGTTTATTTTAAAACTTTTGTTCATTCATTTGATGTTATTAACTGGTGAAAGCACAACAAAACAAAGTTGAGGAAGTTACATTGTCAAAAGCTTTTGATTTAGCCCACACTTGAGCAAGCAGGTGCTTCATTTTATGAGAATGACTCCACTCGGAAAGAGACGGGAGGACAGATTGCAACACCAGGAGGGAAAAGAGCTGTCAGTTATAGCGCAGCAGGTAAATGAAATGTTTCCCTTGTCTACTGATAAGACAGTCTGCACGTATGGTTCTGGGATGAATAGAGCCTAATTGCAGACAAATTTGTTCTTACTATGCCCCTAAATTGACTCTACTTCTGGAGTTTCTGCTCTGGTGAGACCCAATTTTCTAAAATGCTTGAAAGTGAGGGACACCAAGAGAATTCCTCTGTTATGAGTATAGGTGCATTTTAGTAACTTTTTCTATATTTGTTTATGAGTCTTTGTGTATATTGTATGTGTCTACGTCTGCACAAATGTGTGCATGTACATTCAAGATTTTGGAAGATACTTTGAGTATTTGTATGAATGTTTGTGTTTTCATATTTTGGAAATAATTTATGAAACTTAGTTTTTCATCCTGTTCACTTCCTTTTTCAGTCTCTTGGAAACTCGTCTCATACGAGAAACCAAGATCATCAACTTCTTCAAGGACTGTGCCTTGTGACGTTTCACACAATAACTCACCTCAGTCAACCTCCAAAAGTAACAGTAAGTAGACTGTATTTCACAGTGCTATACATCTGTCCAGTATCCATTCGACTGCTGTCTCTTGCTCCGAGTAATGGAACTGCTTTCCATTGCCCCTGGGGTTTCATTCTCAATGACTTTAGAAGCTCTTTGAAAGATTGATACATAGGTATGCGTGTAAATAACAAGTACCAACAAACAAGACAAGTGGAGAGCCAGCTATCTTCATGCCTAGACATATATATATACTCGTACCATGCAGATGCTGAAAATAGAATGGTAATACGGGCACAGTACAACAGGCCACATAACTAACATATATTACATATAACTAATGTAGGTCATCACTGGGATAACCACAACAATGGTCACTGCCTAATGTGGCATTAGGCTCTTTGTCTCATGACACTACAGTGCCTGTAGCCTGCGTTATTTCCATCCTGTGTGAATATATCTAACATTTACCCTTCTAAATGTTGTTCATTCAGAGAATGCAAAGCTGTTTTACCCATATGCCTGAACACACAGTGAAATCGCACAGTAAAGTTGCGTGCAGAGCAGCCCCAGAGAGCTTGCACCCATATAGCACAGAAAAGACCAGCATCCTGGGGAGATACATACATTTCACATGCAAAAAAAGAACTGGCATTCTCACTAACTTTTGAAGGACTCATTCTCCTCAGGTCACGGCTCTGGTCAATGGATTGCTGCAGCCCTACCTTAAAATCTATTTATTATCTTATGCACACAGATTTCTTTTAAAAGGTCATGTGCAGATGAAGGGGGCTATTCATGTGTCCTTTTCAGTTAATTCCTTTTTTTTTCAGTTTTTACCAATATATTTTTGGTTGTTTGCTACTCCTCAAAGGCTAAAATTTAATATGTAGTAATGCTTTTAAAAAGATGAATCAACCTTTAATGTCAAATTCAATAAGCATAGCTACCACATTCACTTCCCATTACTATATGAAGAGAAAAGGCAATGATGCCCCAAATTTCTAAGATTTTCAGAGGCTCTCTAAGTTGAAAATTAAGGATAAGTTATTGAAGTGCTTAGAAACCAAATTGATATTCAGAAAATGGACCTCATGTAATGATTTTTCCATCCAGTTTATTTATTCTGAGTCCAACAGCCATTAATACACTCTGAACATCAGGGAAATGAAGGTACAAATGTAGAGTTATTTTCCTTATCTTGTTTGCAGGGAAAAGCTGAATTTCAGGTGCTCAGAAAGTAGTATAATTAGCTATTGTAGAACTCATAGCTTTGGTGCATTGTATGCCTGCAGGCTTGATATGGAGTGAGGACCTGCTTGCAGGTGGCACTGCTGGGAAGCTCCATCTCTGGTAGGAAAAGGTCCTCCTCAGGTTCTTCACAGCTCAGAAGAGCCAAGAGAACTGCAGCCTTGTTCTGTGATTGGCAGTCCTACCCTAGAAATGGCTGGCTGTAATTCTTTTACAGGTGAAATGATCCATGTAGTCTCAATACTACTACCCAATTCCTGCCAGTAAGCCTGGGCAAGCAGTGGAAAAAAAAAGCCTCAGAGTGAACTGAAAAGGATTGTGGGTGGAGAGCCTAAGAGAAGGGGGTTTGATAAAATGGAGGTTCATTAAATTGAGGTTATTACAAATAATTCTGTTTCATTTTCAGAGTTAATTAAATTGTTTAATTCAAGAAAATTGTTGCTTTTTAAATTAAAAGAAAAATGCTAATCTTGAAGACAGAGAAACGCTTCTTTTTTAGTTTACCCTGTGTTTCAAAAATGAAATTATTAAGGAAAGATTAAAGTCCCTCCCTTTTAGATATTACAAGATAGGTGTTGAATCCTGGACTTATAAACACACTTATGCTGGGACCAGAATTTGTGAATTAAGCAAGTACTGTCTGCCAAATAACAAAAGGGATTCTTTTTAAATGTGGAAGAGCAGGATTCATCTAAGTTAAAGCTAGTCCAAAGAAACAAACACTTTAGATACCAATGTAGAAAGTGATGGATTATTCCCTAGAAGTCCCTATTTCTTTCTTCAGTCTGTAAAGTGATCCTAGAATGACCAGCTTACTCTCAAATGTGGAAGAGATCTATGTTAAGACAGGTGTTTTCCACTCCTCAAGATTTCAATACTCCTTTCCTCTTTTTTCAGGCATACGTTACTTGTAGAATTTAAAGATTATTTTGCTCCCTCAAATCCCATTTGTACTGTATTTCACTTCAGTCAAAACATTTCCTCTGTTGAGTTCATTTTCTCATCTGATGCAGTGAAGCATTAAGCATCTGCTTAAGTTGAACCTTGTGAATTTTTCTACTTGAGGCCGAGAGCTATGCTACATAAAGTTTACATTTGTAAGTTCTTTGCTGAGTGATGTTCAGAGCATGGATCTTATTAAGAAATCTGACCTGACAATTCACATTTTGTTTATGTGTGTTTTATTCAGCTCTTGCTCTGATATTCTTTATTAATAACCCAATACATGTAGCTTCTTTATGTGTACAGCTCTTCCACACAACGGATATATATTTATATCTATTAAGTGTCCTGAAGCAGGATGAAGATTCAGTTTGAGAATGAATCATCAGGCCCGAGTTTTGTAAAAAATATCCTGTTAACTTTATTGAAAACTGGTTTTATTTCGCACTTTCTCTATAAGTGATATTAATATTAATGGATTTAGTTCCGAGTTGCATGAATGTGAGGAGGACGAACAGAATAAGCTGTGAAATATTTTATCCCAGAACAGTAACAGAACTGTAAAAGAATAGAAGAATCTCTCCCAGTTATTTGAGGATGTCCATTAGATATAATTCTTCAACATTTTTTCAGACTGTTTACATTAAATAATCAACATTACCGAATTATGTCTAATCCCTGGGATTTGCTGTTTCCATACCAGTACATTAGAGATCAGGTAGTAAAAGTCCCACCTCACCTTCTTCTTCTCATTTTACTTTCTTAACAGAGATGTCTTGATAAGGGTAAAGAACTGTACAGAGAAAGATCAGGTGCTGTAGGCAATCTATACAATATCAATTTGATTGTTTAAGAGAACATAAACTACAGCTGAATAATTATGCAAAAGATAAATCATTTGGCTATGTAGTTAAATCAGAATTACAATGACAACGAAGGTACAGTTAAATTCTTTCTGATGCATTAAAATTGTGAGAAATGTTAATGCATTTAATTAGCATTTAACAAGATAGCTATAGCAGGTTAATTAGATATAAATTTATATACTTCATAAATGTCAGCATTTTTAACAATTAAGCCCATGTTTAGAATACAGTTCAGCCGTGGGTACTGCTGGATACAACAGTTGTGACTGGTAGCACTAGCTGTATTAAGTCTATTGACACTTCTGCTTATAAGACTCTCTTCAGACATTTATATCAGGGCCAGGATGAAATTAGAATGAAATTCCCGTTCCTCTTCCTTTCCCTTTTCCCTTTAACTATTGGTACTTAATAAATATAAAGCACCCGCTCCCCAAATCTGACAAACTAGACACTGATTGCTACTGGATAATATTAATGTTATTAACTCTGTGCCTCACCTTGACATCTCTAAAATATCCATAGCATTTATGCTGATGGTTTACAAATTAAAAAGCTCTATATTCACCATATATATGTGATAATTTATTATTATATCATATATATAATTGTATTATAATTTATCATCATTATCATCATCATCATCATCATCTTTATTGATAACATATATATTCAGTTGCCCTGATAAATCTGTTAACTGATGGTGCTACAAAGTACAAAGTAGGTAAATTAAACCTGGAAGTTTTCTAGGTCTTTAACTAACTACCACATGTAAAAAAATCAAGAATTCAAAAAGTTATGCATAGCAACTTAACAGAGCCACTTTAAAAATTCAGTTGCAAACAGAAAATGTCAAAATTGTTTGCCAAGTAAGTTTATAACACTTTTCCACATTCAACAGAGTTTCTTAATTATAAGGTTGCATTAAAATTTCTATGAAGATAAGTGGATCTGCTTCCCCCCTCCCTCCTCTTTCAGACACTAAGATAAAAGAAAAGACCGGCAAGGTTTTTCAAGATACCATTAAATGAAGAGTGATGATGGTTCTCTTAGATTTGCTTTGATCAAAGTGTTATATAACCTCTGGAATTAGAGAGAGAAAGATAGGGACATTTGGGCGGGAAAAGCAGGAGATAGAACAGGAGACAAGGAACAGAGGAAGGCTAAGACGGGTGAAAATTCTCAATTAGTCCCATGTATTTTCTTCTGATTTGTTCCCTTGCCCTATTTGGAGACTGCTTTCTACCAGAAGTATTCAATAGTACAGGCAGGATTTCAGAGCTGTAAGCAGCTAGTTATATTTGAGATATCAGTTAAAAGATGGCTAAACTTGTTAAACTGATATCATGAAAACATGCAAAATAACAGCCTGCATGTTTCTAATAAAAAAGCTTTTTCATTTATTCTGATATTTTTTCTAACACAATGTTTTCACTATGTTTTGCCTGGTCTGCTTCTGGGAAGACTATGTTCTCCCACCCACAAGAGTGCACTGCACTCATCCCTAGAGTTTCCAGAAGCTGAGCTCTGGGAGTCATTGACCTACTTGACTAGCTGCTAATGGTGAGGAATGCTCAGAAACAGGGGATTAAATCGATTTACTTTGGGATACAGGTGACTTGTCCAAAGTCTGCCATAAAGCCCACATCTTTTACAGTAAGGATTTCAGTGATTTCCACTGGTTTTAGCATATAGGGTACCTTACACCTATTTGGCAACCAAAAGCAATAGGACAGGATTTATGAGTCTGGAAAAACAAAGTATCACTTGCTATATATATACATACACCAAACCCCCATATGTAATAAAAAAATATTCATCTAAGTTGTACTTTTAAAAGCAAAGAGAATGACAACAGTCTACTGAAAGTTTCCCACAGTTGTTTTGGTTTTGCAGGTATTTCTAAACTCAGATAAACAAAATTCAAGAACACCACTACACTGGCAGTTAGTATGCTATGTTCTTGTTTTCTGCCTCTTCCTCAGTCAGGTTTTAGTCCCCAGTGGCTCAATGCCTATTTCACCACTTCCCTCTAGAAATCATTCAACACACATATAAACTCTAGGTTTAAGAAATTTCACCTCGTACTTCTTGTATATTTTCCCATCGTTAAGTTTACTCAATTAAAGTGATGAACAAATTTCTACTTGGAATGTTTACTGCACTCTTCCTCTCCTGAACATTTAGAAATTGAAAAATTTAGCAAATAAGCATCATCCTTTCCAGCATCTGTGTTGTAATAACATCAGACATGTTGATTTCTGTTAATCTTTCTTTAATGGCTCCTTCAGGCACATAATAATTCTTTATTTCCTCTCCCAGATTTTCCCGGTTTTTCAGCATCATTTGGGTACCAGAGAAATTATAGAAATTATTATTAGTGTTTTAGGAAGTGAAACAAATTCTACTTCCATCCGGAAATCTATAAATCTGAGCAGTAAGTTTTTGCTATTTGAGTACTGACATGTGAGGTCTCAGTTCAAATTAAGCCAATGTAACTGAGAGCAGAACTGTCCCCTAATACACAGCCTAGGTAATCAAGGGCTAAATGTACTATATTTAGATTATTTTTATGAACTACTGTACCAGTTGCATTTTCTAAGTCAAACTCAAACACAGTATAATCAGTAAAACTTAAATGTACAAAGTTTGTCCATAAGAAACACTTAAAATTCCTGGAATAGAAAGAATCTTGTAAGATTACTAAATATCATTAATACATATTTACCTAAAAAATTAGTATAGACACTGCAAATTACACTTAATTCGTAAAAGTGACATGTACATATACATTTGACTTTTCTAACCCATGGCCACACTTCAAGACAACTGTGATTAGACAATAATCTGCACAGGGAATTGACGTTTTCAGCTCCAGATTTTTCAGGTAGGCATGCTCATGTGCTATGATTGTATTTCTTGAACAAGTCTAACGTTTGCTGGAGGGAAAGTATTGGATTGGTTTACAGGAGTCTGATGTATTTTTAGAGCACTTCAGAAATAATTTGCTGTTGACAATTGTATGCAACAGAAAGTTGTAATTTCATACATTAAAAAAAAAAAAAAGAAAAAGAAGAAAAAAGAAAGAAAAAACCTGTATCTATAGACCTATTAGTTTATTGGCCTTTTTTTTAAAAAAAAAAAACAAGGATAAGCTACTCATGATATTGTCACTGGACTTTATGTTTGGTTTAACTATATATTTCCCTGTACTTTAGGAACAACTGTTACATTTGATTGCAGGGTTTTCTGTAAATTTAGAAGAATAAGAAAAAAGAAAAACAAGGATAAGCTATATAGAGAGGACAGTTTGTATGTGTCTCCTGAGCTTATCTGTCATAACAGCTAAAATATCTTCTGAAACAAAACCTGGAATGATGGAAGTCATTAAGACTCTTCCTATTCATTATGTTGGAGTTTCCTATTCATTATTAGGTTGAGTCCTCATTTTGATAAATAAGAGTGTTTAGAAATGTATTGATTAGCTACATGGGAAGCAAAATTATAATATACTGTGATTTGCTCCTGTGTGAATTTGTGATTGTCTAATAATAAGCCTCAAGTTTGACTGCTGTCTTTCAAACATGAGTTTTGGTTGACTATTTAGACCCCTGACAGAATATACCTTATAGCTTAAATTATCAAATAGACTCAGAAGTCACTAAGGAAGGGAAGAATCTGGCAGATGTGTATACAGAAGGATGATTTTGAAGGTTTCTCTGCTTGGAGATAGAAGGAAGCAACATTTTACTTCCTGAGCAGGTGTAAAAAACCCAGAAAATATAGTTTCCTGGGCACTTATCTAGGGCATTCACTGAATCTAAATATTTCCTAAGACCACACTAAGGAAATTCTTCTTTAAAAAGATAATTTGCTTACTTAGTTTTCTGTTAACCTGTGTGGAACTAAGATGGGAAGGGATGAGCCCAGATCAGAAGGCCTAGAAACCACAACACTCTCAAGAGCTTGTGCTACAAAAGTTCCTGGCTCCACTTCAATTTTCCAGGTTCGTGGCCCACAGCTACATCTTAGTCAGCTTGTGGTAGCGGTCAAGATTCAGAAGGGTCATTGTTAAAGGCTGATTGAAAGAACCACTCAAAATTCTGGGAGTTTCCAGGGACTACTTCAATTTTTATTCTCCACCACTGACTTGGTAGAAAAATGTGATTTTTTTCAAACCAGAATACTTAATCTCTGTTATGCAACCTTTTCATATAATTCAGAAAAGATATTTTATTGCAAGAGGGAAAAATACAAATAAGGACTATTACTTTTGTATAGATCAACTCAATTCTTCCACTTTTATTAAATTTATTATATTTCTCTAATTTCTTTCCAGATTGCTATTTACCATTATTCTGGTCACAATATATTAGTAAGTAGAGAGAATCATCCGCATTCCAACTCTAAATCGTAAGTGAAGTAAGAGTTTTTGATCTGGTGCCATCAGCATAATTTGAAACCAGGTGGTATTAAACCAATTATATTTTTTAATTGTTTTTTGCATTTTATGCAGTAAGGGAAATTCATTGATGCTCATTTTGGAAATGAGGTAACAATGACTTTTGAAACACTGCCAGCTCACAAAAAGTAAAGTCAATATCAATTCATTAGCAAATTAATGGCACTGATTTTATTGTAAATAGCTAACAACTGAGCAGCTGGCAGCCTTCAGTTAGCAGTCATTCAAAGAGAATCAGATATAAGTTCTGAAAGTAATGGAAGAGTTCAGAAATAAATAGACTTTTTAATCAAGAGTTTTATACTCTTCTTGTAAGTAAAATATTTTTGACCTTAAAAAAGTATGTTACAAAGACCTTATGATATAAATATGAAAATGTTTATCTTAGAGCAAGACTATGTCTTTAAACATAGACCTAAATACAGTTGAGTGAGCAATCATATTTCCAATTACAGAAAACAAAGCAAATTATTTCATTTCAGGTTTCCATCAAATAATTTTCCTTCTCTCTTATTTTTTTTTCCTCATGCAGGAAAGAAAACCCCTTGAAATAAAATTTTGAAAGAATTGTTTTTTACAGGTTGATAAATAGGGCTTTAGTTTGAGCTCTTTTTGTTTGTCTTTTGCGAACAATGATTTTTTTTCTTATTAAACCAAGAAACATTTTGAATTGAAACATCAGTTTGAAACAGCAAGTGTTTCTCCTAGCATTATTCTGCTTTTCCAACTATTTTTCTAGCTTAAGCACTATGAAAAATTCAAAATGTATTTGTGAATTGTTTCAGGCAGATACATTTTTCACTAAGAAAAGCTTTTGCCTGAAGAGTTTCCCCCAGCTACAGTCCTGAATAATGCATTGCAAGTAGCTGTGCCCATGAGAACATAGAGGCAATTGTATATTTCACAGATGTTCTTCAGGATATAATCCCTCCAGACCTCTCTTCAGAAGGAAATCCAACTTTAGTCCTTAGAAAGCCCAGCACATTCTGTTTCATCACTGTGTCCAGCTGCTGCACTAGGAAATAACTGAAACCAAGGCTCCATCTATTCCCTAGTGTTTCTTACCCTTTTTTTCAGTGGGACACATTATCTTGAACAACATGCAACTGAGTCATTCAGCCTCCAATCCTCAAGTAATTTATGTCCATCCAGCATGATATTTTGTTATAAGAACCTGATTCTATTTAAGTTCTCCAATATAAGCATTGAAACATAGTCAAAGAGAAGAAAATTAATGTCAGGACTTTGATGCAGAGCCTATCTTGATGCATTTCTTTTAATACAAACATATGTGGGGTCTCAAAACCTATTTTTCACCCAAGCCTGGCCACTCTTGTAGCATCCATTACTGGGCTTTAATGTAGCCCAATCATTATCTTTGAAATTTTATTTGCGTTTGTTACCCATGCAACCTATATCTCTTCTTTATTTCAGAGCATTTTAGCGCACAAATGAGGGTACAATTTAGCTTTTTGATTTTGCCTCACATTTGAAATGTCAGATATTCTTCTGCAGCATTTATTTTATTCTATATAAAATATATAAAAAAAAACCACAAACAAATAAAACAAAAAAGCCCAATAAAACACTTGCAAAACTATACCAAATTTCCGGAAAAAATAAATTCATTGAAAAACCACTTACCTAATCCTGTATTTGGATAAGGATTATTTTTCTGATTATTCCCTATGTCAGTAGAATTGCTTTAGTCAAAAACATTCAAATGCTTGTAGGACTAATATTTTTTTATCTATTAGGATTTGGAAAAGGACAAAGTTATCATTAATATTTTGCATTCTTCCATTTATCAATTTTCAGTTCTTAGATATGAAAAAGTATAGTATATCTAGATATCCATTCAGTGCTCAGAACCAAACCTTTTGCATTGAGGTCCTTCACCACTAGAACAGTAAAAATTTCCTTCTTGTGCCTGAATTTCATTCAGCAGACTCTAGAGTCCATAGGTCAGCTTACCCTTAAAACAAAACATACGAACCAGATCCTCAGAAGCATTTAGGTTCCTATTTCAGATTAGTGTTGAAATATTTTCAAAGGTATGCATCCGTACACTCACATCTTGACCACTGCTAAATATAGCAGAACAAGAAACATACTCTCTGCTTTATTTAGAAAGGGTCTTGTAGAGCTGCATTGAAAGGGTTACACCTGAAAGCTGATGGGTAACAGGCAATTCACGATTTTCCAGGCACACCAAGAATGTTGACTTTGTGAAGCTGATGGAATGGTGTGAGCTACTTCCAACAATTCAATCTACTCTATTCAGAGTAGAGCCAGTTTATAAAGGCATGCAATCTGTGGAGGACTGTTTCAGGGTCACTGTGCTATAGCCCTCTTGACACAGCCAAAAGAAAGTCCTGAATAGAGGATGAGAAGTCTGATTACTGATTAGCTTTAGTGTTATTGCAATCAATTCCCAGAAGGAAGTTAGCAATCTGCCCAGCATCCAATAAAAGATTGCTATTAAAGGACCATTATGACGGGAGCACTCAACTCAGAAAAGTTTTGGGTTTTTTTTAGTTCTTTATAAATCTGGTTGTTGAGGAGGCTTTTTCAGGTTGTTTTTTTAAATCATCTCAAGTTCCATTTAAGGAGTTCTTGATTATAAGACTTCTTTACTGAATTTATGCCTGCAAAGTACCTTTGTTTTATTTATGTTTACTGTGGCCAAGCTGCATGGATTATCTAAAACTTTATACTCAAAGGAATTTTCTCAGAGGCAGTCTTCCTTCCACAGATCAAGCACGTCTAAATTCAATTAATTAGTGAGCATGTTACCATTTTCTTTTTAAGATAAATAGATCAAAAGGGTATTTTATCTACTTTTGTAATAACACAAAACATCTTTAACTGGACCTTTCCATAACAGTCCAGATGTTCCTCACCATCTAAATGTACAAAGAAACAAATCTTTGCTTTACTGTGATTCAAAATGAATTCCTTTTTTTTTTTTTTTCAATATGAAAAAGGAAATTAAAGGATGCACTAAAATTCAGACTATTAACATGGAACATGGGAGAGAAAGTTAGTATTCTGCAACACATTTTCCATTTAACCATAAGGAAAATATTTAACATTTCAGCCTTGTGTATATTCCCCCAGAAAAGCAAAGAGCTATTACCTTCCTTCCCAGGAGTGTGAGATTAACACATTAATACATCAATACACTGAGGCATTCAGATGTTGTGCTAATATAAGAAATATTAATATCTTACATGTTTATAAAGATTTACAACTTCAAAAGTATGAAGAAATCTACTAAAAATGCAGATGTGTTCAGCATGTGCATAGTCTTAAATGTGCTAATTTGTATGGTTCAAGATTCACTTCCTCCTAGTTGCTATTAGATCAGATTTACACACTTCAAAAGTAAAAACCTGACCTTTTTAATTACCCATGATGCAGGCCTGGCCAATGGAATCTGGGTATCTGTCTATCACATTGATGCTGAGCCTAAAATCACTGCTGGTAATGTAGATCCCCCCAGGTGAAACACAGCAAACTATTTCATCAATGATGTCTGTTGCAACTTCAACAGGTATAAAGGCTCTGAGATGAAAAAATTTCCAAAATAGTTTTTTACCAGTACAGGGAGTAAATGACTTGAAGATATGGGAGCAAATTTTATTGAGCTAGAAAGTGCTCTTTTTCTGTTACTCCTCTGTTTTGACTTTTATTGCATATAGCAAGAAATAAAAATATATGGTCAAACAAGAAAAGTCAAGAGCACACTGTATGAGGAAAAGAGTTTAAGGAGGGCTGCAGCATAAATGTTAATGTAATACAGAAGAGTTATGCTCATAATTAAATATCATTAGGTATAAATGTCATCACTGAACCTCAGTGCCTTTTGAAGGCATTAGAGAGGAATGCTGCCCTGGGGTGGATGGCTGGCTGCAGGCAGGTGCAGGGTCTGCAGAGGCTTGGCCAACTAATATGGTCAGAAGTGATATTTGGGTGCTAAGAGAATTTTATCAGCAGAAAGGTAAGCATAGAATCATAGAATTGTCTAGGTTGGAGGGGACCTTTAAGATAATCTAGTCCAACCATCAACGTAACTCTGATAAAAACCCATCATTAAACCATATCCTCAAGCACCATGCCAACCTGTTTTTTTTAATACCTCCAGGGATGGTGCCACAACCACTTCCATTGGCAGCCCATTTCAATGCTTGATAACCCTTTCCATGTAAAATTTTTTCCTAATATCCAACCTGAACCTCCCCTGGTGCATCATGAGGCCATTTCCTCCTGTCCTATCGCCTGTACCTGGAAGAAGAGACCGACCCCTGTCTCTCTACACCCTCCTTTCAGGAAGTTGTTGAGAGCAATAAGGTCTCCCCTCAGCTTCCTTTTCTCCAGGCAGAACAACCCCAACTCCCTCAGCCTCTCCTCATAAGATTTATTCTCCAGACCCCTTACCAGCTTCATTGCCCTTCTCTAGACCCTTTCCAGCACCCCAATGTCTTTTTTATGGTAAGGGACACAAAACTGGACACAGTACTCAAGGTGGAGCCTCACCAGTTCCAAGTAGAGAGGGATGATCACCTCCCGAGTCCTATTCACCACACTGTTCCTGATACAGGCCAGGATGCTGATGGACTTCTTGGCCACCTAGGCACTCTGTTGGCTTATGTTCAACTGGCTGTTGACTAGCACCCCCAGCTTTTTTTCTGCCAGGCAGCTCTTCAGCCACTCTTCCCCAAGCCCATAGCGCTGCATGGTGTTGTTACGACCCAAGTGCAGGACCTGGCACTTGGTCTTATTGAACCTCATCCCTCTGGTCTCAGCCCATCAATCCAGCCTGTCCAGATCCCTCTGCAAAGCTTTTCTACTCTCCAGCAGGTCAACATTCCCACCTAACTTGGTGTCATCTGCAAACTTACTGAGGGCGCACTCGATCCCCTCATCCAGATCATTAAAGATGTTAAAAGGAACCGGCCCCAATACCAAGCCCAGGGGGACACCACTTGTGACCAGCCACCAGCTGGATTTAACTCCACTTTCTGGATTTCACCACCACTCTCTGGGCCCGGTCCACCAGCCTTTTTTTAACCCAGAGGAGAGTACTCCCATCCAAGACATGGGCAGCCAGTTTCTCCAGGAGTATACTATGGGAGACTGTGTCAAAGGCCTTACTAAAGTCCAGGTGAACAACATCCACAGCCTTTCCCTGATGAGTTTCCAAGCATACCCAACAAAAGGCAAGACTTTTAAGGATCTAAATTACAGATTTAAGTACCCAGAATGGCTGGTAACCCAAGTGTATTTTCTGCTTCTGTTCATGCACAGCAAGTGTGAATTTGTACCTGGGCTCTACCTGGAGCTTTTGGGGGGTGGGGGTTGGTGGGAACTAAGGTACAATTGCAACAGTTTCAGTGATATTGCACCCTCTTGGCAATAGAGCCACAACTTTGTCAATCTAGCTCCAAAAATCTCCCTGTCTCAGTCTCTTCACCTGTCATGTAAGTAAAAAAGAGGTATTACTGTAAAAGCATAATGAGGTTTGAATCATTAATATCTGCACAGTCTAGTTAGATCCTAAGAATAAAAGCACTAAAACTGTTCCAAAAATTTAGAGTGTATATAAAAATATTTTACTATAAACCTTTTGCAAATAGCCTTCCATATTGTTATGGTAAAAGTATCGCTTAACAGCTACATTTAACTGCTAGTTGTTAGCTAACCAAAAAATATCTTCCTGAGGCTTGTCACAGCTTGGTTTGTGTGAAACCAACAGAAAATGCAGGTATAAAAGGGAAAGGAAGGGAAGGGAAGGGAAGGGAAGGGAAGGGAAGGGAAGGGGAACTGTTCAGAGACATTTTCCCTTATTAATGCTTATTCAATGGTAACTTCTACAATGGTAAAGTCTACATAGTGGATTAATTTTAAAGCAAATGAGAAGACAAAATCTTTTCTTTGTTGATAGTTCAGATTAGTTATTCCACTAGATGTAAAGGGCTTGGGAAGGTATTGAAGGTCAGTTGTGAATTATGCAAAAAAAAAATAAAAATATAGACATAAGAATAAAACCACAACTGAAAGCACATTTGAGCAATGTGTTCAAATTTTTTGACCAGCACAGAACTGATTTAGTTACTGTCATTTACATTCACATGTAAGATAGTTTATGAAGCAGAAAGCCATTACAGTGGCTTTGGGCTATGGATTTGTATCAAAAAAGATGTCACAGGATGGGGTGCGGGGGAGTGAGGGCTGTATCTTCTGTATCTTACTGTTTCTGATTACACAGAATTAAACTGTTCAGACTCTTCATTATAAGTAACATATGGCTCTGGTGTGGGACTACTGCTTTCAGAGGAAAAACTCTTGAAGCAGGGGAGTTTCACACTTGGAAAAGTGAACTACTATGCTGTTATCTAGAACTGAGTGCAGTGTAGCAAACAGGAAATAATTCTGCCGGTGCCCCAGATCTCCGGTGTTACTTCTCATTTGAGAGAGCAGCAGGTCAACTCTTATGTAAAGGCACTCAGTCATTTAAAACTCTGAGAAGAGTTTTAAAGATCAAGGTCATACTTTTTGTCCAGTCCTGTCAGCCTTGCAGTAAGCTTTTTCTGTTCATCTTCATTCTGAATTACACCTTTAGGAGCTCCATCACAGATTCACAGATCTCAAGAGATTTCTGCAAACATATTCCATTATCTTACCACACTTAAATATCTTTCTGAAATATTTAAAGTGATTGCCAATGTTCAATCATGTATTCTGAGGTACCATGGGAAATGTAGTTTCCCCACTGAACACAGGCAATAAAAACAACTGAGATCATAACGACTCAGAGAGCAATTCTAAAAGAGAATAAAACTTTTTTCTTTATTTACAGCTATCCTGAAAATCTAAGTCCTCCACATAGCCAGTGGCAAACATAACCAATCGCATTTATATATTTTTTTGAAAACACATTCCATAATGAGAAGAAATATGACAAATATGACAAAGTGCAGTCACTGCACTTGCTTATGAGGCAGCTCACATTAAGGTAGAATCCAGCCAAAGGATCTTAAAAATAGAAGAACAAGGAAACGCAAAGTTCACTAATGGGTGTGTTCTTCCCAAATTCCTATGTTTGTGTTCCAAAACTTAGTGAAAGAATCAAAGGTTACTTCTATGGAAGAAAATTCAAATAATCTATGGAAATAATGTCTGTTTCATTTATAGCTTAGTATTGCTAAATTTGTAACAAGGAATTGTCACTGAATTCAAAGAGTTGCAGGATCATAGCTGCCAAAATGGTCAGACCAAGATTTGGTATATAATGGAATTTCTTAGGTCTTGGGGTTTACACCATACAATTTCAGTTTTCAAGTGTTCACTGTATCAGATTCATCTTGATGTCTGAAGCAAAAGGTATGTTGGGCAGGAAGATGAAAAACTGAATAAAATATTCCATGTGAAACACTAAGGTATTCAGTGATTTCCTTTCAAGTGATTTTGTGTTGAACATTTTGTTCCTTGACTGTTTTTGAAACAGAAACAAGAAAGCTGAAATATTTAATATTGAAGTATTTTTGCTGGTTTTGATTGCCAAAACTGATTCATTGGAACTGAGCAACTGGATCATTTCCACAATGAAAAATTACTATGAAGAAAATTTTACGATGTGATATCACATCTAGCAACTCATGAGGAAGAAAGAGAAACACCAAGAAAATACTATTGTGGACAAAGATGTATTAAATTTCATTGAAGAACCTGGTAGCAATTCACTACATAGAACAACAGAATAATAATTAGAAGTTTGGGGGGAAAGAATGGCCAAAACAAATGTTTGTCTAAATCCGCTTTCTACATTGGTCAATATTGTTTTAAACTGGTCAGAAGTTGTACTTTATATGGCGAGTGGGCACTATTTTGTAGAAACATAACTGCAAGCAGTAGCACACAGAAGAGAGACAGATAAGTAATCACACAGGCAAGATGGCAGAGACTAAAAAGACAAAGGTGAGAGAAAAGAAGAATGGGATCTATCTGAGCTGACATCTGGCAGAAAAGAAAGTTACAGCTGTAGGAAAATTAACTGAATCTTGCTGGTGTATTTCTTCTGTGTTTACATAAACTGCATTTTATATGTTCTTTACAAATAAATAGGATGATACCATATATATCCCTGACTCATCATCACTTTATTCTCCTGAAATAACCAGTCTGTAAGGTATCTACCCCTGTTTAGCAATTACAGTCAAAAGGGTAAGCAATACAAAACAAATTTCATGTAAACAGCTTATCCATTATACATTCTTCATGCTTTAGCTTTATTCATGTAGGTGACATTTTAAAAATTGAACTTTAATGTAAACATTTCAAATAAAAATATTTTAATAATGAAAGTAATAAAATCTTACTATAAGGGGACAGCTACATGAGACATTTTTCTACATTTAGCTCCTGAAACCTCAGTAATGAACTCAATTTGCCAACATTATACATTAAGACTCTATCCCATTTGACAGAAAGTCAATATGTGGATGACCAGATGGTTTTCTTTATCTAACACTTGACAAGTGTGTAGGGACACTTTCAGTTAAGGGATAACTTATGTGCTCAGCAGTGTTTCCCTCGTATTCTTATTGAGAAACCATTATGTCTGTCAATGTTTTTCTTCACTGCTGAAAACAGGGATGTGAGCATTCAGTTGCCTTCATTAATAAATCAATGTCTTTCCTAGTTCCTTCTTGTTTGTCTCTCTATGTAGAAAACGTATTAACTAGAAAGCGGATACTCAGGTTTGGTTCTGAAATTCTCAGTAATAATAAGGAAAATGCAGTTTGGCAAAATTTATGAGGTCCTTTCTGAGAGAGTGACTTAATTATTATGGCCTTCTCATACATGAGATGTATATGAAAAATGATGTATACTCTTACTCATTTACAGAGATAGGACAAGTCATTAAAATAAATCCAAGTACTTGGTTCACTTTCTGGAGATTAAACTGTGTTTTATACCCTTATGTATATTTCTACCTTAAATGTAGTGATAGATGAAAAAATATTAGGCCTTTTTTGGTTTTGTTTTAAGAACAGACACATTGAGGTTTTTGGTTTGATTTGTTTTTTTAAGGATTCATTTATTAATATTTGTTGAGATTAGTTATGGGGATCTGCAGCTTCCTAAGGCATTTTACATGGCCTTCAAATGGTGTTCAGTTAGATACAAATAATTGTAATGTCAAATGTTATTCCTTAGTATAATTTATTTGTCATCCATTACAATATTAAATTAATCTTACAAGAAAGCAAAAGCACATGCTGTGTGATTTAAGTGACAAATTGCACAGTTTACATACTTTCTGAGGTACATATTTAATGAATAACTGTCAATGTGATAGGTCAGTGAATATTCAGGAATTAAAAATGCCTATAAAAATTAGATTCATTTGTGAATAATTCATAAATAAAAAGTGAGAAAAACAGAAAACAAATGTGATTTGTGTTAGTTCAGACAAATCAATGTGATAAATGTAAAAAAGAAAGGAAGATTTGGAAACTACCAGCAGACTATAGCAGTATTTAGTATCAACAAATTGCTTAAATAGAACTGCTGTCATCTAGTGAAATTACACAGAAAGTAATGATGGGAGAGGGACAGATGATTTTACTGGATATTGATATTGTTTCCTTTAAGTAAGGAAAAGTCTGGTATAAATACAACTAATTTCTGAGTTATCGGTGCTACATTACATGGTCATGAACACCTAGCTAAGGAAGTACTTGCACCCTTAGGTAAGGATATACATCCAGTTGTTACCATTCATTCCACATTATTGTTCATAAAGCCTGCCCACAGGATTGACTACTCTGATATACTACTGTGTCAGGGCAGTACTGATGAGTACTTTACAGATTGTGTATTATCTGTGATGTCCCCCTCTCACAGAGAAAATTAGAAATTATGAAACAGCTCTGTTTTACTACAGGGAAACAGAAATGCTAACTCTGACACTTACTATTCTAATAAAATCAAAACAAATATTCTCATGCATTCAAAAGAAAACTGCTGTAAATGATCTATTTCCATATGTATTTCAATGTTAAACTTGGACAAATAAAAGCAAGCAGTGTTGTAGTCATTTTACACTTGAGTCCCTCAATTAATCAATTTACACAAATTTTTTTTCATCTTTTGCCTATGCGATATACCAAGCCTATTCCAAGGGTTCACATTCTGTTTCTTCTTTCTGAAAGAACGCTTGCCTCTCTACAACACATAAAACACAGCTATTATTCCTGATGATATTTTATCAGTCTGTAAACTCGAGTTCTATTTACAGTGTGCTGCAATGACAGAAATTTAAATCTCTTCATGGATTTCTTTCTAGTTCTCCCAAGAAACTTCATAAGATTTTCCTGATCTCCAGCAACTCTAGAAGAAAGTATGAGAGTGTGTCTTTGTGTATCTTCATACTCTGCATGAAGCTTAGACTTATATCCTGGCCTTGGCTTGACCTGCATAACAATTCATTGATGATGTATATTTACCTTATCTGATGATGACCTCCTCAGTTTGAGTATGACTTTCTTCTCCTTCCTTCTGTTCCCATATGCTACATCAACTAAGTAGAGGTCTGAAACCACAGATGGGAAAAAAAATCTCACAGCTGATAGCAAGAGAAAATATTTGTTCTTCTCTCCGTTCCTGCCGTTCTGCTGCATTCCCCAGGTGAGAGCTCAGAAAGAGCCTTTTCAGGCTGCATTTCAGCTATGACTTATATAATTGTCTGTTCAAACTGCAAAACTGACTAGACCTGCCTATGGTTTTAATTCCAGAACTTTCCCAGATGAGAAGACCAACTCAAAGATAATGATAGCCTAATATTTGGACTTCTAGAATCTAAACAGAAGTGAGTCAGGGATCAGCCGAAGAGTTCAGATCCATGTACAGTGCAGTCATAACCACCCGTAACATTTAAAGGAGAAGATCCAAGATCAGGGTGCACTCGCAACATCCAGATATGTTTTGAACATCACATTTTATGTGTCATTTTATATGTGAAATTTACATTGATTTTGGGGTGTATTTCTGACAGTTCAGCTCTGTATCTCTATTTGGACTCCCAGAAGCTTCATAATCACAGAGAATCACAATGTGCTACAAGAAGTCCCTGAACTGTCCTGCCACTATGAAGGTTTTTGTTTTTATTTAAGCCACCTTCATAGTGGCAGGACAGTTGAGGCAGGACAGTCTTTCACTGTGGGATGCTCTTTGCAATCTCTTGTCTCAGTGTCACCAAAGCAGCTGGTGACCAGACACAGGGCAACCGTCCATTTAATGTGTAAGGAGTCCTGGGAAAAGCAAAGGGGTTTGGAATAAATATGAAAAAGATAAATTTCTAGCATCAGACTGGCACGTATACAAATTAGTAGTGTGGTTGTAACTAGTCTTTCTAAGAGCCTTGGAAGGAAAAACAACACTTTTAAAGCACTGAATAAAAATAGTTGGTTTTTTTTTTTTTTTTTGCCAGAAATACTAGGCAACGAGCGAAGTATATAGACACTTCCCCTGTCCCTCTTTCCAAGTGCTCTACTTTAAAGTTATAGCTTGCTGTTACATTAAGAATAAAACATAGTTATATGCTCCAGTTCAGAGTTGTCAGTAATAATCCCTCAAGAGCACTACAGCCAGCAGGCTAGAACATTTAGACTCACTGTAAGGTGGCAGGTTGCCAGATTTTTGTGATTTTTTTTTTAAGAAAAAGTACAAAAGAAGGTAAGATACACACTTTTCCAGTGAGTTTCACAGTACACTGGCAGTCAAAAAAATAGAGGATTCAGTATGACATTCCATACTGAGTTGGAAATAGTTTATATCTTTCTCCCAGTTTTCAAGATGATAGATGAGGTTATAGATTCATTCACAGGTCAGCACCACCCACTCTTAGTCTTCACTATGACTTTTCACCTGTCTTATAACCTAGTCATGTTATACACTGGAAGTCCAGAGCACTTTGTCTTCCAAAGAAGAAAAAATGTCAATAAAATACAACCATTTGATTCAGTGGTTTGGTTTTTTGTCCATAACTCCCCAGGAACGGCAAATAGCTTATCATATTCAGAGGCACCCATAGCCTCTGTTCCACAGCTGTCTGCTTTGTATATACTGAAACCCAAACTTTAATGTACCTGTGGGAGACCTGCACCAATCTGTTCCTTTCCCTTCCCAACCTGGCGTGCTCAGCATCTGCTGCACTCTTGGTTCTGGTATAATATTTTTCCACGATTAAACACTTGCAAAGCAGAAAGTTAAATGCTGCATTTATAAGCATCTGTCCATATAATTCTGAAGGTAACAGGAGGCTTCCCTTAGAGATGTTTCAAGGTTCAAAGGGTAAGTGAAGAATATAATGGATAATTCAAACCTAAGGAACAATTAAGCAAAGGGAGGCAAAGTGTAACTACCTATATAATAGTTGACTTGGTACCATTGAGAAAAATACTTTGAGATCTTCTAAAACCATACACTAGGTCATCTTTTTTTTTTTTTCTCCCTAAGCTATAGAGGAGAACTCTGAATAGAAAAATGTAGGCAAAATCACATATAATCACAGAATCTTCATGGTTGCAAAGGGCCTCCGAGATCATCAAGTCCAACCATACACATACAAACCCCCCCTACAATCTCAGCCACTAGAGCGTGCCAGTAGAGCATGCCCTGAAGTGCCACATCTATACATTTCTTAAATACCTCCAGGGATGGTGGCTCAACCACCTCCCTGGGCAGGCTGTTCCAGTGCCTGACCACCCTCTCAGTAAAGTAATTCTTCCTAATACCTAATCTAAGCCTCCTCTGCTGCAACTTTGGACCATTCCCTCTGGTCTTGTCATTATTCACTTCGGAGAAGAGACCAACAACCACCTGTCTACAACCTCCTTTCAGGTAGTCACAGAGGGCAATGAGATCACCCCTCAGCCTCCACTTCCTCTGCAGAGGAATTATGGAAATATGGAAAGAAAATATGGAAAACTTACATTAAAATAGAATGAAATGAACATAATGAAGCACTTTATCTAATCTTTTCTCCTATTTCCCATTTGTGATGTCATTCAAAAATTTGCCATATTTAACATGGCTGTCTTTTGATGTCAGAAAGACCCAAAATCTTCGACAAGCTGGCACTAATAGCATAGAGGTTGTTTTCTACTTCTGTTTCAGCAAGTTCAAACTGTCTTTTTTATCATTAATCATTTTTCTCTTAAGCGGTACTTGAGAAATATTAGAAAATATTTAAGATTTCAGTATACATAGCTTTACTGAGTGACTCTGTCAAATGATCAGAAGCATTAAAAGGTTTTCTTTTGTATGACCTTTTCATATTCACAAACCTCAATCCATTTTTTGTGTAACACATGACAACTCAGGTCAGCTTTAATGCATTTCATAGGACTTGCAGTCTTAAATTATCTCAGTCAACATACTCTTTCCTGACAGCTAAAGGAAATGGCCAGGCACTAACTTTAGTGCAAATAGTATGTATTTTTATTTTAATTCTCACCACAGCCACAGTAAGGGGTAATCATCAGGGATGCAGAAAGCAGAGTAGACCATCTCCTCTTGACCTGTGACATTTTCTTTCAATACATTAAATGCTTCTCCCAGCACTACTGTGAGTTTTCATGACTTCACATGATTGCCTGAATTTTAATCTAAATGTTCTATTTCAGTTAAAAAGAATTCCAGAATGCAAACTCTTTGATGCAAAGAGGAGATTCCCTTGTCTAAACTGCTATTTTCAATTTTTGTTCTTGTCTTCCTTTTAACAGAGTTTCTTTATAATTGGTAATTAACCTACAAAACCCCTCTGGGTTGACATCATCTGTCCAATGATGCTAACTCTAAAACAGTTAAGAGTTAATCATCTCACACAGGAAGAAGGAAGAAAGGAAATGCCCTCTCTATTGCAACCATTCACTGTGTGAGTAATTAAAACTCCTGATAGTGCACCTATATTAAGACAGATTCAGTCGAATGTGTCAGAAAGACATCAGGTCAGATGGGATCTTTTTCTCCAGTGTTTCACCTGCAGAGCTTGAATAAGGTCACTGACTTTCTTAGTCATTCTCTATCTGCATGCTGGAACCAGCAAAGTTGATTAAAGTCCCTGCAGAGTTCAAGTCTCCAGCTAATTCACTAAGATATGTCATGGTTTATTCGAAAAGGTCAAAAACCAAATTAAAAAAAAAAAAAAAAGAATTGCCAGATCATAAGAATCCAACCAGGAGAATGTAGTATAAAAGACATCTATATTATCCCAAGAAATTACAGTCTGTTAAAGAAGTCATGTCTTGGTACTTTATCTATTCACTGAGACCAGGCAGCAAACAAGCAAAAAACAGAGCTAGTAAATCACAGTTCCTCCCACATTTTTCCTTCATCTGCCAGGTCTCATTGAGTAAATTCCACAGTCATGTGGATTGATTTTTCAGTTACACAGTAATTCTGGGAAGTAAAAAGAAACATCATGTTTAGGAGCAAGTTGTTTTTCAAAATAGTGAACAGGTCAAAACACCAAAAATAGCTTATGTAAAACCACAGAAATAGCATTTTATGCACAGCCTCACTCAAGTTTCTTTTAAGAGAATTCAAGGACATCTTTAAACAAAGTTAGCTTGAGTTTAAAAAAAACCCAACAAAATATTTTGATCAGCAAATTAAAAAAATTAAAAACCTTCAATGAACTTACAAAGTTTTTTGGTTCTGAAAAAAAATCCAACACCAAATTTTTCATGCAGATTTTCGATTCCAACCATCTCTACTTTATAGATCTTCACTGAGGTACTTAGCATTAACGTTGATTTTCATATGTATCTTAAACTTCTCTTTGGCCACCAAACTACATGAAAATAGGTAAGCATTCTTTCTTACCTGAGAGATTATTTATTATGTTTTAAAAACATTTTTTGTGTTCTATATCTAGTTATCTATATATCTACACTAACATGATGGTACAAAATCAGGTTTAGAGAGTCAAAACAAAAGAACTGTCTACAAAAACTCATTTACTTAACAGGACATGTCTTAGTAACTAGACAGTAACCAGAATACTATTAGATCACTACTGATGACTAGACTTGACTAAGATTCTCTTTATGTATACAATGAAAGATATCTGATTCTTGACTGTGCACAGTGTATTACCCCACAGTTTCCTAAGGGCTTGGTATTGCTGTTCACTAACCAAAACTGCACTATGAACGATGTTGTTACCAGACATTACAGCATATGTGTGAGAGAAATGTGATCTTATTGCAGAAAATGTTCAAGCATTCATCTTATTATACACCCAAAAAATCCATAAAGAGGGAAAATGGCCATGCAGTGAACTCTGACCAGTATTTATTCAACAGTTGAGATATTTACTGTATTTTGTTCTTTTTCCCACCCCTGCATTGATTCTCTGTTGTCCAATAAAGACTGAGGTCATACTGAAGCTTTTGTCTTGCTGTAGGCATTAACAAGCTCTCTTCCCACTCTACAGACCTTTTTTTATGCGAGGTATAGGAAAACAGCATTATGGGATTGACAGCCCTGTGTCTGACTGAAAGGAAACAGACTAATGGGTTCCACATTTAGGTGTGTAAGGCTGAGACAGTTATGTGTACAAATACAGAAATACATTCCTTCCACATGGTATCTTAAACTCTGTTTCCTTAGGAAGGCAGAAGAGATACTACAGAGGCTGAATGAAGTATCAAGACAGCGTATCAAGATGAACCAACTTAAGATCCAGAGAACAGAAAAAAATATTAATTTAATATTTAGCTCATGGGAGAGCTATTGACATCACAAAAAAAGTCATCTTTTACAGACTCCCATCAGCACATGAAAACACAGTCAGACTACAGTGCATTGATTTCAATACCTGATTTAATAAAAGCGGAAGAGAGAAGAATCAGACCCTGTTATAAATTCCCTCATATCCCACCTGACCATTAATTACAGCACAAACTATGTAACTAAAATGCAAGAGGAAAGAATTGTTCTTTGTATCATACAGATTAGAAGAGAAGTTTACTAAGATTCATTTAATGGAGCTGTGCCACTTTGCACCAGGATCTTGCACATGCTCTTTATATATTCTCTGTGTTTTCAGCAGCAGCTCCTTCTGGGAATGGGGTTTGCCTTTACAGCTCATAGTAAGTGAAATGTCATTAGTCCCATCCTGTCACCAAGACTGATTAGAATCTCTGAATATTCTCTGCACTGCACTTTGGGAATTATACATATTCATCCTCTGGTAAATATTTACCAAACCCATACAACATACCTTCATAAACATTTGTCTCTGTTCCATTGGAAAGGTAACCCCTTGCATATGGTAATAGCATCTCTTGAATTAATCCTCCATAAACAAAGATCATTTATAATTACATGAAACTATAATTATGCCAAGCACCCTGCAATTTTGCACATGGGTGAAGAGTGGCTCAGGGGGGTCGCTAGAGTGGAACCCCCTGTACCACTGCTGTATGCTAATTGGGCTCCTGAAAAGTTCAGAGAAATGCTTCTGTATGCCAGCATTCATCTGCCAAGTAACAATTATGTGTCCCAGCAGGGAGCAAAAAGTCTACCAAACGCAGCAAATAGACATACACATTCATACACAGCAATGGGATAAAGATCACGAGGAGGAAACAAGGCAAAGAATATGCTACTGAATGAAATAAGAAAATCACTTGACAGGAAAAAGAGAGTTAAAGAAACAATGACACTAAAGAAAAATGCTGACAGAAAGCTCAGCTGACCAACATCAGTTGGCTACTGGATACAGAGACTTTTGTATCCTGTTCACAGGGCCAATTATTTGAGTACAAAAAACATTTGCCTCTACCTAATATAATCCTTGGGCGGGTAGCGACCTCCTTCCCCCAAATCTTAGTGCGTGATTGAAGCTTCCATCAAGTCAATAAATTGAATGAGGCTGTTAATAGCAGCAACAAAGGCTTTGCTTTTTAACCCGAGATCAGATTTGATTTTCTATAGAGGTATTTTTCTGAGGTTTTTTATCTGTACAGATGATATGTATTTGACTTTGAGTGGCTTCTTTCACACATGCCTAAATGGAATCTCACCTCAATCTAATTAATTGTATCTCAAGATAATTCATATTCTTTATTTCAACTTATTACTTTCCTGTTACTTTCACTAATCTTTCACTGTCATTGTGTTTTTTCCATAATTTACATTGGATCCTGTAAAAGTATTTTATACTTTACCTTCAAATTATCAAAGTACTTGAGCAGATGCACAAACACAAACAACGGAGCTGTCCCATCCCCTCTGTGAGATTGCTTACCAGAAGTTGAGCACACGCCTGTCTGAGTGGATGGATGAAGTTCTAACATTTCAGTGAGGAACCTCAAGGTGCTTGCAGTTATTAAGTGAGCTGTGTGTTGTGTAATCTTCGTTAACAGCAGTTGTACAGCCTGACCTATCCAACTAGTTACAGTTGGAGCCAGAAGGATACAAATGACCAGACAGTGTCATCACCTAAACCTTAGAAAAAATACTCACCTTTTTCAGGGGTAGCTCTTTTAAAGTAATGTAATGGTTAAAGCTTTGACAGATTTTGCTGAGCGAGGAACATATTGTTAGAAAGATCACAGAGTGCTGAAGGCAACAATAAAGTAGGCAAGGTTCTGCTTGATCTGTTCCTTACTTCACTGTTTACCATTAAGTTTTACCTGGCACCAGAATTGTAGCTGTACAATGGCCAGCCATGGCCTGAAGAAATCAGGTCCCTTTGCCCATTAACCTTTCTTTTGCCCACCTTCTCCTTTCCTTCCCCAAATTCCATGCTAACAAGAGCATAACAGTTTTAACCTGTTGGATCTCTACTTCATGTGTCAAAGGCCACAGCTAGTCCTTGAATTAGATAATCCCATACTTTGGCTTCTTCAATGAAAGGACTGAGATGGGTCACTGACCAAATATTGCAAGCAGATGTAACTGCAGTGAAACTTGGGAATTGGGCCAGGATACAATTTGTACAATATCTTAATAATTTATTTTTTTTAAATCTTCTGCCTTTCCTTAAAATAACAGCTTTAATTTGCTTATCAAAGTAGTTTATTCTTAATGAAGGGTAATTATTTTGTGATTACTATAGCTTACATTCACATCTGCTATTGATCTTCCAACCAGTTCATCAAATTGGACTAGTTCTAATGATACGGATATAGCCATACTTCAGCTACCTCTGATCATCCATTGATAGTTAGCAAACCACCACAGCCACAGATATCTTAATTAGAAATGACATTTAAGTATTCTGCTGTCTTTAAAAAATCTTTTTCTACAGGACTTGAATTTAAGACAGAGTTAAATGTGCTCTCCAACATAGGAAATACAAAAGAAGCTTATTAAATCTCTTATTAAAATGCCTCATGAAAAATGCCTTTTTCACTCAGAACGTAATTGTTGGTTCTCCACATCGTCTTGTCCTGTCTGGTTTTCTTTTTTTCCAAAAATTTTGATGTTTACCACAAAATAAATTGATAAAATTAATCAATAAAGTAATAATTTCATTCCCATTCCTTTGTTTTGATTTTTTTTTTTTTGATACAGTGCTGCCTGGAATGAACAGTTATAAACAGACAAAAACCCCACATTAATAATTTTACTTAGCATTTATATATAATTTTATACCCTTTAATTCTACTTCAATTTTTAATGAAGTCTCAATTAACTGCTGTCATAAGATCATCCATAATTTATGGCATTCTACAAGCTAGGTATACTTTCAAGGATTGCTGTAGGAGTAACTATAAGCACATTGTATTTCTTAAGCTTTATTTCACCTTCAAGCGTCCCAGAGTACTAAGTGTCTACAGAAATAACCATGGACAGGCTGTTTCCACATGCATTCAAAAGGTACTATGTCAACAAATAGATAGAGTCATATAGGGGTTTCTGCAATGTCTTATTTATTCTGGAAGGTAGCTTCTGTTTGCTGTTTTGCTCCATGTGCAAAGGGCAAGTATGATCACAAAGCACCTAAAAATTCACTAGACACAGGATATGAAGAGGCTTATTGAAATTAAATCAACTAATTGGTAACCAAGAAAAAGTGACTCCCATCTCTGCATTTTTCTCATGCTAGATATAGAGTGGTTTCTCATATTAATATTGCCACAGCTCCTCTGGAGTATTGGGTGGTTGGCGTTTTCTTTAATTTGTTTGAGGGTTTTTTGAAAATGCCTCTAGGCTTCATGTCCTGTTATTGCTGGTTTTCCAGACAGTTGCAAATGCTGTACTGATGTTCTCCTTAATATCAAACAATATTGCATTGCTTTTGTCCCTGATTTTCTTGCCACTGGAGGACTTGTCTGAAAAGTCTCCTGGAGGGGCAGATTGTCTCTTTCCTTTGAAGCCTGTAGAAAAGCACTCCCTTCTGTTGTTAGAACCTGAATGATGTGAATGCTGTTCTGTTCTCCCTCCACTCTTACTGTATCACTGCTAGGAGTCAGGTGAAAGCTGACCAGTTGTCAGATACCTGGAAAGCCTGCCCCAAAGAAGTATAGTAATTTTTTCTTGAAAAATTGCATCTATTTTAATAACCTGGCATTTGTCAAGGAGTCATTCTAGTATAGATGGGCTGCAAAAAATAATGTGACTTATGCTTCAAACACCCTCAAACTGTTAAAATCCAAATGTCTTAAACCAAGATAGAAACTTTCTTTGCCGTGTGTGTGATTTCCAAAAGCTGCACCCACATTCTGTCACCTTTTTCTTCAGGGGCCTCACCCTGGCTTCTGCCACCTTTTCAGATGTACTTCAGGACAGAAGACAGGACAAGACAGAAAATAAGGGGATCAAGAAGGACCTGTGCTTACCAGTTGCTTTGATTAAGTTCAATACAATTACACAAAACAAGTTGTATATAGAAATCATTTACCACTTCGGGAGCAATTGGGTGAAAAAGGAAAATGCCTTTGTTCCTTGATTTTGTTAATGGTGTACTCAGAAGAACAAAGAATGGTTGGTCATTACTGGCCAGAGTAGAAGAGTCTTGGATTGACAATATGTCAGCATTGACTGGAAATCTGTAAATCTTTGCAGGAAGCCATGGTTCCCAGGCTTGGGCGTCAGCAGAAAGCAGAACTCTGCCTACCCCTGTTGACAGAATTTGTTACCAGCACACATTAACTGCCTAAACACACATAAGTGCGTAAGAAAGAACTGTCACAGAATAAGAAACAGAGAAAATGAAAGCAAGACTATAGTATAAACAACAAAGGCAAGGAACAGAGATGGAGAAATAAATTAAAAAATAAGCTAGAGTATTTATCAGCTTGTCCATTCCTACACATTATTACTGCATGACAGTGAATGCAGAAGCTGGCCTGTTGGTATCAATCTCATGACAGTACCTCCAGCACTGTTTCAATAAAACACTTACATGCTGATAATTTGAGCCATGCTGTATCAGTATCATATTAACTACAGCACAAGAGGGTTTACAACAAAATTGCATGTTATTAATGAGCTATTAAATGTCACATTCATTCATTCATTCATTCAAGGACACAGTTCAAAGTATTTCTGCGTTATACGAAACAAGTAGCAGCATACTGAACTGTGGTATTATAACATATTTTAAATTGAGATAATAGACTGCCTCCACAGAGATGTAAAATTCCCAGAGAAATACCTGTGAAGGCAGAGGTACCTTCTGCCATAGTGCAGCAAGAATGGTCTGTTCTGCAAGTTAAGAGGAGGAGCTAAGGGGGGGCCACAATGCTGGTGGGGCAGCCTCATCTCCAGCAAGGATGTAGCCTCACAGTGTCCAAACAGGGTTAGCAAAGCAGCAGCAGTGAGGGCAACAGGGTAAATGACAATACAGGGCTTGGTAATCATCACAGGTGAACAAAGGAACAAGTCACATCTAGAGCCAGTCCAGGAATTTCCACAGCAAGTCAGGAACAGCAAAGAGTGCAGGGCTCAGGTTTATCCACAACCGATTCTAGGCAGGGACTGGGTACCCAAGTCTACATTTCAATGAAGTACCTGGGTTTGGGACAGGGGGGCAATTGGGGCCTGTTATCATACACAGGATTCTGACACCTTCGTGCATTCTTAGATCAAGAAGATCACTCCTCACCACCTCTTACCTTTGAAAAGATGTATTATATTTGCAGGAAGAAATGCTCATTCTGTAGTCCTTTTTTTGTGTCTTTGTTTTCTCTTATAGTATACTATAACATCAGAAAAGAAGACTGCATTTCATAGCTCTACAGTATATCTGCAGCTATCTTCTTCCAAAAGCTTTCTATAACACCTCTGTTTCATATATATNGTGAATGTACAATATTTTATTCCATGACAGACATACAATTTCTGCTCTGCAAACCTATTTTTATTAGCTCTGGTAAGACATTTTCCTTAAAGTTATTTCATTGTGATACAAATGGAAACTGATAGTTCTCACTGCAGGATAGAAAAACCCTCTGCCGTATGAACTTTATTTCTTCTCCCGCTGAGAAGACAGTGAGCTTAATTGAACCCCATCCTCTCTTTCTTACTTATCCACTTTCTTCAGCCTACTACTTTAAAATAGTAACCATAGTACTGTTTATAAATTCAGCTACCTAGGACTGGAACTTGGAAATCGTACAAAAATCATGAGATTTCTTCACCAATATTCTTAGCCAAGACATTCTTGCTGCCTACACTTACCTTCAAATTGTCTGTTTTCCAATATTAAACTCTAGAGTCTACTGTTTTCTATTCAAATTGTCCTCTAAGCTCTGTTATAAGGTGGCAATAGAAGATAACATAATTTTCTTTAATACTTCAAGCATTTATATGTTTTTAATTTTTTAGCTGTCTTCTTTCACAGATGATTAAAACAAAATAAAACATGTCATATGAAAGCTTTCTTTTACATTTCTCCTTTTGAAAACATTCCTTCACAACACAGAGTGCTTGTTATACAATTGGCTGTTTTTTCACCTGATTTTGGTTTTGTAACATATATTTGGTTTTGTAACATAAATTCTTACCTCAGATTTGCACTGATGCTTAGCAAACACTTTTTACCATAGTAAAAAGTGCTTTATTTTGGATGGCTGAAAAATATTTTTAAATGAAAAGATTTTGGAAGACCAAAACAGTTATCTGTTCAAACGTCTTATACTTCTGTATTTATTCAAGGAAAAAAACTGAAAAAATCACGTTAAGAGGACTTTGGTTTTTTCTGAAAAATAACATTGTTTCAGCTTTTAGAATGTTTCAATATAAAATCTTTCATTTATTTCAGTTAACCAGCAAGAAGTCTTGCAGTGGCAAAGGAATACTGGGGTTCCAACGTGCAGATATAAAATCTTGTTGAAATATAATTTCCATTTATCTACAAAAACCAAGAGACAGTGGTTGATGGTGATGTATGATAAAGCTGAAGCTAAAAGTTACGTCTTTTTCAGAACAATGTTTTGGCCATAAGAATAATTTTAACATCTCAGGCCATTGGAGTTTTAGGAGTAAACCTAAAAAGCCAGTGCAGTTTAAACGGTCGTAACATTGACGGAACTATCTTTTTCTGAAAGTTTTTAAAAAACTTCCAAGACCTCATGAACTATAAAACTAAGCTTTTGTCTTCCATTAAANTTATAAATTCAGCTACCTAGGACTGGAACTTGGAAATCGTACAAAAATCATGAGATTTCTTCACCAATATTCTTAGCCAAGACATTCTTGCTGCCTACACTTACCTTCAAATTGTCTGTTTTCCAATATTAAACTCTAGAGTCTACTGTTTTCTATTCAAATTGTCCTCTAAGCTCTGTTATAAGGTGGCAATAGAAGATAACATAATTTTCTTTAATACTTCAAGCATTTATATGTTTTTAATTTTTTAGCTGTCTTCTTTCACAGATGATTAAAACAAAATAAAACATGTCATATGAAAGCACAACACAGAGTGCTTGTTATACAATTGGCTGTTTTTTCACCTGATTTTGGTTTTGTAACATATATTTGGTTTTGTAACATAAATTCTTACCTCAGATTTGCACTGATGCTTAGCAAACACTTTTTACCATAGTAAAAAGTGCTTTATTTTGGATGGCTGAAAAATATTTTTAAATGAAAAGATTTTGGAAGACCAAAACAGTTATCTGTTCAAACGTCTTATACTTCTGTATTTATTCAAGGAAAAAAACTGAAAAAATCACGTTAAGAGGACTTTGGTTTTTTCTGAAAAATAACATTGTTTCAGCTTTTAGAATGTTTCAATATAAAATCTTTCATTTATTTCAGTTAACCAGCAAGAAGTCTTGCAGTGGCAAAGGAATACTGGGGTTCCAACGTGCAGATATAAAATCTTGTTGAAATATAATTTCCATTTATCTACAAAAATCAAGAGACGGTGGTTGATGGTGATGTATGATAAAGCTGAAGCTAAAAGTTACGTCTTTTTCAGAACAATGTTTTGGCCATAAGAATAATTTTAACATCTCAGGCCATTGGAGTTTTAGGAGTAAACCTAAAAAGCCAGTGCAGTTTAAACGGTCGTAACATTGACGGAACTATCTTTTTCTGAAAGTTTTTAAAAAACTTCCAAGACCTCATGAACTATAAAACTAAGCTTTTGTCTTCCATTAAAGCAGCCCATATTGTCATGACTGAATGCTACGTCAGGAACAGGTAGTGAGTGGAAAGCTGTGCTTTAACATACGTTTGCCCTTCTCTATCTGTGATTAGATTGAGGAATTGCATCACCAGAAGCCACTGGATCATAGTTTAAGAGACCAAAACCAACCAAAAAATATTGAACAAAACAAGTGAAGAATAGTAAACTTACAAAATCACTTGATTTTGATTCATGGCTTTCATTGCCTTTCTTATATCCCAATAAATATAGGTAAAGTCGGTATTTATGCTAGACGTACAGATCCTGGTAGATACTAAACTATTCATGATCCAGCAATGTGCCTTTGTCACCAAGAGGGCGAATGGAATCATACATAGGGAAGGGTGTGGCCAGTAGGTCGAGGTAGGACATTCACCCCCTCTGTTCTGCACTGATGAGGTCACAACTGGAGTATTCCATTGAGTTTGGGGCTCCCCAGTTCAAGAGAGACAGGGAACTACTAGGGCAACAAAGATGATTAAGGGATTGGAGCATCTCCCTGAGGAGAAAAGGCTGAGAGAGCTGGGACTCTTTAGCCTGGAGAAAAACAGGCTGAGGGGAGACCTTGTTAATGCTTATAAATATCTAAAGGGTGGCTTGAAGGGGGATGGAGACAGACTCTTCTCAGTGGTTCTCAGTGACAGGACAAGAGGCAATGGGCACAAGCTAGAACATAGGAATTTTCACTCGAATATGAGGAAAAAATTCTTTATGGTGAGGGAGACAGAGCCCTGGAACAGGCTGCCCAGGGAGGGTGTGGAATCCTCTTCTCTGGAGACCTTCAAGCCCCGCCTGGATGCAGTCCTGAGTGATGTGCTCTGGGCAATCCTGCTTTAACAGGGGAGTTGGACTAGATGATGTCTAGAGGTCCCTTCCAACTCTGACCATGATTCCCTGATAAATATAGTCTGTCAAATTTTACCTCAAAGATAATTAAAATATTAGGTGTTTAGATTTGATCTTTCCATCAATTAAAAAACAAAAAAACCACAAACAAACAAACAAAAAGAGAGATTTAGTTGCTTTAGAAATTCAGTGCAGGAGAACAATAAAAAAAACATTGTCCCTCTTTATAGAAAACATGTATTACCAGCAGAAGAGTGAAAGGGCTGGATTTGTAATGTTGGAAAAGCCATAAAGAAGAAAAGTGTTTCTTTGACAGTTCAACACAACCACTGCATCTCCCAGGTTTACTGTGGGCAAAATCCCCAGTTCTTGTTAAAATCAATGGGCCTTTTTCCATTATGACTAAATAAATCTGACAGCTAACTCACTCTGAGACAACAAATGTATTCCAAGGTTTAAAGAACCTATAGCAACTCCCCCTGTCCCACAGTTAGCACAACTAACGCATCAGATGTTCAGCAGCTGCTGTGTGAAACTAATAGCATCCATCATGACAATGCATAAGACATCATCTATTATTCTCACAAAAGATAACACAGATTCAGAGAAAGCAGTATGCCACATCCATAGCATGAGTGAAATGGCTAATCTCCTCTGAAGTAAATGGTGTTAACACTGAATTGCATCATCTGAGGGCAATAAAATGACTTTAAACAAAGTTTCCAGGCAGTGTCTTCCTGCAGAGACCTTTTTGTCTGGGGTTATTTTTTTTTTTTTTGTTTTGTTTTTTTTTGTTTAGTTGTGTGGGGTTTTTTTCTCCATGGTGTAATTGGGTTATTCATCTCATTAGAATTTTACTTAGGTCTTAAATCTCGTACTGAAGAGCCTGCAACAGCTGTCATATCACTGCAGGTTTTGATCATCTCTCAGTTGGTTAGAGCAGTGACCAAGCAGAAGGAGACTCATTTGTTTTGTTACTTCTGCCTCTCCACTGATCAGCTTACAGTAAGTTGTCATTGCTAAACTAATTTGTTCTTCTGGATCTTGCAGTAGTTAGGAATTATTATATTAAAACTTTCGGGTTTATAGCTTTATAAATACAAAGTCAGAAAACCAAGACCCATTATGATTAATAAAAAGTTGTGCCTGAAACTCCAAGCCAAATGCTAAGTATTTACATTTCAAAGTGCTCTTCTGTTTCCAAAAGAGAGATTATCAGAAATTGTAGAGGCTTTCCACATTGTTTTTTATTTCGCTGCATTCTTGCCACGTGGGCATTCATTAACACTGAAGTCCTACAAATAAAAAAAGGTCAGTAACATTTTGAAATGCCATATGTAAGGTGACTTGCTCCAAAACCATGAATGACCGTCTCAAGCGATTGGATCAATCTACAACTGATGACATGGTGGTCTGCTTAACACCCAAATAAACACTTAAATCCTAGCTCAAGTTAAAAGACAGTGAAATCTTAAGCTATTCATTATGATTAATGAACCTCTAACCAATACAGTGTGAACAGGTTTCTCTCTAATAAACCTGCCCTAATTAATTAGTACCTGTCATCTTTATTCCTTTCTTCCCTATTTCAGTCAATTCTAGGAGAAAGAACAAACACTCTGTAGGCTAGGACTCACAGCGTGGCATTCTCAGCCTGGTAGAAAGCTTTCCAAATCAAACTGTAAAGTGCAGCAAGGCGACTGCTGCAGTAATATCACACTAAGGTTATGATGTGGAATTACATGCAAGGGAGATGACATTATAGGCAGATTTGGTTCCCAAGGTGGCCAGTTGTTAACTTTGCAAAAGCAACATGGTCTTTGGAGTTGTTGAGTTCCTACAGGTCCTGTCAAATTCAGGCCTGAAACTTTTAGAACAGGGCCATAAATAGAATACTCTCAGCACTTCAATCTAAGATAATATGCATATTACACAGCTGCAAACCCCTTTTTACCCCGACCTTTTAGAATATATTTCCTTTGGCATTTTAAGTTACCAACAAAAACTATTGTGAAAATTAAAATTTCTTATGAAACTGATAGGATTCCTCACCACATTCCCCAAGTTCTAAATGAAATGGATGTGCAGCAATTGCTAATGTGAACAAAGCCATTCAATATGACAGTTGAATTGCCCATAAACCCTGAATTATAAAATAGTAATTTTAGAAAATTACTTCGTTATCACAATTAAACATACAATAATGATTTTGGTAGTCACTTTTGATTCATCCATTTCAAACTAAATTAAAAATAATATGGATTCTTATTCTCAAGGTTGGGGAAGAGATAAAGAAAGCTAATGTGACACACCAAAGATCACTAAACTTGTCACAGGAAAGAATAAACCTGAGCTCACCTGGCCAACAGTCTAGCATGGTCATCTACTAGACTGTCCTTCCCCTCTCTTTCGTGTACATATGCTGTATTAGTTGTTATGAAAGAAAAACAGCTTTCATAAAGTCTTGAATGTCCTTTTATCTAATAAGGTAAGTCCCTGCTTTGCTGCCATTGAGGACAGGAATAATCCTATTAGAAATAATGGAGTTTAAAGAGCTGTTGTGAAGACATACAAAATCCTTATGAAGGGCGTTGGTAAACCTGTCCTATCATCCTCTATTAACCCTGCTCCTCCAACAGAACAAGGGTAATTTCAGGTTTAAAAGAGGATAATCATGAAGCAAGCAAAAAGCTGGTTTCACTTAACATAAGCTTTTGTAGTTACATCCTTTCAGATGGTAGAATGGCTGACTTTGAAAATGCAGAAGATAATTTAACAAATTTAGCAAAGTTTTATGAAAAATAAAAAATGAAAAATGAAAAGAGCCAGCATAAATAAGCATCCATTTCAGTGACTTTATGGACTGACATGAATGTGACTCTGACCAGAACTTAACATGCATATAAAAAGCTCATGATTCAGGGCCAGTTCTAGCTGGAGCAATAGGAAGAAATGCTTAGAATAGAACTTTTTCCAAACTGGAGGACAGTATTATTCATACAGGGAAGCAACCAAATAACAGCCACTGGTGGAGGCAGAATGCCTGATGCACATAGTGATAGGTTACTGTCAAATACTCTGTCCTCAGATTCTTATTAGTGTAAGGTACTTTAAACTAGAAACCTCACTGATGTAGCAAAAAAATTTTCACTCAAGTTTTCTCCATTCATATTCAGGAGAAATAAGCTGTTGAGGTCTCAGGAAGTGAGAAAAGGAAGGGAGACTTAAATCCATCCTAATTGACTCAGCTAATGCATGTTGAACAGCCTAAGGTTATTAAGAATTGTTACTGTATTGTCTGTCCCATCTTAACTGATGAGATTTCATAAAACTTAGGTTAAGAGCATTCTCACTCTCTCAGTCTTTCCCCTTACTTATGCTTGAAAGTCATTTGACAAAGCATCGGATATGCATAAGATAGCGTGCAGAAAAATTGGGTGAGACCAAACTAATATGAACAGGCAGGAAACATGAGTCTTTGCTATTGAGAAATAATATGACAGTTCTTTGGTAAGTACATTTTTGCACATTGAAGTTGATTTGTCCTTTACTGAGGATGCATGTCCTAAAAGAAATACCAATCATGCTTCTCATATCTTCTGTCTGTTTGATATTGGTTGTTGCATCTAGACAGTCTGTCATCAGCAAATATGAGATTATGCTGATGTGCTTTGCACTTGGCAAAAATTTTAAAGAAAAAGACTCACATGGGAGTTATTGTGGATAACATAGTGGAAACATCCACTCAAGGTGAAGTGGGGAAAAAATAAACAGAATATGAAATAAAAGAGGGACACAAAACAGCAGACAAAACACTGAAATCAGACATCTTGAGTAACAGGGGCCCAAGTCATGTCCCCTTGAAAAAAAGATGGAATGAAATTAGAAACAAAACAAATAATAAAGATGAATAGAGATATTAAAATAAAATGTATAGGTTGTCCTGGGACTTGACTTTGTAAAATTCTTAGTGCTTTTGCATAAACTCAGAAGAAATCAGAGAAAAGACTACGTAACTCAAAATTGTTGTTCCCCTGCATGGGGAAGAGTTCTCTTTCTCATAAAGTCAAAGACTCTTCCATATGACCAAGTCAATACTCGATGTTTCATTTCTTGCATTGTTGGAAGCTTTCAGTCCTTCCATCCTTCCTGTTTGCCTTTGAGACTGGCATGTTAGAGTAATTGGAATCAAAGTGCAATGCATCCACTGCATTTCTTCCATTGTCCACTCATCTGCTATAGACAGAAAGAAACAGTGGTCTTCCAGATCCCAAAGAAACCAGTCAATTGGAAAGAACACAAATAGGAATAACTAATCTTTTAGTCCTCTTTACCAACACATAGACCTAGCTCAAGTTAATCACAAAGGTTCTATTCTTTAGTTTTACTTCATTTGTGCTTTTTCCCCCTCCTCAGGTTCACTACGTGTGCAAAATGTCTTATTTTGTATTTCATGGTCTATTTTCACCATATTCTCTGATCAGTTCTTTTTCTCTGGGTCTTTTGCAACAGATCTGCAACATACAGGAAGGAACAACCCAACATACAGGGTTGTGCAGAGTGAATGCATATATCACTTTATGAGCTTCCCCAGTCAATAATTTCTTTCAAGAAAAAAAGTTTACGTCACAATCTTAAAGTCACATCTTTTTAGTCACAGTTACTACAAGTTCCTTGATAATACATAATAACACAAATACTGAGTATTTGTGTTATACCAAATACTCAGTGCCTCCTTGCCTCCTTCTTTGGAATACATTATTAAGCATGGAATAATCCTTAATTTAGCTTTTTTGAAATATTCTTTCCTTCCTTTCTCAAAACTCTAGATATCATCACAAAAAAACACTCTAGCCTTATATAAATGAAGGAAGGTCACTCCATTTTTTACCAACCACTATGTTCACTTCAAAATTTGCAAAAAGGTGTGGTGATTTTAAAAAGGGGTCACTTTTTGAATAGTAGCCACAGTATTAACCTGGCTTATCACAAATTCTTCATCCAGACAACATTGATACATGGGATGGTCATGCTGAAAAAGACATGATAGCAAGATAAGTGATCAGACATTCTAAACTATTAACCTTTCAGTCCACTGTACGTTACTGAACAATAATCCAAACAAAATAGCAAACACTGAAATGCAAAAAATTAAAGGGGTTTTATTATTTATTTAACATCACATCTCTTGTCCTTGCAATGCTAATTATGAACTTTGTAAAGATATTGAGAGTCACAGTCTTGGGCAAGTAGTCTTTATTTATCCACAAATTATCAGGACTACTGAGAGCATCTCTGAAAACTGCCTGACTTTTCCCAAAAGTTCTGAGGAAGCTTGTTCTGGGAGGACGAGAATTTTTAACACACCGTATTTCTAGTAACAAGAAATTCTTGGAAAGTTTGCCTAGAACAGTTTCTGTCTCACTGTTTATTTTGCCACAGTAGGACTTAAAGGAACTTTGTTCAAGCTCCATCTCTACCAGGGACTTTTTGTGTTGTTTGGCAAAGCTGTTTAGTCTTTGTTGTTCCTTTATGAGTAAAGCTAGTCAGCACATGATTTTTATTTTATTTTTTTTTTGCCTCATGGAAAATGTCGTTAAAATAATGATCACTCATATTTGTTTTTATTTTGGTCAAAAGATTTACAGGACTATTTTACCTTTCCTTTAATATTAAATATTTTTTCAGATAAAAATTCCTAAGCAAAGAAATTTTAAATTACAAAATAAATTATGGGTTTTCACTTGCTTATGAAAAGCTTTCATTTATAAGGCACATCTTTGCTTTCTGCAGCAGGACTCATTCAACTAGAAGTCCCCTTCACTACAAGAAAAATAAAATGTTAATGGAAGTTTTAAGTGATCTCTTTATATTTCTTTTCCATTTAAGACTGTTAGCTTTCTGGAATACAGTCTTTATACCTTGTGTTTGTGCTGTACCAAACACACTGACATTGAAATCTTGTTTTGAAATTCCTGGGGCTTTTCTAAAAGAAAAAAAAAAATAAAAGAAAAAAGAATAATTCCTACTGTGCTCACTGTGAGCCAGAGAACTGCAAGAGCATCTGAACTGAAATCACTAGCTAATGACCCAAGGCATATTAAAAGCATGGTTTGTGCCACTAATACTACACTTTTCAAAGTCATGCAAGTAGGGTAATAATGGCACCCTTGCTGAGTTGCTGGGAGATTTTCTTGGGTTTTCTTTGTTGTTTTGTTTTTAAATGAAAAACCCAGAATGCAATGATCATTAAGATAAAAATAAGTCTGACTTAAGATTGAACATGTCCACTTATGTTTTAGAAATTATAGGCTTTTCTTTCTTCCTTTTTTTTTCTTGTGGGAGTATTTTCCTTTATTTCATCCTTAACAAGTGTGATTGTGTAAACAAATTCACTGCAGAATATCTTACAGGTTGTCTTTCCTTTCTTCTCTCCTCAGTAACCTTTTTCCTTCTTAACAGCTTCAGAAAATTTGAGCTTGGGATAGAGAGAAATACTGACCTTTACCAACTGTTCTTGCAATCACAGAGCTCAAGGCAGACAGAAAGGCTGAATTCTTGTTTGGCCCACTTTTTCTTTTTGCCATGGGTCCCATCTGGAAGTTCACATAGCTCGTGCAATGTATGAAATACAATCTGTTAATTTAAATTATCTTTAGAAAGGGTTATCCTGAGTGACAGCAAATTACATTTTCTTAAGACAAGGTCTAAACCAGAAATTGTTACTTGGATTACTTTACATCTTACCAGAGGAAAGGAAGGTAAATAGCTTATCCCACTGCCACAAAAACAGTGAATTCAAAGGTGAAGAGGTAATAGCATTTGCAAATTTTTCATGTTTTATCCTAAAATTAAAGGTATATTGAGAAAAGACTTGGGTTAAATTTATTATCACCTACCAGTCTTCTCAGCCTTGAAGAATTACTCCCCATCTCTTCAGGAGTAGGGTCATATTGCTGGGATATTACAGACGTTCTTTAGTTAATATCTGACCCCATCTATAAGCAAGCATTAAGTCAGAATGTTAGATCATGTGCAGTAGCAAATAAATGCATTTCTTTTATAAGAATAAAAGAGTTCACTTGCTTCTCTTCCTGGCCAGTTCAGTCACTTCTTTGAGCAGTACAAAATGACATTTTGTTTTGCTAGTGTATAACATTAGCCAAGCGAGCAATTACTAGCAAAAATGCCACATTAATTTTTCTGTTTCTTTACTCCAAGATGTGTCCAATAATTTTGTGTTTTCTGTCTATCAAATTATACACTTGTGCCAGGGGACACTATGAATTTGTTTGAAATGTCTTAGAACTAAAACAGAAGTTTGATACCGTTCAAGTAAATCCCAAATAATAAGAGAAATTATGAGTTTATTAATTGTGCAGAATAAGAAAATACATCCCATGAGCAAATGGTACTTTAAAGAACCAGAATTCTTTCCAAACTCAAGTTTTGCTGAGTTCAAGTTCCTCAGAAGAGACATGTTGGGGTGAAGGCATTAAAAAACAGTGAAAAGGAAAGCCTTCTGATGCAAAAGACATGTAGTAAAAAGTGAAGAAAAAAAAAAATAAAATAAAAATTAATATAAGGAGAAGGAGGCCAGGGAACAAAGTGAAGTGAAAAAAATAAATACACTTGTCCAAACCTGAGAGTGACAAAAATAGTGCTGTATATTCCATGCCGCATGTACATAAGAAATTAACATATTTCACAGAAGATTTTATATTCTGCACTCTAGCACAATTGTAAATTGGGTTTGCTAAATGAGATGACAGAATGCAGATTAGTTTAATATCTACTGAATATGATTCCATATCTTCACCTTTTCATGCCAAACTGCTGTGAGTGTTGTTGAATGCACTCATTTAAGGACACAGTTGAAGAAGTGTCTAAACAAATAAACGCCCGATTACCCAAAGTCAACTAGGGCAAGACAAAATCTACAGATACTTCCATACAAATATAATAAATCTGAAATTAATGCTTGCAAATGGTGTTGTTGAGGAGAAGCAGCAGTTGGCTCTTCAACTAGGAAAGGGGAGCTAAGAGTGACAGCAAAGCAGGGCACTGGCCTCACAGCACTCCAGTAAGGGAAGAAGATCCAGATCAGTTTCAAGCACACTCCAGTGATCACCAGAAAAGACCAAAAGGAAGTCCAAGGTCAAGCCAGGAAGTCCATAAGGCAAGCAAAAGGTCTAAAAAATTATATATACCTAAGACAAGCCAAAAATTGTTATCAAACATCCTGATGACATAAAAAGATTTTAAAAGAATTTAGAACCAGGATTTTAAAGGGGTCAATAAGCATATAGGATAAGATGACGTAGCGTGGGTTTTCTAAAAGCTCTGACATTTTCCTTGGCTAAGCACTACTAAAGAACTTGTAGATCTTGGGACTTAAGGTCTGCTGCTAAGTACTTCACTGAAAAAAGAACAACAATGAGACTAAATGGATGATTCCACACAGCCTGATAGATAACACTGGCTTTCTACTGCACAATTCAACCTTTTAAAAATTATTGAGACACTATCCTCAATAAAACATCATCATCTTTACATATAAATTATAATTATATGGAATAGTAAAAACTATAGCTGTCAAGTAGTTGAGGAGTATCTCCTAATACTAAGGGACAGTTCAATAAAATGACAAATGAAATTCAAAGTTTATAAACCCACACTATATTGGGAAAATATCTACACATACACAATGGTAGTCTACAAAATAGCTATTATAATTGAGAAAAATACATTGAATTTAATAATGACAACTCTCGTATCTCTATTGTACAAGACAGTTCATAAACTCAAAATAGCAGACAGTTTTGACCCTCAAGTGATTACAGAGGCATAAGTCTTTTATTCATGACTGTGGTCCGTTCAATATCAATCAAAACAATTCTGTTGGCAAAACAACAGAAATTATAATTGGCAGTGAGAAAAATCTGGATTGCATTGCTGAGAGGGTTAAGATTCACCAGACTGCACACCAAGTAGAAGAGTCTACAGTCTGTCATTATAGAGAAAGAATAATCCAGGCACATAAGATAAGATAGCTTTCACAGAACCTCAACCCCCAGTCAACTCTCAGCAGAGTAAATAATTTGAGCTTTGAGTTTGTAGCAATTAATAGCAAGACCATATGCATATGGCTTCTTTACAAACATATTTTTTCAATAAATAAACTATTTAACTGTACAAAGCTGTAATTCTCTACAGTTTTTAAAATTTTGAGTTGACCCAATAATAAAGTAAAATATTCTTCAAATGCTTGCTTTTGGCTATTGGGAGAAAGTTTATTCTGAGTTCTGAGGGAAAAATTCCTAGGAAAATTCATAAGTAACTTGCATCTTAGAAAAAGTATATTTGAAAATATATAGATCAAAGTATTTTATACCCAGGCTTCTCAAACAGGCTTGCAAGCAGTAACTTTCATGTTTACTGAAAATCCACCTCCTCAGTTACTTTTAATTAGAAAAACAATTCTTATCCCCATATTTGCTTTGTGGGCTGCACCATAGATAATGCTGCCTCTTCTTTAAACAGCTTTCTTGAGTGGCATCTTAATTTCAGAAGTTAGGAAGAAAAGGAGAAAGAAGAGGAGAGGGGAGGNAGAAGCAGTATAGCCCCCCCAAAAAAGCAGTCCGTATCTCAAAGACAGTAAAGATTTTTGACCCCACTGGACTTAAATTACTAAAATAAGAAAAAGAGCTTGACAAAGGACATATTGAAAGGAAAACCGTGTTACTTATTATATGACAAAGAGCTTTAATCTCCTCTGCTGGCCATTAAAGTGAACAAAAAGGAATGTTTTAATGTTTGAGAACACAATGAAGATCCACAGGCAATAAAAAACATAAAGCAGCTACAAGGAGGATCAGCTGCCAAAAAGAATCTGTACAGGGCATATGAATGGGATTTCACTGGGACAAGATATCACACATCTAAGTGATATTTAATCTCTCCCCTCCCCCTGTCTTCCATTAAGGCAATTCTTGTTTTCAAAGCAGCAGGGTGTTATGTTTTACATGATATTGAAGACAGTGGACAAATAAAAGAGTCGTGCCTACAATAAATGTTTAGCTCCATTCACAATAGTTTCGTGCCTGTCAGAGTTAATGCATAAACATTCACTTTACTGCTTACAAGCAAACATTAACACATTATAAAACTGGAATATTGGCTTGAAACCTAAATAAATAAAGCAAAACTGCAGCTTTTATGGAGAAAAGGATGTTACTATGTGTCAATCAAATGAATGATGCCAATGCACACTTGTAGGCAATAAAACCCCAACTATTTCATTGTTGGATCGTTTCTCACATATTGTTATTTCCTGGCTCACAGGATGTAGGAGTCTGACAATGTAGACGAAGGCTGTGAGATAAACTCAGTTTCTATTGTTAAGGCTCAAGATGATGAGGATTTTTAAAATTCTAAGTCAGCTGAGTGTACTTCTTAACAAATTTTACTGTAATTAAAATCTGAGGTGAAATTTAGTCCATTGACTTTAAGCCTTACTGTCTGGAAAATGGCTTGGGGATAGAAACAGATTTCTATACCCTGAAAATTAACATGTAGTGGGTCAATTCCTCTTGTGAAAAAGCAGACAAAATTCCTGTTCCAGCTTGTACTCAGTCTCTTCTTAGACAGAAGAGTTCAAATTTCTCAGACACCCACTTTTTCATGATGGAAAATGTTTCTTAGTCTTTTTCCTTTACATGTGACTGGACAGGAAAATAAAAGCTTCTAAAAAATTTCTACCTACTTATATCAGAAACTGTCTTCTGATTGTCTTCAAACTTCCTCACTTGGTCTGTTGACCCGTGCCCATAAGCAAGCAAATTTTTTCTGGACTCATTCAAAAGTCATTTACTTCAAAAAACAGCCTGATCAGCTCCAGACTGATAAAAAACCTAAACTAAGGTTTTGGAAAAATCCACTAAGATTTTTCCAGAACGTAGTTGATGTTTTCTTTCCACTCTGATGAGATTTGACCTGATCAGCAGTGAATCAATTCAATTCAGGTCAAGGTATTGGTAATACATTTTAAAAGACACTCAGAAGGTATTAAAGAGTAAGAGAAACCTAGAAACAGGAAAATTAAACACTACTGCTGCATCTTAGGTAGATACACAGGCATTTTGGCCTCCTCTCAGGGAGGATTTGAAAGAACCTGCTGCCTGTACGTTATGTAAATGTGAGCTTGCTGTTTAAATTACCTATCGTGATCTTCAGCCAACAGTGAATAAAATCTGGTAATTATATCATATTGATATGCATATTCCAAGAGCAAGAGTTATTTTCAAAGGTTAATTATTTACATAACCCTTCTCTCTTCATCCTTCATTTTCACACAAACTCAATCTCTGCAAAAAAAAAAACCACACAGAAAAAGGTTTTCTCTTTTTTTTTTTTTTTTTTTGTTAGTAAAGCTACTCAAAGAATATAAGGGCTGCATTCCACAAACCAAGTACTAAAAGTATAAGGATGACTTCTGATCATGCATAAAATACATTCAAAATAACTCAGGAAGGAACAGTATTCCAATCTGCACATTGCCTAGTAAAATAAGATATTGAAACAATATGATTTTTGAAATTATTAAGGACTGTATCTGTGAATGCATGTCCAGTTTTGTACGCACATTTCTGACACTATTCTGAAACAGTATTTAGAAAAATGATGACAGGAAAGCTGATGTTTAGAAAAGTAGAATTCAGAATTTAATTAATTCTGAATTAAATTCAAGTATAATTATTTTATTTCTACAAATGAAGGTTTAATATTCATTATTTTCACTCAAGACTGTGCTTATTTTCAGGAATTAATACTCTTGTGAGGGCTATGTTTCTTAGCATACAGAATCATAGAGTCGTAGAATGGTTTATGTTGGATGGGACCTTTAAAGATCATGTAGTCCAAACCCCCTGCAATCAGCAGGGACACCTTTGAGTAGATCCGGTTGCTCAGAGCTCTGTCAGGGATGGGCCACCTCCCATCTCTCTGGACCAGTGTTTCAGTACTCTCAATGTAAAAAATTTCTCCCTTATATCTCGTCTAAATCTACCTTCTTTTAGATTAAAACCATTACAACTTCTCCTGTAACAGGCCCTATTAAATAGTCCCCATCTTTATTATAAGCCCCCTTTAAGTACTGAAAGGCTGCAATAAGGTCTCCCTGGAGCATTCTCTTCTCCAGACTGAGTAACTCCAGTGGATGAAATATGAAAGACAGTTTTAAGGTAATGAGCCTTCAAACAGTTTTGGACCTATTGCTATGAAATTCGGAGAATGAATGTTCAAGAAATTTGTTTATCATGGAAAGAGCAAACATGTAAACTGTACATGCCTTCTTCAACTTCCAGAGAAGGAAGAAAAAAGTAGGGGTTTAGTTCCTATAATCTAAGAAGACTTCCCTTATTCCCAGATGCTTACAGGAGTGAAACTATTAGTAGTTTCAGGGGAAATAAATCTTTTTTTTCCTCTTTTCAGGCCAGCATGTGAAAAGTCAAACTTTACTTTCTATCATTCTATAAATGTTTGGTCTCTTTGGGCGAAGTCAAAAGAATGACACTTCAAGAATTTTTCTCCTGACTCAGCATGGTTCTAATGTTCTTTAATATCTTTTACAATTACTTTTCAAAGGAGAATGCATTTAAAATATCTTCTTAGCCTTACAAGTGTGTTGACAAAATGAGTTCTGGGATTCTGAAACTGAATCCCGTGCTAGAATTTCAAAGGCAGGAGTAGTATTCAGACACTTCCCTTTCATTGAAAGGGAATAGGAGTTAGTTATCTAAGTGTTATTTGAATGTCCACCTTAAAATCTTAATAGAGAGAAACTGTAGTATGGAACCTTTTTCTGATCACAAAGATCATTCTTCCAAGTCACTAAATTTAAACCTTGGAAGTACTATAGACAAAATATACATTTGTGTGCAAAAACTGTGTCTTTTTTAAATTTCAGGGCAGATTTTGAAATGTTTGAATAATTTCTAATAAGCACAGCAAAATTCAAATAATGCAGTAATACTTTATAAATTCTTTCTGAAGAATCCTAGTGAATACTAATGAACTGACTTGTAGTTTTAGAAGTCATTTAGTGTAGTTTACATGTTATCCGTTTTAAAATGTGCATTTCTCTCAAGTAAAGTTATCTGATCAAAGCATAAAATCATAGAAATTCTGATTAGAAGAGACCTCTGTAAACGTCTTATCCAAACTTCCACTCAAAGTGTGACTACTGCCAGCACTGGAAAGGATCAGCCATGGCTTTTTCTAGCCAGGTCTAGAAAGATATTGAGGACAGAGTCTCCACAATTCCCCTTTCAGGAACTTTTTCAAGTGCTGCACTACTTTTCCTGATTCTAAAAAATAATTTGGCTCCATCAGCTGTGTAATGCCCATTCAGACACCTATGGATACTGTAAACATCTCTTTCTCAGATTAACCAAGCCCAGTTGCATTCTGATTTGTCATATTCCCTTAGTTCTAGGCTGTCTTCGTAGGCTTCTGCCAAACCCTGCCCAGTTGCTCTTTTTTTTTTTTTTTTTTTAACTAGGAAATCAAATACTGGCTAGGTTGTCCTAGCTGTGACTTCACAACCGCTAAGCAGAGGGGCATAAAACATTCCTTTCTTCTTCTAGTCACATTTCTCCTAATATTTCCACAGCTGTGGTTGCCTTAGCCAAGGTGGAAGCACACTGTCACATTCAACTTGGTGTCCTTACACCTGGGTCCTTTCATGTGGCTGCTACTCAGTCAGTTGCATCCTAACCGACCTGATAAGAAAGGCACCAAATAGCAAAGTTTGAGAACATCTGAGCTTTCTTAAAGCTGCTTAAATGTATAAATGTATTAAAGAAATAGTATACCAAATGTTATATTTCCAGAAACCTAGTAAACTGAGCTGCATCAATTCAACCTGATTTGTTAGAAAAAGAAACTTTCTGGTGGACAAAAAGCCTCCAGAATAACTGATTCTAATTGTAACTAGTGATCTTTTTTATCAAGTTGCCGTGATTTATGTGGCTTATGAAGAAAAATGGTAATAACTAGCTTTTAAAAGCTCATTTTGTTTCCTGGGTCATTGTACAGTGGAGACTTCAAAATGTGAACAGAGTGCATGAGGATTTAAAAACCTATCTAGACCAGCATTAGTTAATTTCCTTAAAGAGACAGGGGACAAACTGTACAGAGGCTTGCCAAGGGATAGTTACAGAAACTAGCAAAAAAGAAGTATAATAGTTTTGATTTTCAGGGAGATAAAAGCTTCCTCATTTAATGTCTCAAGACCAAAGCCAGAACTAGAAGGGCATTGAATTCACACTGTAATGACACCTGTACATAATAAGAAAACTTTTACTACAAAGGCACATCCTGGGGCCAGAGAAGTAAATGAGAAGACCTGTTTCTGAATTTCAATAATTATGGTAAAAGCATATGAGGACTTTATTAAGGGGCCTTTAGCCCAAAGAAATAAAAGGATATGTTTGTGAAAAGCCTCTTATGTTGATGGGTTCTTGAAATATTGCTACTTTTGAATTTGCAAATCAGAAACAGCTACCAGAATAATTTACTAATTATTAGCTTCTAAATTATGAAATAAAATTAAAGATCTATTTAACGTATCTTCCATTATCATGACCTTTAAAGTTCAATGATTAAAGCTTTTAATCATAAAATGTACAGAAAGAAACGTTTGTGGTTTAGTTGATGGTCAGTTATTCACAATAAGCACCTGAATCTAAGCAATAATGCTTTAAGAATCTGGATTACAACACCACACTAGGGCCATATCTACACATACTTAAAATCCGGGGCTTAACTTTCCTTGGATCAAATACTGACCTCTGTAATCAAGACGTGCAAATACTCATGCATGTGTATTAAGTACATTGACACTGCAAGTGACATTCATCAGTTTAGTAAGATGCTTCTGCTTTCCGCCCACCCTCACAATAATCTGATGACAATTTTGTCTTTTGAGCTTTTAAAATTTGAGCAAAATGAATAATTCAATATAGAATTACTGTTTTAAAATAATAGTAATCACCTCACAGAAAATTAATCCACAACTTTGATGCAGAAAATGGGTGACATCCACAGGTTCATGCTGCTGGCAAACACAATCAGACACTGCCTGTATCTTAGCCGGGCCTGTGCTCAAGACACTTGCAAGCAATCTGGCATCTTCTTTTTAGAAATGGAGTGGCAGAAGTCTGAACACAGCACTCTCTACCATATTTCAGATCTTACCTGATCTCAACTAATGTTCCTGGAAGAACAATGCTCAGGAACAAGATGTGACTACACTGGTACTAAGACCAGGAATATATAAAGCATGACCATTGTAGCTCTGTAACTGAAGTACTACTGAGTAGTGAAACAATAAAGTAATGAGTTAGGTAGTTGCAGTCTTGCAGTAGAATAACATGTTGTCATGGTTTAGCCTCAGACAGCAAGAAAGAACCATACAACCACCACTCTCTCAACCCCCTATAGCCATTGGGGAGAATGAGAACAAAAAGGCAAAACTCGTGGGTTGAGGTAAAGGGAGTTTAACAGAACAGCAAAGGGAACAGGAAAACAATAACACTGACAGAAGAATGCACAAGCACGAATGTGGTACCACCACTCATGGACCAGACCCAGGACACACTAGTCAGCTCCCCTCCGGTGGTCAGCTCTCAGCTGTAGACTGCGCATGGCTCACACAGTATGAAATACCTGTGCCCCTGCCAGACCCTGAGGAAAATTAACCCTATCCCCATCACTGGAACCAGGACACATGATTACATAAGACATCTGTGGAATTGCATGGAGAAAAAATAAACATCAAAAAATGAACTGAAACCATTTCACTTTAAAAAAAATAGAGATGTTCATGGCCAGAATTTGCATACGTGGTTGATACAAGGGCAGAGATGATGCATAAAATAAAAATGCATCACTGATAAATGTTATCCATCAGGACAATGCATGATACAGTAGATACAGAACAGATGGGCAACCACAGTAAGACTGCAAAACAGATGTGGTCTTAGGGAACTGTTACACTCTGACAAACTTGATACCTTTCTGAGTAACCAACAAATAAATGTGTTGGACAAATGCTGAATAAAATCAAGAGAATGGTTAGAAAGGGTGAGTGAGACTAGCTCCTAAACGTCAAAAAAACTGTCTAGGGAAGCAGTGAGCAAGGAGTCAAAGTCTACTGCTCCAAGTGGAGGTGGATGAAAAAAAGAAAGAGTGGGATGCACCAAGATTTTTTTCCTCAGGGCTCTTTCCTCAAGGGTATGGAAAGGGGTCTCAGATAAAGTTTTAGTTGCGGTTAGATTTAAGGTTAGGCCTAAGGGACGGAGAGAAACTGAGCCTAGAGCTCCAGGTACAGCAAGACTGAAAAAGGGATGCCAGAAGAAGAGTGCTCCCTGACAACTTCTCCCCCTAAGTTGCAGAAGGGAGTCCTGGACTAAGCCTCAGCTCACTTGAAGCCTTGGGGTTAACATCAGCATTAGTAGAGAGACAAAGCGAAAAGTTGTAGATGTGGTGAGGCTGCAAGTCAGCTGCCAAAGGAAGGATTAAACTGTACCGAGAATACTCCCCAACTTCTGCATCATGTCTTAAATCTCAGCCCACAGTTAATTTTGGGTTGTTAGGGTTAGTAGGGTTAGTAGAGAGACAAAGCTTAGAATTCCAGGTGGAGTGGTGATACAAAGAGGCTACTAGAGGGTTAGCTAGCAAAAAATTCTCTACTCATGACTTGCTTCTCTAAGAAATCACTCCAGTTTTAGAGCTTTAGAGTTAGGTTTAGAGTTACGAGTAAGAAAACTTTAGAGCTTCAAGTGGAGTGGAGCTGAAAAGTTGGTGATAGAAATCCTAACCTGGTTTGACTTCCAGCCTGCCTCTTCACTGTGGACTTGCTGGGTCTTCACTTGACTCTTTGTAACCCTGGCTTCCCTCACCAGGTTCCTGCCTTGACTACTGGCGAGTTGTGGGTCTGGGCCCCAGCTGGCAATGGTACTGCCTTTTATTAGCTGCTGCTCAATGCAGCTCCTTGAATGTTTTGTAGTTTAGCTCAAGGCCAAAACTTGGAACTTGATGAACATGTCTTCTTTTCAAACAGTTGTTTTTTAGCATTCATTGTGGAGCCCATTCCCTCCTTTGAAATTTCATTTGCACTCCCACTACATCTGGAGCAGGGAGCTTTGCTTTTGTCTGCCAGTAATGCCCTCAGGTGTGCAGCTACAGCCTCGAGTTCCAGTAATGGCTGTTGGACCACACTGGGAATTTGCTGTTGGGACCAAAAGACAGTTTGGACATGCTAATCCACTAACTCTGGATCTTTAGGGCATGCTAACCAGTTCTACCCCAGTCATGGCTGAAAATATTGGCTTCCTGCAAAGAGATACAGACAAGAAACAAACCAAGCCTCAAAACATACTGAAGTGTTACCAGACTTACCAAAGGAAGAAACAGTCTCTTTTGTCCTTTGTTTCTCCTCATTTCTCCTTATGACCTACAAAGTAGAACAGCAAAGGAAGAGTCAGACAGCTAGGCTTAAACAAGGAAGGGGGAAGAATCCAGGAAGGGAAGACCAAGTGATTTGTGGGTTTCCCTGAGGTGTCCAGTGATAGATAGGAGGTCTACAGTTATCAGGGTAGGGCAGGCCTTGTGTCCTGAATATCGATCCCCACTTGCTTGAGAAGTCAGTGTGCTATAAATCCACAGCTTCTCTTCATTCTGCACGCTCAGCAAATACACACGCTGGGGACAGTAAGAGTGAACAGGAGAGATGGAGTTTGGAAAGACAATGGAGCATCTGAGTTGAAAGACCTGCTTGGAAATAATTTCAAGCAGCTTCCCCATTCTCCCCTCTAAAAATTTTAAGTGTATAAATGCAGTAATTAAGAGCAGAGAAATATCAGCCACATAAGACAAACTGCTCACATTATAGGAGAGACAGGGGAAGAAAAGGTCTTGTACCATGCATTTAAATGCCCTTTTGGTTGCTACTTGCTGTTCATTTAAACTTTAATTCTTTATTTTACTTTTTTATCTCCCCAGCCTCCAATCTTTCTAAATAAGGTGCCTTTCAGACCATTATTTATTTTACATCAAAGCCTTTACGGGTATTAACTTTAGTCTCCCCTCGCAAACACTTTCATTTGCTAGAAGTTTTATTTTAATGTGGGGAACTGCTGTGGTTTGGTTTTTTCTCAAGAAGAAATTAAGTAAGAGAGGCAACATGGGTGTGAAATTAATAGGCCTTTGAGCTGTTTATGACATGTTATTATCTATGCTGTGGATATGCATATGTTTGCATTTGCTGTTGAGCTCTTCCAATCAAATAGCCAAATGAGAACATAATGATAATTGTGTTCATAGCAAAATAATACAGATTTAAGGGTTAGAGAAACATTTTTGAAGCTGAATAAGCAAAATGTATCTTGGGATCCACTCCCAAGCAGGGATCCTTTAAAAGGATAATTTCCTTATAAGACAATGATAAATTCACTTTGAAGAGTGACAGAAAGATTTCTCAGAAAACTCAGATTTAAAAAAAAAACGAAACTAGAATTAGAAAGAAATAAACTGTGTAACAGAACTGAACAGATACATGACTAGAGCAGCAAATATAGAAAACCAGAAGTGCTGCATTTATGAGCAGTCCATTGGCAAGATGTTAACACAAATCACTCATTGAGGAATATTAGCTGATTAAAAATAAATAAAAACTGTGATAAACTCCCAAAAAAACGCCAAACCTGAAAACGAAACTAACAAAAAACTGCAAACATAATAGCAGTGGTTTGGTTGTAAACAAATTTCCGATCCAATGAAGGAAGAAGTTGCCCAACATTTTTTTTCCCTATGCCAGTCTAACCCTGCCTCATGATATTTCAAATGAGCAGCTGGTGGAAGTACTCCTTTCCCTGCCTTCAGTGTCAACATGTTGGATTAGCACAGATCTATTATTAATAAAACTAATCAACACTGCAGCTTATTAAGGTTCATTCACAGGATCGTCTCTGGCACTGCAGCATCAAACTTCTGCAGGGACTGACAGATCTGCCAAGGAAGCGGTGCTGGGACAGCAAGTATGGTCCAGGGATAGTAACTTTTTACAACTTCTAGCATTACTCTTTTATAAAGAATCATTTCAGCTCAAGCCTTGATTTCATCCTAGACGTACCTTCACTTACTGAATCTATATCACAGCTCCCAGTAAGATTTAATACACAAGCCGCAGAGACCAAATCAAGTAATGCTTCTCTTCTCTTTCTTACTTATTTTCAAAGACACAAACTGACAATTTTTTAGGTGATGTACAAGTATTTATTTCTCATCATTTGTAAACACCTGACCACTCCATCTGGCATTTTCTAAAGAAACTATTTTGATTTTCATGATTCTTTAAAATAATTATTTCATTCAGAGTACTAAACATGGAAGACAAAACAAAACTGGAAGGCAGAATTTCATTTCCAAACTGTACAAACATGACAAAAAGAAATAAGACAAGCAGAGGGGAGGAGGAAAAGAGTAGTCACTTTGGCTAGAAAATTGAAAGAACTGTCATGCATTGAAAAAAATAAGTAGGAGAGGGGAAGACACTGCAATTTCTTGGCATTGTAATACAATTTTGGGAAAAATGAAGATACTAATAAACTTAATGTTGAAGAAAATAAAAAAGTCCAGCTGCCAGAGTGTCCCATTCATGAAATAAAAATTTTAACACCTTCTAGATGAACTTCAAAAGTACAAAGATCTGACTCTATTTTTCAAAATACCCCATAATTAATGGGGAAAATCCTAGGACAATTCTTTGCACTCTTTAAAGAGGTTGGCTAGAGGAATATTTTTCTTGACCCTAAAACCATACTGTTTTTCAGAAGTATTTCCAAGCTCCTATTTCTTTTTGATTCAAACAAATCTATGAGTCAGTATCAGTAGCTAATCAAAGCTTTTCTAATGCTGTAAGAGTTGAGTTATTCTAGGAAAATATTTGGAGAGAACATAAAAGTGAAAATACAGTAATTTTCATTTCTAAGGCACTAGAGACTGGCAGATATTCATGACTTTTTATTTATTTATTTATTGTGACAGCACTTAATATATTCATTCGTTGGTTGTGTGAAAATCCTCCAGGCCCCTATGCTTTTAAAAGATGTTTCTTCTTATTGATTTCCTGCAGTCAGGTATAAGACAAATTCTGTGATTCCTAATAATATACACACTGAGGAAACTTGGGCAATAAAAGTGTTTATTATGTTGTAGCATGAGGAATGAGAGTAAAAGGATCTCAATTCAATCATAAGTGTATTCCCAACACAACAGCTATGGTAAATCCAGAGATGAAACGAAAGATTAATTCATGGAGAGAGGTGGCAGTTTGGCAGCAGCATGTTACTGTCAGATTGTTATTTTTACAATAATATTTTTTCTTTGTGCTTCTGTACTCAGGCTTGCATTTGCATGAGGTTTCTGCATGGCAAACAGACTCCCTGTTCTTCTATCCACGCATTTACAAGATGTTTCTTCTCATACAAGATTAATACCAGTAATAATAACAATTATAATAATCTATTAGATTTATATTACCCCTTTCATACCGAAAGATCCCAATATACCTTTCACCCAATGTAGAATGGTTTAGAAAATGAATATATCTTTCTGCACAGAAACACAGCATAATTTATGTTGGAAGGGGCCTCTAGAGGTCATCTAGTCCAACTCCCTGCTCAAAACAGATCTAATAAATCAAGGCCTGCTCCAATCAAATCTTGAACATCTCCAAGGTCAGAGACTCTACATTTCTGGTCAATTTTTGTTCCAGTATAACCAGCCTCCTTAGGAATTACCAGCTTCCCACCTTTCCCACTGCAGCAGCCACCCCACAATGCCCCTGTAATCAGGGCCTCCATCCTCCAGTTGGTGCCCTGTGACTGTAGCAACCACCTCTAGGTAGCTCTGTGCAGTCTCACACAGAGATGATGGGCCCATGGGGCCCTGCCTGCCACCAGGAGCTCTGATGGTTCTGGCTAGTGCTCCTGAGCATGGTCCTGCTTCCTAGTATAGGGTTCAGCCTGCTGCCCACCAGCAGTCTGCACCTTCCAGGCATCATCCCACCACGTCCTACCCTCTGCAGCAAACCTTCCCGTGAGGCAGCACAGGCTCAACACCCACACAACAGGTTTAATGTCTACATGTGCATTCTCCACAGGATTTAGTAAAAAACTAATTTCTGTCAGCCTTATCTTGTGGGGTTTTTGACTTCATGGGGTTACCACATGAACAGTCCGTCAAGATCCAACTTCCCTAACACTTCTCTGTGGCCCTGCTGAGCACAGCCCGTGAGCAAGGAGCTGGGAAGCAGACCAGGACTTCAGGTGAGACAGCCTGTGTAGGTCAGGATTGCATAAGGCATTGGCAGAGGGAATGGGTGGCGGACCAAGGTATCAGGGTGTAAGCCTGACCTGAATCACCTTCTACTCACTTCCATTCCTATTTCTTATCCAGCTCAGTCATGCCATGTTCCAGGTAGTTGGAATGAGCTTCCAAACTGTAGGAATCAATGGAAGGAATGAAAATAAGGCAGAGATTACCCAAAGCCCAACATTCATTTGGATGCAGAAGGAGGGCAAGAGAACTGCACAGGGACCTTGATCATGGTGATAATCCATGCAGCACCACAGAAGATAAAAAAATTGGAGATCAGGAATTAGGAACAAAAATGCGTGCACAGATTTACTGTGAATACCTCTTTCCCTGATGTGGGAATGAGGGGAAAAGCAGTTCCTCCTCAATGACCTCCTCCATTTCTTCCCTTCTGTTAATATATAGATAGAAGAGGAATTGGCAGATCGTAGGTGTAGGACAGCTGGGATGGGTGAAGCAAGGAAACATCCTCCCACATTCATACATTCCTGGATGGAAGAAATATATGAGTAGTGACAGAAGGATGAGTGAACCAAAGGCATAGATGAGCATTGCCCCTAAAGGGGCAGTTTCAGGCAGAGAGAAGGTGCAATCAGGAGTACCATTCTGATTCTGGGAGGAGATCAGGGAGAGACAGTAGTAGAAAAGCAGAAAACTACAGTTTTTTCACTTCACAGCTGTGGAGAGCCACAAAAAATTACTAGGAACCAAAAGAAGGACTGATCTTGTGAGCCATGCTGTCATGAATGAAGGATTATAGTTGGAGAGTTACACACAGTAAATTGTATGCCATTAATTCTCTACATACTGCAGTCTATGTCAAGACATCCTTGCACAGAGAGAGTTGCATATTCTGAGCCAGAAGATGTTGCATCTGGTGACAAATATTTGTTTTTACTATTCCATCAGAGGGAGACTCAGGAAACAAACCTTGGTCTGACGCAAGGCTTGATACTTAACATGCTTGAGAGAAGTGTCAGAAACTTTCTGACCTCAACATTTCTTCAGTGTTCCAAAGTTGTGGGGCTTTTTATAGAGAAGGCACAATATGATTCACCCTGTCTAAAGCCTGGATGTGCCTCTGCTTATTGTTAGAATTACTAAACCAGCAAGAATACTTGCTGTGGGGTGGGCTTGTGAAATAAAGCAAGACAGATAGACCTCTCTAACAGTCACAAAATATACTTTTCTCAAAGTGGCCCTTCAAACCTCCAAGAGTGCTAGGCTGTATCAGCAAATGTGTAGGTCTGATAAACAGCTAAAAGTAAAAGCATAATTTAAAGATTCAAAGTTAAAGGTTAAAGATATTCAGCCTTTGAATTCCTGCTTGTTGAGGAGATTACTGGCTTTGTATATAACATTTTGGAAGCATTTCTGAGGTAGAAGACTAGTGGAGGTACTCATTTTCCTTCTCGCAAATTAGTAGCTGCACAAAAAGAGCGATTCTGTTTCTTCAGGTGGTACTGTACCTGCCACTCTCAGGAACACTAGGTTCAACAGCAGCAATAACTATTTCTTGGATTTCTCAACAAGGAGTGTATTTAATTCTTTCTGATCTTTAATAATTTTCTTTCTTCATCACAACTCTGAGTTTTATTCAACAGTTCTTTTTAAGTCTTCTCACTTCTTGGAAGAAAAAAAGAGTGGGGTTGTGTACAAAAGTCTTTCTTCATTTTTTTCTTATAGTCTCTACAGACCTGAAAAGGGTGACAATTCATGTTAAGGCTTGAAAAATACTCCTCTTCTTAACTTAAAATTTATTTTTGCCTGACGTATAAATTGATGTACTGGATTTTGGCCTGTTTGAATCTGTAGCAGCAAAAATCTCTGCATTTTGTGAGTTTTGATATAGATATACTTTTGGAAGTGAAGTAAGAGATGAAATAAATTACTTCCTGGCATTATAGATCTCCATAACTTTTGTTTCACTTTTTTATTATACATTTAAAGGTATCTCATACCATATTGATGTAGAAACACATCTGCTGTCCGTTATGTCCATTGAAGATACTTTAAGTTATCTTTGTCAAGAAGTACATTTTGATTGAGATAATATTTTTAAGAACCTAGATGTTTCAGTTTCTGTCCAGCACTCATTGATAAAAGACGTTAGAATAAGATCTGTGTGAAACCTTGAGACAACCTTCGGAAAAACACATTATTGATGGCAACATACCTACCAACACCATTGATACAATGTAAGTAACAAATCACTTCTATACCAAACTCTATCAAAAATAATGCTATACCATTTATGCTTTAGCATGGACATTTCTGAGATTTCAAAATTTCATGATAGCTTGTATATCAGTGATCACTAAACAATGGATCTATGTTTTGCTGTGTCACTTCACTGAAAAAATGTGATGTGTCTGGATCGGGTGTAGATAGATATCTGCATTGCTTTGAATCAAAGAAGATCAGGGAAATACATGCTGATTTTACAATGGCTAATTAAAAAAATGGAGGTCGGAAGGCATTTTATGCAAGTTCAGTTTAATCTGGCACTAGGAAGGTTAAAATCTAGATTTACTAGATAACATCCTAGGTTTCATAGGAAAAAAAAAAAAGTTTTAAACAACAGAGCCATGCTGCAGAATTTGTAATAGAGATTACAGCAATTAGTTGAGGGCAAATTCTAGCTCTTTTATGCCTGTTGTTGAGCAAGGATTTGATCTTCATTTCCACACAAACAAGCTGAATATATTACCTTGAAACACACTTGTTACTATGAAAAAAAGTTTTTTTCAATCCCCTCTGCTACAGTTGTTTCACTTTGTATAAATATTAATTAATTGAGCCCAGGAGAGTAAGAAAAGAAGGGTGCAAAATTGTCTATATATCCTAGTTATTATTGTACCAAGAATTATGGAGAGTCATGGCTCAAGCCTTTTTTTTTCAGAAGACACTTAATTATTCAATATGAAGTGTAAACATTTCAGTGCTTGCTGGAAATTTCCAACCCAGTTGTCATTTAGATAACTGTTTCTGCTCTCTATAGTATAACAGTACTCTGTGAAATGAAAAAAACTTGTATTGTTTTTTAAAATAACAGTCTTATCTACACTGCTTATCATAATGTGGACAAGTAATACGTAACAAGCTGTTAAAAATCTATTTTTCTCTCAGGTAATAAATGCAATAGGGCCTTTGAGAGGGAAGATAACTGGTGTGTAAGGGTGCAACAGATGTTCAGCCCCTGGAACTGTCAAGATCTTGCCTCAATGTGCTCATGTTCTGGACCTCAAAAGTGCAATCTTAACATCTTGTTGCTCACTTAGACTATATACAGCTACTACATGATAAAATCCAGTCAAACTAGGACATCTTGGAAACAATCCCAGGTTATCCAGCAGGAAATAATCAAATTTATATGAAGTCCTCCCTCTCCATAAGGTTTTAAGGACTGTGAGGTATAATTCCTAACCTTCCTCTATAGCAGTAAGTTCCTACAAGTATTCTTTCATATGAACAGGCTTTCCCTCACAGCCCAGGGAGTGAGGGACAGGGTTCACCTCTATTCTGGAAGACACTAAGCCTATAGAAAATGTTCACATACCAACTCCCTGAAGAACATCTAAGTAAGTTATGATCCGGCAAAGAAATGGTGCAGGTAATCCACAAACCCCTTCTACCACAGTGCTACTCACAGGATGGATCATTTTCAAATGTCCAGACAAAGTACTCCACATCCACCTCCTAGCTTTCTTGTCTTTCAGACCTAGAACCTCCACAGTATTTCCTGAGCTGAGAATAATTTTCCAGATTACAACCCCTGACAACCTAGAACTGGATTTTATTTACACAGCTAAATACAATTAAATGTAATAATGTGTTATAGCAAGCACATAGGAGGAACACTACTACATGCCTATTCTTACATAGTTTATCCCTCCCTGCTTCCGAAAAAAGCCAGTCTCCTGCTGCCCCAGAAATCTCATTCCCAACATACTCTCTGCTCCTAGAGTCAGGATGCTTCCTTTGCTTAGTGCACTGGTGTAAGTCCAAGACTTCTGCCTGTTTTTCACTGAGCACTTTAGCAGGATTTCAAAATTACAAGCTTCATTAGAAAAATTTAGTTTGCACAGGACTCTAATAACAATGGAAGCAACCCTTTTTTCCCCTGAAAAAATAATAAATACAAGGTTGCCCAATTCAGAGCTGCTCAGGCTAGATCAGTTTTGTACCTATACAGAAACAGAACTTGGGGTTTATAAGGCTTTCAGATAGTGCTTCGTGAGTTTATGCTTCCTTACTTAGAGGAGTTACCTCACATGAGTGAAGAAATGGGATCACAGCTCTAGATTTCATTGTTTAAATATCAGCAACCCTATTGGATTTAAGTTCTTAAACTCTTTCTCTGTGTCTCAAGTCAATTCAAGAAAAATAAAGATATAATAATAAAATGTAATTTGAAGAAAAGAATATTTTTCTGGCCTTATAACTACCTCAGATGTCACAATTGACTGCAATTACAGCATCACAGAATCACAGAGTATCAGGGATTGGAAGGGACCTTGAAAGATCATCTAGTCCAATCCCCCTGCTGGAGCAGGAACACCTAGATCAGGTCACAGTTGGGGCCCTTCTGTATAGAAAAGCACAAGTACATAAAATAATGACATTACCTGCTCTGCAATAGCATTTGTCCAAGGAAAAAGAAGAGGAACCCAATGAAGAAAGAGACACAGAGAAGAAAAAAAAGATATGTTCAAAGTCAGACAGCTAATCAGACTTTAATTTCCTGAATGTTTGGCCATGATCACAGTGTTGTCAAGTATGGACTACCATACCATACCATACCAGGACAAACATATCCTGTACCTGTGAAACTGGAGAGGGTGGAGAGGTGGGGAGGGAGCTATTATTGCACTACGCCTGTACCTGTAAGTGTATGCTGTCTGAGTTGAAGTTAACTGGGAGATTATGGTGCAGCAAACCCCATCTTTGGTAAATACCCAAGATGGCTTGTACAAAGCTCTAACTAGACATCCAAATACAAACATTATCTTCTACCTTTCTTTACAGCTAGATGCTTATGTTCTGATTTTTTTTTTCCACACAATAAAATGAAATAGAAGCTTTGTGACCTGCAAGTGCTTTGAGACCTTTTTGTTGCTCGTTTTTAAAGCATAAAATAGTTATACTTTTGATGATGGGATTTGTGTGACATGGAAACATTTTAAATTGGTCTGAGGTCTTTAAAAATGTGTTTCTACAATGAACACGTCTCAGGCTAAATTTGTTCTTTTCACTGAAATCATTAGTTTTAATCCCTCAGCTTTGAATTCAATGTTGGTTTCCTTCCAGGATTGCATTCTTCCATTATAGAGTGGTAATAATAATGCTTGGTATTTATAGAGTACTTTATATTCTCAAATCTCTGTGTAAGCATTCATTATTTCATCACTATAGATTTAAAATAATTCAGTCCTATTTTAGAAGACTGAAATGGAAGGCTTTGAAATATTGCAGACTTCAGTCTCAAAAGAAGTCAGTGACAGAAATAGGGTAAAAATCAGAAACCTCTGACTTCTGGGATCATGGTGCCTACTAATTTGTAACACTCATCAAAATAGTTACTAAAATTAATCAAAGAAAATGCCCTAAACAGCAAGCAACTAACAAAGACCAACATGTGTCACAGACTAAACCGCACCATTATTATAGAGAGCTCAGGATAATAATGGACTTGGAAAATTTCTCTCATTTTTTTTGGATAAAAGTGAAAATACAAATTGTGATTCTAAAAGATACACATTCCATACTAGTTTGAGTCACATTTTTGAGAAATAATTTCATCAAATAACTTCACAGGATTTTTTTTCCAGGACTACGAACACCTTTTTCAAAGAAGTCAATTTATTTAGTTTGTCGTTTCCTCTTTTTTTTTTCCGGTTTTAGATGAACTGTTCTTTCACATGGGGTCAGATTACTAGACTAATTTTTACCCGGACTGTAGCCTGAATTTGTAATAGTCAATGCATGAAATCTGGAAAAATATAAAATAAATCCAGCTAATTTTGAATTGTTTTCCAAGAAAGATGTACTTCTGCAGAAGTAATTTTCAACAATAGATTTTAATGAAATAAAATCGATCTGTTGACGTTTCATTGACTTGGGGAACAGAGCTGAATCTGACTGTTGCAAAACACTCAGAAGATTAGGCAATAAATCTGGAAAGTTAAATGCTATCTCCTTCTCCCTGTCTTCTTCATTAAAATACAAGGACACACTAGAAGGTAGTTAACCCTCTGAAAGCCAAAAATCTTTAGGAAAGATACAAACAATTACAAATAACCAAGTTACCATGTCTTAATAAATAACCTTTTCTGAGCTGACTCTTCCTAATTGATTTCTTACACACCCCTACACTTTCAACAATTGCAAAGTAATTTACTTCACATTTGCAGTGGGCTGGAAGAAAATACATAAAAAGGTCTAGTTGACGTGCTGAATCCTTCACAACAGTAGCCTGCTTGTACGTGAGCAAGGACCTGTAAGGACCCTGAGCACATCCTCTTCCATCCTGGGGGTTTGCCTGCCTGAGCTCAGAGCCAACTTTGACACAGACATCTCCTCTTCCTTCTGGTGCACAGGGACAAACTCTCACTCAGCTCTGTGAGGAGGGTTTAGCCACCCATGGGAGCTGATTTCAGGCAGGACATCTTGGATCTGGCCACTGCCTGAGCTACAGGTGCCAACACAGCCATGCCTGTTCCTGGCCATGTCTGTGCCCCAACCCATAGATAAACATTTTTCCTGATGGCCTGAGCTGGGGTGTCCTTTCTCTTTGTACAGTAAATAGTACTGTACAATAGAACTTCACATTGTTTATCACTTTATGAGAGTTAGAAACACATTGAACAGAAAGATATGATTCAGCAGGGACTGCAGCTTTGTACTGCTGGTCAAGAGTGAAGTGCAAACAGCTTCAGCACTGCAATAGAAAAAGAACTCAATTTATTCCAAGTCACGGTTTAGTCCTAGAATCATTAACCATCAAGAGGTTCCTCCTTGGCCTTCAGCTGTTGTCCCAGAAAGGCACGTGTTACTCTGTCATAGGTGTCATGTTATAGTGGCTACATATGAACATTACAGATGTCCTAAATGGCCCTGGAAGGCTACGTGTGCGTTTTGAATGCCCAAAATGCCTCTAGAGGTCTGCATGTAGGCAACTGAAAGTATCCCCATAAAACAAAGTAATTTAGTTGAATGTCTTCGTTTCAGTATCACCAATTTTTTTCGCTCATTTGCAGTTCGGTGCCAGTGTGGACACAGGAGAACCTGATCCATATAGTCAGGAGCTCTGTTTTTCATTTCAGCTGTGTAAACATATTTAATAAAATGGAATATGGTACCATTCACTTTATCACTGTCAAAAAAATTTTGTTCTTAATGTGTTTATGATCTTTCAGCATTCTCTACACACGGTATGCAACTGTACACCTAAGTCACATGGGTTTGCTCCTATGTCTCCACTAGATGTTTAAAGTAACAAAATGGCAAATAATAAATATTCATGTTTATTGCTGAATATGGAATTAATGTTACGTTCCTTACATCAGAGTGAGCAATATTTAGTTGATGAATGTTTCTAATCATCATCTGAAAACGGCTGTGAATATAGCTGAATTGAATAGTAGTTCAGACTGGAAATGAAAGAGTGGGTTGTGTTTTGCATTTGTGCATTTTCCCCTCTTTTGAAAATGATCCCTACAACATTTCAGATGGTCTGCTGTTGAATCTGTGGAGGAAACCCTGTGATGGTAAGGCATATTATTAGTAGTATCTGGAATTTTCAGGTCAGTTCTGCACTGACAGCATTCACATAAACATCTATCTTCCCAGTATTATCACATATCACGATCCCCTAGGACAAGTCCAAGCAGCATGAACAGAACAATAGCAGGGAAAGTGGATAGTTTTGCAGGTAAACCCTCTGTCTTGTGGGCTGCAGGCCTCTGTGGAGTTCCAGCTCTCAGACCTAGATCAGGTGTTAATCTCAGCTTAGCTTCTGATGGACTGCAGTATGCTGTGCAAGATTGCTGCTATGCTATTTGACATGCATCTGGGACGTTTTACAAAAAGAAAAGTATTGAAAACTGAAATTAGCTTTCTACCCTGGAGAAATTTGTCAGTATACGAGATAGCTGTCTCTATGCTTGAGCCCCTGGCTTTGTTGGAAGACTCCCTCTTGACTTGTCACTGTCATAAAAGCTTTCTGAGAACTTTGCACACTGTGACCACTCACATATGTGGCTGAATGTCCAGTATTGAAATCCTGTGACATGGAGACAATCTGAGGGTCAGGGAGACTTTTTTTAGACAGTAACTGCTTGATTACCTTGACAGAAACTAATGCTACATATGAACCTTAAGCAAGCATTATGGTTGCTGGTGTCTGCTCCCATGCAGAGACTGGTACTTGCAGTGACAGAAGTGGAACCAGTATACACCTGTGTCACTACTCCTCAATTGCGATGCTTCATCTGTGGCTCACCCTGGAGCAGGGCAGATGAGTTCTCAGAGAGGAATATGCCCTCAGACACCCAACTCCGCAGGATAACAAAGCATTGATTAACTTTAGCACTAGCATCAACTAAACTTTAACGCCTTGCTCTTGGGTCTCAACTAGACGTCAGTATCTAATAACTGAAAAAGTGGTTGGAACATCTGCTGAATTCTTTCTCTTGGCTGTAAATAGCTTGATGAGCTCACTGGCAATCAGGTGAGATTAAGCCATTTTTACCTCTGCCATTTTAGCTTTGCACTCAGCTATACTGGGAGAGAGCACTTTGAGCAGCTGAGAGGGGCAGCGCCTTGGGACCCTGTTAAAGGCTGACGCCTGGGTCTTCTGCCTTTGTATCCACATGTTTTAAGAAGCTAATTCAGTTTCCTGATGTGATCTCTCTCTCAGGTCATCGCTTATACTGCCTAAATGTGTTTTATTTTCATTTAAGTAGATTTGAAAATACACATGAAAGCAAGATTTCTTGGCTGCTAACTCTATCTCAAAATCGGAATAAACTGGCTGTACAGATGTATTCTTGAAGAGCACATCCAGAGCAAGCCACTTTCACCCCATGAGCATTTTAAGACACTGACTTGCTCTGCGTGGCGTAACATGAGATAGCTTTCAATGTTTGTGGCTATGCCAAGTGAAAGATTATTCTGAAGAGTGTGTTTCTTCTCTTGGGATAAAGGAAAAAATTCTTCCACCTACAGGAGGGGAAATGTTGTCATATTCTCTTCCACTAAAACACGGAAACCTTCTGCTTTTAAATAAGTGTTTGCCAGGAGATTCTGAATGGTTGCAATAGCATAAAGGTAAAATGTTATATGAGGTCACATAACAAACAATTCTAAGCATATCCTAGAAAAAGCCAGTATGCCCACAACTCTTGCACATATATGTACCCAGAGAAAAAGAATTCCATTAGCTAATAGTTTTGTGGGGGTTTTTTATCTATCATTATTTAAAAACAAGCAAACAAACAAAAGCTAAGCTGGTTCTAACTGGCTCACCTCCTAACAATATCTTTCACAGAACCAACTGTAATCCTCCTTCTCAGTGATTAAAAACTGCAGACCAGTATTCCGCATTATCTTTGTGAAACTCTTTGATTTTAAAAAATGCTGAAAACCCCTGCTTTAGTTAGGTTTTAATAACTACACGTCATTTCAGGACAAGCACTGCTCACACACATGAATAGCTGAAAGAAACTAAGGACACACCTTTTGACCCATGCACTTAACCCAAACATGCTAAAGAACACACAATTTATTTTGTGCCCTACCTATTTATACCTTTCCTTCACTGCGGCAAAATTAGGATAATAGAGCTGAAATCCATAGCCCTGCATAGCAAGGCTTTAAAGAGCTCTATAATTCAGTTAATCTCTTGCTCATAATGTACCACATTTTCTTTTGCTCATTTTGATTTCCCCCAAGTAAATGTCGAAGAACATAAGCAGCCTCAAACCTTTCCAAATATCAAAAGCAAACTTAATTCTAAACCTTTTGTAATAAATGTGTTCTACTTCTGAATTTTACAATGATCCAGAACCAAGGAAAGAAATTGTTAGGAAAAACTGTTTTCACTGTTCCCATCTGGAAGTGTAAGAGCCCAGTGCCTCATAATGTATGTCTTCTTATGGTATTTCCAGACCAGGTTGGCTGACTGACTGAAGATACTTGGGTAGTTACAACAGTTCTGTGATTTTTGAGGAAAACTTTTATACTGGCCCATGTTACAGGGATAAAGCTCTTCAGAGAATTTTTATAATGACTTCTTTTGAGATTCTCATTCTCACCAGTCTGATTTTACTTTACTGGTCCAATTGAGCCAAATGATCTATCTATAAGAGTTTGATGCCACCCTAAACCGAGCTTTGAGTATTCCCCGCGAACGAGCCAGTATTTTGAAATCATGCAGAGTAATGGATGTTCAAAAACCTTACTGAATTAGACTTTTACTGGTATTTACTACTGATTCTGTTTTAATGATCTGTAATCTGTAGTGTAAATGGCAAAGTGATTTCTGTGCAAACATCAGCAACAGACACCAAAGTCCTGATCCCCAGGTTATTTAGACTACATTTATTTTTTTGCTTTGTGTAAAATGGGGCCACAGACAATACTCAAATGAAGCAATAACTCCACTGTGTTCCCTTATACTGTGGTAAATCTTATGCTACTCAGTATTTGCAATTAGACGGCTCTCTTCAGCTTAATAACTCTCCTTCCGTCTTAATTGTTTTTGATCACCACGATCTTCTCAAGCATGGATAAGTCAATTCTATCTCGAAGGAGAAAGGGGTCCTCTCTGGAACCAGCAACTCTGTGACTGGCATAAATGCTAATAAAAATTTTTTTAAAAGCAAGCCCATTAATTGTGAATTATTTGCTTTCTCATTCCAAGCTGGTGGAAGAATAATTTTGATGAAGAATTCAGAGTCAGGGATCATCAAGTGAGTTCACTCCAGATTAATTTCCCTTTTCAAAAGTACAAAGTGGTTGCAGCCGGAGTATGGAGCTGCATTTTATCTGTCCCATTCAGGGTGGGATGAATAGTCTATATCTTTGTCAGCCATTTAATTTCATCAATGCAATTTAATTATGTTTCCATGCAAAACCACCTGTGACCTTCCATCTGCTAACAAAATTCACCCATCCCTGCACATACAAGCACAGTTTTCAAACAAAAGAAGAATGTATTCCAGGAGGTATAAAGGAAATAACATTTCTGACCATATGAGCAGATGGAAACATCTGCTCATACTGTCTTTCCAGAGAGTTGGTGGACAGGAGCTTGCCACCTGTGTTTCCTTTGAAGGAAGGAAGTTGAGAAACATCCATTCAGAGCAAATTAGAAGTGGCTAGGTGAGTTGACAGAAGCCAAAATGATATATTGCAATTGGTTCTGTGCAGGAGCAGAAACGTATTAAATGTGGCTTTAGGAGCATAACTCACCTGTTTTACCTAGAGAAACCTGACAAAATGCTAAGGAAAAAAGTGTTTGTTTGGGGTGGTTTTTTTATCTGAAAATAATGATGAAAGGAATCAAGGTGTGTTAGCTGTTTTGGGGGAGAGAGGTTGGTATAAATTTCTGGTGGTCTGATAGTAGGCATAAGTTTTATGCTATGTGAGATTAATGTCACTTTCTGGTTTTCTGTGCCATCCCCACCTGTTAACAGAGACCAGAAGAATAATTTCTTGCTAAACCCAAGCATACACTAATTGCTATCAGGCCACACCAGAGAGGCAAAGCATGGGACTGACAGTCTGATCTCTTTTGCCCAGAGTGAAACTGGATTCTCAAGCACCTTGTCCACTTTCTTTTTCACTGTGGAAAATGGTCCCTAGTAATAATTAGAAATAGTATTTAGCAATTTAAAATAGAGAATTTAATTTCTGCAGAAAATGACAAGATTTCAAAACGATTTACTGTTCCAGTCCAAACAGAAGAGTCAAAATAGGGAAAATTTAGATGGAATGGGAAGTGATACATATTTCATACTGGCAATCACCAAAGCAAACTTGTAATAACAGTAAATAGTTACACAATTTGAGAATACACTTCTCATCAGTCAGTTAGGGCATAAGGTTCTTTGTAACTAGTATTTTTCTGTATCAAATTCTGATTTCATTACAAATATGTCCTCATTTACTTACCTCTCTTTATTAATAACATTATTCCAAGAATCTCAAAAATAATGTGATAATTTGCAAAGTATCACTGTGCCACTTTTTTTTTTTTTATGACATTGCAATATAAGTGTCCAAAATCTCATAGAAAAGTTATGACCAAGCTGAGAACACCTGAGTTTCCTGTGAGCCTGTCCTGGTACACTCAGCCAATGTTTCTAAATCTGGAACAGAAGCCAAAATAAGGGATCTCAAACAACATTCCTTTCCCCAGCATTAAATAGGAAGGAAGTTAAGGCGTCTCTGGGTGTATACTAAAAGGGGGTTTATCACTGAACTACTAGTAAACTGTGCTAGACTGTAGTTTCTTTTCAACAAGGTGTATACAGAACTGTCAATCAAAGAAAGACTTTATTTCCAAGTTGGTGTCATAGTTACTGTTTTTTTCTGCTACAAATAAGAAGTGGAAGTACCCTATTGCCAGTTCCTATTGTATATCTCCTCAGGCATATGATTGCCTCCTTCAACTAGAGAACCTGGAAGCTCTTTCCAAAGTATGTGTAACTCACAGGCTGAAATATAAAAAAGAAAAAAAGAAATCTCCATGCCTTTCAACAAGGAGGTTTATAAATATCAGCTTCTCTTGATAAAAGAAATGGAGCTTTGGAATTGAATGAGATATTGAAACTGAATAATGGTTTGTTCTCTCTCTCTCTTGTTTGGTTTTTTTTTAGTTTTTTCCACACTTAGAAAGAACCTATTAGTGAGAAATAAGAAAAAAATGATAAGCCTATCTAGATGAATGAGAAGAGATAAAATAAAAATGTTTAAAAGGCATTTTTAGTGACAAAGAATGACATGAAATGTTGTATCAACTTTGTGATTTTATGAATACTCTCTATTTCTAGGTTTTGTGTTGGATAAAGAATAGGTTTTGTTTGTGAGATAAAAAGAACAAATTCATCTGGAGCTGTGTTCCCTTGCAGCTTATATATTTTCATATACTGTTGTAATTTGGAGTTACAGTCTAATCATAATTCAGTTCCTGTCTTTAGTAAAAGCATGTGCCTCTAATTTGCAATCAATTTCTGCACTTGACACATGGAAATAATGAATGTCCTCATCTACAGCTGGAGACAAAGGGAGAAAGGAGCGTGCAGCACTTTGCAGGCTGGACTCTTTGAGCATTTAATTCCCCTAGACCTTGTAGCCTGGGCATCCAAATCATACTAATATTGTGCTATAATGATGGTGTGAATAATGATTCTCTATTTACATATTTTCCTAGCCTCCTTTGAACATACAACTTGAATAATTGCATAGAATAAGTGAGAATTTGATAACACCATCTCATGATATGTGCCATTACATGTGGGGTCTGACACAGTGTAAGGTATGTAAGTTTTATCTCATTGGTGTTTTCAATGAAATGTTGTGTAGTTCCCAAAATCATGTAGTTTTAAATCCCTCCCTTTTGAAAAGTTCTTATGCCTGATTTTCAAGGCATAGCTGTAAAACTAATCTCCCAGTGTAAAGAGATTTTGGTGAAAGTTTTCTGGGCTAAAGCACTGAATTTAGGAAGACGACATGACACTGTATCATAAAGAAGTCATCTTAGATTTTTGTTCCACTTCCATCTTTTAGATGGAATGAGACTTGCTTAAGTATCCATCATGGTTTTTTTAAAATTAATTTTATTTCTATAATGGTTGAGATCTTCAGACATGATCAGGATCCCCTTCTGCTAAGCAAAATATAAATGCAGAACACTACGATGGGCTTTCCTTTAAAAGTCTTTTAGCCAAGTGTATCAGGAAAATAAACAAGTAAGAGAGGAAACAGATGAACAGGACACAGTGCAATAGTGACAATCCTATAACAAAAACCACTACCCAAAAATATCTACAGTGCTGGGACGAAAGAATCTCCTTTCTCACTTGCACTTGTGAAGGTCTAAATAGCTGCTGAAGAGAGGAAAGACAAAGATGGCACTTTTTCATCATTTCACCTGTCACTAATGAAATCACTGCTAGGCTTAAACATAGAACCTGCTTGACAGCAACAGCAGATGATAGCAGTGAAAAAGAGAAGAGAAATGCTGCAAGACACTGACACTGCAAGCACACGTTAATAAAAAAACCTGCATCTAGCTCCACTAAAATTTGGCAAGCTCACTACAGCTGACATCTCTATACTTATGGGTTTAGAATTTCCTCTAACAACTGCAATGATACAACAGTAAGTGCATCAAGAATTTTCTGTAGTTGAATTTATCAATAGCAAGGGTATTAAAAAGAATAGTTCACAGTACAACGTCATGACAATTTAGACTTCAGCAAAGGTGATTTAATACTGTAATTAATATTCAAAAAGTGTTTAGTAAGAAGAACGCTTAGGTCTTTCTGGATCATTTTTCCTATTGTGATATAAATAATCTGGTAATTATTCCCCCTATGAAATATGTATATGTTAATTAAGCAAAGGCTTACAGCTCACTATATATGCAATTTATTTTTTTTCTTAATAAGCAAGGTTATTGGCTGGAGCTGAATTCTGTGGGAAATAATTAATAGTCATAGAAGCCACTTCCAACAAAAACCTGTTGAGAAAAAGGGAGCATAACTGCTCATAAAGGTGATGTATTGTAACATTAATCAGAAAAATAGATGCTGAATAAAACCAAAAGGTCAGCTACTGTGAAAAGTAGGAAAAAAAGAGTGGATAGAGGAGGTTAGCATTTAAGACACTTTGACAGTGCACTACTACCTCCCTAGTAAAAAGTTTCTGACAGTCTTCGCAAAAAAACATGGATGGTATCATTCATCCAATTCAGTAAATTAGTCAGCTCTAGAATGAAACAAGACAGATATACTGTACCACCAGTAAAGAAAGATGGATCTCGTTTGTTAATCTTATGTTTGAAGGAAGGACTTTATTAGTAACAAACAAATAATTAGCAATAATAACAAAGGTAGTATCAACAACATGGGGCAAGAAGCACGAATCAAAGAGAAGTTGGGAGTTGGATCATGCACTCACAATCACTGATTTCCAGCCAGTGCTGACTACTGTTTATGGGATAGGAGGAACACAGTGGGAAAACCCCATTCCTTCCGTCTTTCTCTTCCAGATGACTTACAAAGATATCTTACTATATTTGGACACAAAACCAGGAACAAATATCTACAACAACAGTGATTATAGGTGTTGATTCAACATTAAAAAAAATCAAATCCTGCATATGTCAGGTAACTCTATTCTTCTCAATAACAGTATCTTGAAATTTAGACACCTCATTGTAAAGAACAAACCCTACAAAAAATAATTTCATCATGGCTTCTTGCATTGTCTTTCCTCTTCTACTCTACCTGAGACTTTCCATTCTCCACATACTTATTCTGATTCCTCCTCTCAGCTTCCGTCACCGAACCTGTATTTAGCTTGGTGCTTCAACACTTTTCTCTTTATCCCACTGTCTCATATTTCCTTGGCAGACTTGTGTCTGCTACTTCATATCCCTTCACAACAAACCCAGTGTCATTTCTAAGACATTTGACTCCATCTTCTTCTTGGCATACCTATTCCAAGCAGTTTCTACCTCATGCATTCTCTGTCAGTCATAACTTTTGAAGGTGACAGTGGAACTCCAAATGGAAATGTACAAGAGGCTTCAGCATTGCCAGCCAGTGAGGAAATCTTCCCTTGACTATGGGAAATTGGTGAAAAGCCCTCATTGTTCTTCAATATTAACTTTCAGCCCCACAAAATGCTTGAAACCTAATTAGCAGTTTTCCCCTGCTTATTTATCTCCCAATGTTTCTCTATTTATTTACTTATTTACTGGCACCAAGTAATTCCACCTAACCTTCAGGGATTTTTGTTTGCTATCATTTCGGGGTGGCGGGGAGAGAGGCAAGTTTAAAAATGCATATGTTGTTCTTACTGTGCTGTAACAAGATTGGCATGCTACCAGTGATGTTTGAATTTCTCTCTTAGGAAGACTAAGATAGTTCAACCAGCTGCACTGAAATTGCGTTGAAAATGGATACTTTGCAAATTCTCCCCATAAATGAAAGTTTAAATTACAAAAAGCCGTCTGACCGGTTATCTCTTAGTAAAGTGCTTTACAATTTGCATATAAACTTCATTTCTTTTTCTAATTACTCATAGTAAAATGCATTCATTTTGCTTTTGATTACAAGCTGGTCTTGCCAAACACCTGTGACTGCCACAAATTCTAATTTGTTATTTATTTACTTCAAAGCAATCTTATTATCTAAATGATTCAAAGCATCAAAGACCTTAATTATTGATAGTCAATTCGATACGGTTACACTTTCCATGTCCTTGGGCTGAAGGCACTTCTCTGCTTTCTTCTCCTCAAGTACATACTTGGCTGCACAAGAGGACATAAGTTTCTGCTATTAAGTGCACTGGAAATCACATTCTTGCTTAATTGCAACTAGATTTAGACAATAACAAAGAGCGAACTGACAGCTACAATCTGCTGGATAATGGTACCAAAAAAATTAAAAAATTACTTTTCTTTCTACTTCAATGGTAAAGAAAAAAAGGTTTCATGTGTAGCATATGTATTTTCTAAGTCTGATCCTGGTCTGCACAACACTAATGCTGCACGAGTACCTCTCATTTATTCCAGGGTGTAATACTCAAAATTTACAGTACTGCAACAAAGATACACATGGTGTGTCCTGTGGTCATGATGAAAATTTTATGCTTTTTGACAGCTTAATTAGAACATTTACATGGGTTACAAATGCCGATATACATATCAGAAATGAAAGGATGAAAAGGATCTCAATACAAGCAAGACATATTTACTTAATATGCATGTTTTAGGGTGCAGATGTGCATGTTTCTAGTGTTTGCTAGTGTATATATATCACAATGAAAACTTCCAGGCACAAAATCCCTACAAAAATGTCTATCTGCAAACTGTATCTTTGTTAGAGCTACTATATTCACATAATGCCTTGAAGATATCTTACATTAGATTTATTTCTAGGAGGTGAGGATATTCAGAGCTTCATTGAGATCGTTTTTAATCACACCATTCTTCATGAGCCTCTACAACTTTTTGCCTTTAACCATTACGATCTTCAGGTGTAAGAGGGGTCATATTCCGTCTGAGGTTTTCATAAAACTGATCATGAAGCCTAGAGAATGCATAACTGTATCCTTTTCTTTTACTTTTGGAAAACCATCTTAGACTTTAACTCAACTGTGGATTTTCTGGGGATGGTACAGTTTTCTAGTGTCACTGTTCTTCAAAATATATTCACAGGCTGTCTTGTGATCTGATTGCAAGTACTCCTTTACCCTGACTAATTCTTTTTAGACTGGATTGGCATCCACTATTTCATTGTCTGACTGGTAAGACAAAGATCATCCAGCTTGAACGAGTGTCATGCTATATACTCAACTTGGGTATGTTAGGCCTGGTGCTGCATGACACTAAAGATCTGTAGAGACACGCTCCATCGGAATGAAGGAGTAAATTAAGGAGGAAGTGCACAATATCATATGTAATACAAATGCATGGATACAATGCATATAAACTCCATAAAGATATGCACATACACAGTACATGAACCCACAACACAAATTAAGACTTTTGGTGGTTTAAACACAACCAGTTCCAGTGGCTGAGGAGTGAAGCAAATCTGTGAATAGATTACATGTGTCCCAGCCATAGTGTGGCATCTTTTCAGAATCTTTTCTTCTGCATGTAGAATATTTCATTGCAGTAAATAGGTATGCAATATCGCAAATTAAATATCCTTATACTGTTTGCATATTTACAATTAGTATGTTTTGGTTTTCTTTCTTTAAAAAAAAAAAAAACAAAAACCCAAACCAAAGCATTTGATGTTACTAAGTCAGGACTAAGACTTACATACCAAAAATTTGCACAGGTGAAGAGATACTAAACAATCATAATCTGCTTGGAGATATAAAAAAAAATATTTGCAATATATGCGGGTGCTCTCAACATTAATAGAGAGAGAATAAAAATTACTCAGAAACTGTAATACACTTCATTGTTCCACTAATTCTTGACCTCCTAAGCAGCAGCATCACTGGATGGTAACAGTTTAATGCTATTGATGTCTTAAAAAGGGAAAGAGAATGTGGCAACCATAATCATGTGGTAACCCCACAGAAAGATATCTTCTTACTACATCGTGATTTTTCAAGTTTGGACCTCTCATAAACAATGGAACACAGCAGCACACAAACTGTGAGGTCATGGTGCGAATTATAGAACAAAGTTGCTCTTTTTATTTTGGACCTTAATCAGAAGCAATACATGAAATGCTAAGGAAGTTTGATCAGAAGCAAATATGCGCCAGGATAATTGACATGTTCCTTTAAGATCCTAAATTTAAATTTTTGTTCAGCCAAAATACCATGATTTTGTAATTTTATTACAAATAGAAAAAAGGTTTTCAAGAATTAAAATACATATATATATAATTTATCTTTTTAAAAGCAACCTCTCCAGCATTTTGAAATACACAAATCTGCAAGCTTGAACTGAGGAAAGGAAAATTGACTGGTCACTTTTCCGTGCTGAAGCTAACATGCACAAGCAAACAGCATGGATAATAAAAAGTATATTAGATTCTTAAATGATTTTCATCTTAACAACCTAATGTGCTATTGTTAACTGAAGGAAATAAAATTATTTAACTTCACTGCTTTCCACTTCTTTAAATTACTGGTTAATTGTATTTTCTAGGTAATTGGTAAAAGGATAGTTCCAGTCTCTCTCTCTCTTTCTCTCATTATCCCATCTATGGCTTTTCAAATACTGCAGCAGTACTGCCATGTCTGAAATTAGACATCTGATGCAAAGCTCCCCGAAGTCAGTGTAAAGATTTCCACTAACTTCCAGGGGATTTGGATCAAGCCCTAAGTAAGCTGTACAAAATCTCCACCTTTATAACCGAGCACTGTGAGCAAGAGAAATTGTTGGATGGCCAGTGGTCAGGATTTCCATCAACCCTGAAAAACAGACCTCTACAGTCTTTGCTATTATTTTTTTTTTTTATTATTAATGTTATTTTACTTTGTCACTCTGTGCTTTTAAGTCTTTATTGCCAATGTTACTTACAAGGCATTCATTTTATGGTAGCACCCAGCAACTCCAACAGGATTTGTACTACACGAACACAAACTCCAATAACACCACCTTTGCTCTTCTGGAAAATTTAGCATGAAGTTAAGTTTACTTCATTCTACTGAGCCATTGTTAGCTCATCAGTGACTTTCCACTCTGATCAGCATGATCCAAATCCAGCTTACAATACCTCTCTGAAGAGTAACATGGATTGTTTATGAAAATATAAACTAATAGACTGCCACACCTGAGCACCCTGTGTTAATTCAGTGTACCATCAAAACTTCTGTACTTGGTTCACTTCAGAGGAGCAGTGTGCTGTGGAAAACAAGGCTGAGGGAGTTTTCTATGCTAGTTCAGTTCTGAAAGTGAAAAGAGTTCAGTTGGGAGAGTCCCTACTGAAGCAGCACCTTTTTTTCACTGTGAGGCTTGGTGAAGTTCTCCTACTTGAATAAAAAGTAAAATAAAATTAAAAAAAAAAGCTTTTTTTTTTTTTTTAAATTGTCAGGTGTTAGTAGACCTCAGACCACAAAGAGGACAATACACAAACTATCTGAGTACAAGCCATTCTTAGAGCCACTGTATCACATTTCCTCTAGAGGCAGTTGTCAGAGTGCATACTACTCTACATTCACTCACTTCTTTGTGAAATCACTTAAAGATACAGTCGTATTCACAGAAAAGGTCTCAGAACACAGCCCTCCAAGCAGAATGATAAGTGTAGCTGTTGAAATTGCATCATTTTTCTGTCCCTATATGGAAAAAGAGAGAGCAAGAGTTCACTGCCAGCACATTAATGGAGTAAAGAAGTAAGGAGGCTTGTCTTCAGCCTGCAGAAACAGCCTGCAGCCTCCCCAATTGATCTCTTAAAGTGCATGAGTGCTAAAATCATTCTGGAAGGGACTGTGAGTGGCAGACAAATAGATTACACCACTGTTATGTTTGCAGTGGCTTGCAGATGATCTGCCACCGGTCCACCATGATCAATGAAGTACTTTATTTAGGCTCAGAGCTATCGCTTGTTAGTTGCAAGCTCTTGTTGTGTGCCTCAGAACACACATAACATGAACACAATGTGGCACTCAATTAAGTACACATGTCAATCAAAAGACATCAGTGGAGATCTCTTTGTCAGGTGCATTGCTCTCTGACCTCGGTAAAGCCCTTCCATTAAAGCTGTTTACTGTACATTTGCTCATTCTGTATACCCTTTGGACTGGATTTGTATCCAAAACAAAGGCAGGGAGAAGAGAATCTACAAGTTTCATTGTCCCATATATTTGTGAAACTCTTCACATTTTTCAGATCCTTTTTATCCCCAGAATTTTTCACCAAATACATGGAAACAAGGAGAGCTCCCAGTCCTTCAACTTAGAGTGATCACAAGATTCTTCCCTCATTCCTTCCCTTTCAACCTCCAGTTTTTGTTGGTAGGCTCATCAGGAAGCTCAGAGACTGGTAGACTGAAACATTAGCACCTGGGTATTATGAGGAAAACTTGCTCTCCAATAGCCTCTGCTACGTCTCTTCATCAGCACCTCTGAGGATTTCAGACTTTACCACCATGCGAAACTTTTCAGTCCAATTGTTTTCATGAAAGCTTAAAAGAAAAATATTCCACTTTTGCTCTTCTCAGTTTCTAGTTTGGAAATGACAGAGGATTAACATCAGTGCTTTGATGTATTAAAAACAACCATGAAACTCTCCTCAGGATGTGAAGTATGATGCGGGCAGCTGGGCACAGAGTAATGTCAAGATGTAACTCACACGACATGATACAGTTCAAACTCAGCAATGAGGTTTTAATTTGCTGCAAAATTTAACACTATTAAACATGAATTAAGACAGAAGCAATTAAAGTGCTTTGGAAAACCTTGCAAAGCTCCTGCTTATGATGTGGGAAGGGATGAATTAGGCAAACACCAGGAAGCTTTGAGAGAATAAAAGAAAATAGCGGCACAAGAGAGAACATGCAGTTGCAAAATCCCTTCCTGCATAGGTAAACCCTCTTTACTACTCATAGTTAAGTTTACGAAGTGTGGGTTGGATGAGTGGACAGTGAGGTGGATTGAGAACTGGCTGAATGGCAGAGCTCAGAGGGTTTTGATCAGTGTCACAGAGTCCAATTAGAGACACACCAGAAGGCTGTGCCACCATGCAGCAAGACCTGGACTTGAGAGATCAGTCAAGAGGAACCTAATGAAGTTCAACAAGGACAAATGTGGGGTCCTGCACCTTGGGACAAATAACCTCATGCACCTCTATAGGTTAGGGGCTGACCTGATGGAAAGCAACTGCAGAGAGGGTCCTGGGAGTTCTGGTGGACAACAAATTGATCATGAGACAGCAATGTGCCCTTGTGGCCAAGAAGGTCAAAGGTATCCTGGGACGCATTAAAAAGAGCATGGCCAGCAAGTGGAGGGAGGTTCTCCTTCCCCTCTACTCTGTCCTGGTCAGGCCACACCTGGAGTCCTGTGTCCATCTGTGGACTACCCACTTCAAGAAAGACTAGGAACTGCTGCAGAGTGTCCAGCAGAGGGCTATGAAGATGGTCAAAGGACTGGAGTTTCTCTCTTGTGAGGAAAGGCTGAGAGACCTGGGTGTTTAGCCTGGAGAAGACTGAGAGGGGATGTCATCAATGTTTATAAATATCTAATGGGTGGGTGGCAAAAAGATGGGGCCAGACTCTTCATTAATGTTCAGTGACAGGACAAGGGCAACGGGCCCTTGTCCTCTCTAACAAGTTAGAACACAGGAAGTTCCATCTGAATGTGAGAAAAAACTTCTTTACTTTGAGAGTGACAGAGCACTGTAACAGGCTGCCTGAAGAGGTTCAAAACCCACCTCGATACATTCCTTTCCACTCTGCTTTAGGTGAGCCAACTTTCTCAGGGAGAGTTGGACTATATGACCTCTAGACTTCTAGGTTTCAAGAACTTCTTTCTCATGCTAGGAGACCATTTTCCTCTCCTAAGTGTTCAGCTGCCTGAGATCAAGGCTTGTTCTCTGACCTTGTCTAACTTCAGTTCAGCCTGTTGTGAAGAAGGAACTGTTTAAGAAAGACCTATAAGAAGTCTCTGCAGGCTTAGTAGTAATGTTTTGCTCAGGAGTTGCATTTAAGTTGGGACTCCTGCCCTTGGTCCCTGCCTGTTTGTTATCCGAACCAGTATCGTTACTTTAGGCCTCCAGGTTTTATTTCTGTCTGCTGCAGAAATCACTTTGCCCAATGTATTTGATGGGGGAAGTTGCTGTTAATCAATTAGTCTAATTCTACCAATGCTCTAGCACAAATTGAACCCTTTGTTTTTCACTGTACAAATGGTGAGAGTGCAGACTAAAGGAAATAGAAAGTCTTTGCACTAATGAAAATGGAATACATTTCAAACTGGTCTCTTCTCTAACAGCTTTTCTATTCCTGTTGAATCAATTCCCATCTTCTCTTCACAAAATAAGCTAAAATTCTGAAGTTAAAAATGAAATAGAATAAATTTCCTTTATGGAATGCAAGCCCTTCTCTGCCTGAAAGTGTTTTTCAGGGTAATAGATGGAGAATGCATTTCTCGAGCTACCATGATAGTGGCAGGGAAGTGCAATGATAGCAGAATTCACTTAAAGGGACACTCCAAAACCACAGTTTATTTTAGTTTATTTTGTGCAGCCTGCCGTGCTTGTTTGGAAATCACCCAGGAATTGATTTTTCCCTAAGATTTCACAAATTAAAAATACCTGAATAATTTTTTATGATTACTTTTCATAATTAAAGTATTTTTCAAATACTGCTGTGATCAGCATCACAGAAAACAGATAAGTCAACTGAAGAACAGCTGCTCTCCATTTGCAACCCTTCCCTCTGGGTAACACTAGAGGCAGGAAAATCTGTCCGAGTCCCAACTCAAATATAAAACAGTGTCTTCCCTCAGTAACTCCAATAGTAACACCAACAGAAATAAATGTTTCGTAAGCAAATTCTGAAGATATAGCATGAAGTACATGAGGAAGTGTCCTGGCTTCCACCTATTTTAAAAAAAAAAAAAGTTTCTTAAAGCATACACCCTGATCATTCATGTCCTGTGACTTGCATGCCTTACAATGGCAATGTTTCTGTGGAAAAATGTGGATTAAGCCTGCAGAGAAAATAATTACCTCCCTGGTCTGAGCCCAGGGACCTTTGTTCAGAATCTATAGACCCTGTATGATCTTCATGATTTAAATCCCTTGCTGTCATGTCACTTTCAAGTCACAGAGAGCTTGTGCAGATATGTCCCTGGATTTCCTAATTGAACTTTCCTGAATGAGAACAGCAGATACAATGGTAGCAGAGAGAGGATTATTGTGCTCAGGTTTCACAGGAAACATCTTTCAGTGACATCTAAACATTTCAAAATATCAAAAGTATTCTCATCTCAAAGTAGGATGGACACTAACAATTGCAAAAATGTTCAAGACTGAAAAGACATATTTTCAAATGTTTTGGTGCGATGGAAGAAAACCTATTCCAACACTGTCAAAATACATTATTTTAATCACAAAAATTTTAAAATATGTAAACTTTTCTTAATTTTCTTAACAAAAGTAATTTTAAACTGGAAAATTATGGTCTTAAAAAATCTAAAGATACTGAAACTAGTTTTTAAACCCTTTCCAAAACAACTTTGTGATAAAAAAAAATAATGATACCAGTCTTTTGCCTTAAGAAGCCTTGCTTTAATAAATCAACAGTTTTAGTGAAAAGTTATTACAAATATCTGACCAGCTATATTTCCCAATATTGCTTTCTTAAATATGCTCAACTGCCATATAATGTGCTTTTTATATACCACTGAACCTATTTGAACTTCCCTACATTTTTAAAATCTTAATCATTTATCTTTGCAGAGGAATAGTTTCCTTCTTTTTTTCTTTCTGTCCGATACATCCAGCACCTTTTCCAGCATCCTAACTTTATATCGAAAAAGACATCCATATATGCACAGATGTGAATTCTCCAGCACTTCTTAAAAGGAAACTTTCTTCCTCTTTCTTTCTCATTATGTAGCAAGTATAAAAATTCAAAGCTCCAGCTGCTCTTTCCCCTGAGGATTTTCATCTTATATCATTTAACTTTTCCTGACATCTTTCTTCCCTCACTTTTATATTACAAATTTCCCCTAAGCAATGAGAACCTGTATTTGCATCTTTGACAGCAAAGGGGAGACTGACGGATGGAAGCAGTGCTCTCTTTGAATAATGCAAGATGTTGTGACACTGACAGTAATAAGGAGTCCTAAATAATAGGTCCTTCTTGATACAATTTAAAAATATGCAGCCTATTGTCTCAGCTACCAGCAAACCAGCTCATAACTACTGCCTCAATAGTAAGGCTGAGTTCCATCCATCTCAGTGACAGCTGACAACAGGAGACTAATCTCTCTTAAAAATACTTCCCAATCACTTTTTCTGTAATTAAATCAACACAGTGTTCAGCCACACACAAGTGCAACAAAAGGGCTCTCTGTTTTATGACATTTCAGAGCACGCAATGGGCTTAAGTCTTACTCATCATTGCCCTGGGGAAGGTTGGTGCCAATTACAGTTGTCTGCATCACCTAATCCCAGTCAAGACCCTGTTCTCTTTTTTATTTTTGTTATTTTTTTCCAGTGGTGCCCTCAGATATTAACAAACAGGAAAGAAATAGTCATAGAATGATAAACCTTACAGGCTTAAATCACCCACAGGCATAAAACTATCTGAATCCTATAGCACTGGCACTACTGGCTGAGGATCTCATCCTCAGTATTTTATCTCTGTGTCTTACTCAGTATCTGTCATTTTATTTTGTACATTATTTGCTACATTAAAAGAAGTCAGAAGGGACTTGGAAGATATTCAAAAGGTGAAAAATTGGTTAGTCTCAGTTGTACTTTTAATTATGCTTATAAATTGATACAACTTATACCATTAGAGAGGTTTTATTAACTTGCAAGGATTTTGAACTACAGTTTCAGTGACATAATTTGATAATTAGTGAGTTATGGGCTTTCATTAATGGAATTTCTGGAAAATGCTGTCAGAATTAGAAAGAAAGAGGGAATGATAGAAAAAGGGCACACTGCTTGAGAATATGGTTAATTTTGTATATAGAGACATAGGCCCTTTAACAGCCAATGAGGCTTGCATATATCCTAATAGCTGTTCTCAAGTTCAGAGTTGCATTGAATATTTTGTGTGTAATAAAAGTTGAAAATAATAGCAAAACCACCTCCAGTTATCACAAGAAAACAAGTAATCTAATCAAGGGAGAAGTTCTACCACCTGTCCAGGGTATTTTGTAGTTACAGCCGAGAGCATGTTGTGTATTTTTATTTATCTTTGACTCAGTGTGGTCCTGGAATATCTGAGACAGCATGTTCAGTATGCCTACACATCACGCTTAAGCATGTTATAGGCATCCATACTAAGTGGTACCAGTTACTCTACAGCCATAGCAAAATGAAATTCAGCATGAGACTTGCTAAACCCTATATTCGCTAAGCTACAGAGCAGCCAATTATAGCCTACCTCCATGTCTTTCTATAGCATTGCCATTGACATTGCAGTCAGATCGTAACTTATGGCTACATTTCTAATCCTATCTCTGGCTGATGTTGCTGAGAGTAACTGCGTGCCACTTGCACTGAACATATCCTTCCCCTACCACAGCCATGGTTTCTCTGGCCGTACGTTGTCTCATCAACCTTACCAGCTGATGTATAATGACTGACACAGCAGCTGAGATGTCATCATAATATTATCTTCCATTGCAATGTACCAGTATTACCAATTGCAAATTTCTGTACTGTGGCTTCAGGAACTTTCTGCACCGCAACTGCTTCCCTGATGTATTGCAGCTTGCAGTAGGTAGAGATATGCAAAATAAATATAGCCAGTTGGCTAAAGCTGTTTTGCATTTTCAAAGGGGTATGAAAAACAGTCACATTTTCTTTTATTCCTTAGACAGTACTGTGGATGAAAACACCAAGGGTATATTTTTTCTCCTATAGGAAACAGAATACCTAATTTGGACGTTGAAGTGATATCTTTTGTTGAGCTTATGATAGAAGTGGAGAAACAGGACTTTCAAATCTTAAGAGTTTGCCAAAATTGCCTGAAACTGAACCATATTCACTTAAAAGCAATGACGGCATGTATATACACTATATAATCCTGTGAATACATGCGGGGAAAATCATTATAATAATGGGATAGAAAAAGGCAAATAGAAGCAAAATAAAATTTCATAGAATTGCGCTCATGGGGAATATTTAAGTATAGTGCAAGAGTTTGCATACTTTCATCTGAAATTACAGAGAAGAAAGGTTCAGAAATAACCTTACAGCTGTCTTCTACCATCTCTGCTGTGTTTGTATGCTGGCAACAATATGGTATAATATAAAAGCATTCTCTATAAGGAGTCTGGACTTCTGGCTTCTGTTAGTCATCTGTGTTGTGCCTGGAGATACCAACAGAGACAAACTCTCCATGGGTCTTAAAAGATTCTTCAGTGCTTGGAATAGAGTAAAGCCACTCTTGGTACTGTTTGAAAACCTCATTCCAAGGTCAAGGGAGAGCTGGCAACACACGTCTCTCTACCATGACACAGTAGATCACCAACTCCTTCCTGCTCTTGCCTTTCAGTGGCATTGGCGGTAAGTGACCCTGTATGTCTTGGGTCATTCCAACTTTCCTGTATGCATATGGTCTCTCAACAAATTCTGCTACTCATGTCTGACAGACTTATGCAACTGCCTTAGGAAACAAGGCAAAAGAAGAGCCTGAATTTTCCCTTGTAATACACATATACATCCCAGCTGGGCTCATGAAAAAGGGTCTTCTATTGATTCAAGCTATTCCATAAACACGTGGCAGTCAGTGTCTCATTCCATCTGCCTGTCAAAGGCTAGCAAAATCAGTATGGAAAATAATAGAAAAAACAGAAAAACAAACAAAAAGATCTATAAAAATCCCAGCCCTGACAAGATGAAAAGAAATAGACCAAAGTGATAAGACCTTGCCATTTAGGAAAAACAGAAAATGCTGTTTTCCACTGAAAACAGAGAAAAGACCTGTTTGCACATCTGTCTTTGATTTTCCAATGTTTATTTAATTCTAATACTCACATCATACTCAAAGTGACCCTGACAGATGTTTGATAATGAAACTGCTTTGAAACTCATCCAGAGAAGCAAAATCTGTTCAGGGAATCCAGTTCTCTAGCTCAAAGGGAATAACTTCAGATCAGCCTGGAGCCGGTTAATACAATTACACTTGTACAGTTCTTTACTTGGAATGTTTACTAAATGTCGCAGGGCAATAAATGAACAAGAATTGGCTAAGCATAACTTTAAATCCATCTCCTGCCTGCCTGTGAGGTAGAGTGTGACATGATTTGCCCCCTCTGAGGAGAGTGGAGACTTGTGACTGGAGGTTTGTAACTTTAAAGGGATACTCATTTGACCTAAAATTTTAATTTAAAATTGTGACAGCTGCCTATGACTGAAACCTTTTTTTAATTCACCCACAGAGACTCTTCTTTTTCTTCTCTACATTCACTCCAGCAAATATCTAGCAGTTTTCTGTAAGTTTTATTCCTCCCACCACCAAATATAAGAACACTACAGTGGTTCTACTTGCTTTTTGGTCCACTTACAACCACTGAAGCAAATGCTGCAGGGGTTCAGGAGGCCTCTTATCTTCATACCTTTGAGGTACCACAGTAGCATCCTATTACGGAACTGCCTGAACAAACAACAAACAACAACAGAAAAAAGCCCTTACAGTTCACGGGCAGAAGATATGATTTTTTATGTTTCTGGAACTCCTTTTTTCTGTCAGAAGTCACATTCTTAGAGCAGAAAATTCATGATCTGCTTTTGTCCCACAGGAAGGAGAAAGGGAAGGCCATTTTACCAGTCTTAATTTTAATGCTTTTATAATTCACTATTCTAACTAGGCTTCAATCACAACTGATAGGGCCTTAACCAAAAGCAATGAGAAGCGTTTGTCCCCGCCGCACTGTTCAGGCTACTGAATTGTCCAGACAGCCTTTGCATGCAAACTTCCCCACCTTACTGACAAGCACAACACAATCCTCCTCATCTGGTACGGCAGCCAAAACCCATTGCTTGTCACTCTACATTAAAGAAAAAGCAATGTGGAATTAAATGTGGCTGCTGAGCTGGCTGGGCTCTATGAGAGCAGAGACAATCTTCCTTTGAGAGCTCCAATGGAAAAGACATAAGGAATTTAATCAGCTTTTCAACATATACTTCTGAAGTAATAGAACAGCTTTCTGACTATGATAATTTTATTTATAAAGACAGTGCAGTTTGCCATGCTTGTTTGGAGTAAAACATTCCAGCTCAGCTCCAGTAATGAGATTCCTCAGGGATTGTGCAAGCAACATATACAATCCATGGTACATCAGGCAGGCTTGTATTGGAATAAAGATCTTTGGAGGAGTTACCAGGGTCTGCTTCAATATCTGGTAAGTGCCTGTTGTGTGTTTTTTTCTAACTGCATGTGTTTGGAACTTGAAAACCTGAGACTAGCAAGCAAGTAGGGCAATAGTTACTGGCAGAATAACAGAGTTTGTAGAGTAATCTGTGCATCAGGAAATAGATTTTTACAAATTATACATAGTATTCTTCTAAAAAAGTCATCTTTGTCAAACCAGTTTGTTATCCATATTTCAAACTCTCAGCAATTTTCTGATCTCAAGGACATTGTAATAGATGGTAGAAGCCTTCTTTTCCAAAAGCTTTGCTTTGAAGGCTCTCTAGGCTCTCTAAAGGCCATGGATGTGTCCTTGGATGAAGGTCAGAGTAGGTGACTCTCTTGTGGTAGAGAATACGAGAAGATATTGGGTAGTATGATGTGTTTTATGTGGTTTAAGAAAAACCGGAGAAATAAGTTTAAAAAAATGAAACGGAAAAAAAGAATGAAAGAAAAACTACCAGACTTAGGCCTCAACTCAGTTTTAAATCTTTGACTTTTAAGCCAAAAAAAATCTCTGTGTTAAAACTAACATAGAAATAAGATCTGACCATTCAGATTTTCTTTGTTTCCCATTGGTTTAAATAAAGACAATAAATCAAAGCTATGGTTCTGTCCATGCCACACAAGTCAGAACTGTTTCTATGGACAGGGAGAGATGGACCGTCTGAGATAAGTAGACTGAGCATCCCAGTATCACTGTACCCATGACTGTTACAGGCCTGACAGCATCAGCATCTTCCCACTGACACTCAAAAAATATCTATCTGTCTCTGACAATAGGCAGACACTTTTGTCTGCAAAAGATCTGTAGATATTTCTTCAGATATATGGTAATAATACCTCATCCTATATATTGATTGAGTCTGTACATTTACAGAGGCACAGAAAAAACACAAGACAAAACCAGACTATTTTAAAAGATATGACTTCTGCCAGGAACCCTCGCTTATGGAATATTTTCAAAGAGAGATTCAGGAAAGTGAGTTTTGCCTGAGGGAAGTCAAAGTGAAGGCAGTGTGCAATAGACAGCTGTATGAGCAGGTAAAGTGGCCATCCTTCCTTTAAGAGGTTGTATCCTAATTCTTTCTCTGTTTCTGTAGGTGTCTTTCTGTTCTCTATTTTGAAAGACATCCATTATTTCATTCACTGTGTAAAAGGAAAGCTGAATCAATCAGTCAAACAAGTAATGCAACTGATGATTAAATCTTGTTCTTGGTGTAGGTTTCAGCCAAGAGAACCCCTGGTTTTTATTAAAAAAAAAATAAAAAAAGAAAGAAAGAAAAGAAGTAGCAATAGTATGCATTAATACAACAGCCTTAAAACCAAAAGTTCCTAATCACTTTACAAACTCCAGAAGACATGACTCAAACCAATAACAAAACACAAAAAGAATGAATCTAGCCTTCCCAAAGGAACTGCAACTAAGATTACCCTATATATAGTTATTATATATACTATGATTCTCTTGATACCTGAAGGCAATTTCGTGCTTTATATTTATCAGGAAATAAATAGCATCTATATTTTCCATAACACTATTTTCTATTGGTCTGCTGCAAGTACATCCTGATCTAAGCTTGATTCTTGACTGATGAATTCTGAATCAATTTAGATACATCCCAAACATGCATACTGATTGGTTTTCTGATAGGCCATCAAGTCAAGGTTCATTCCCCAAAACGAAGAAAGAACTTTTCAGATGGATAGCTTAAAACATGTTAACGAATTACTAAGGACAGCAATAGCTGCAAAAGATTTAGTATGTAAAGCAGTTTATCTATTTCTAATATTAGATTGTCAGGGATAAGAAACAAATGAGATAATTCTACTGTAAACAGAATAACAGTCTTGAAACTTTGTCTGTCACTAATGAATGTGAGAATGTAGGTTTTCTGTACAGCTAGAAACAGCAAAAATGTGATACTTTTATTTCTAGTCATTCATATAGCAAACTTGGTTGCAACAGAAAATGAAATAGTGTTGGGTTTGTTATTTCCCCACAAGTAAAATTGTAGCAGGTAAAATAAAAAGTTTTGGTTTGGAATTAATATATCCACTTCTTTTTGAGTCAGAAGATCACTAGCAAGGAAATAAGTACTTGCAATTGTTCTCTATAGCCATCACACTTCTACAGAACTTCATGAGCAGGTTTTTTTACAACTTGCACCATGATAGGAGAGGACTTCTCCTGTAGAAAAAACTGATGCATGAGTTTTACAGCTGTATGTTCTGACTGGCCTTTTAGCTAACCAGGCAACATATGCATTGCATTATATGTCAGTCCATCAACATAAACGCAAGCCAAAAACCAGAGTGTTTTCCCTAATGCTTGTCCCTACCTATTGCTTGTCCCTACCTATTGTTATAGGATATTCAGGAGATTTTAAAAGCACTGGGAAAGGGACAAGGAACAAACTTAAGTGTGTTGTGGTGAGGAGATGTGTAGGGAGGCAGAACTCAAATCCTTGTGAATTTCATTTTCATTAATTCTGCTGTTCATAGAAAAATTTGTTCTCTGCAGTCACTAATACTTTGAAATCATGCAAATATCAACATTTTGTTTATTGCCTGATTGAACTGAGCTGATTTCAGCTTGGTTATCTTCAAAAAGAATTATGAGTTTATAGGAATAAAGCATAAAAATTATCCTAACCTCAAACAGTTTAAACTTTAGTAATCCATCATTATTTGCAGCAGATGTTATTAATTTTCACTTCAGAATACATTCTTCTATATACAAATGAATAAAATATGACAGTAAAAAGGTAAATTTTCTCACTCAAATGCTGCATAACAGAGAAATATATGCTATAAAAAGGTCATTATCTGATTTTGAAGGTTGTGAATGAAATGTTTTCCAGCACTTCTGTTTGCCAAAATAGTTTCAAAATTACAAGAACTTCATTATGTCAGCACTTAATTTATAAAAATGCTGATGCATGTTCTTATGAGATAATTACATGTTGATCTTGGTTTTGGACTGTCTTGATGTATTTACTAGCTAATAGAAAGTATTTTTACAATATTTTTTAAGTTTTTCAAGTATGAAAATGATAGGGATAGACTGGCTAAATACTAGTCATATTTCTCTCACAACACATATTTTCTTTCTCTGAAACACTGTCAGAAGTATAAAATCTGATCTTGACAGAGATTGCAAAAGCCTGTTAAATATTGTCTTCAGACTAGGCACAAAATTATGTTTAATTTGGAGTGTACACATAAGAGTTTTGTGAACAGGTTAAAAAAAAAGATGTAGTGAAACAGAATACAAGTGCTAATAGGAGCCTTTTTAAACGTTTCACTGCAATTCACTATAAACATTCATTTGAGAGAAACTAGAGGACACATACCAGAAAATACCTGCTAAGTTGGGGATAGTAATTTTTCCTTAAAGATTCTTCAGGTAAAGTGTGGGGTTTTTAAATTCCATTTGAGAAAGTTGTTCACTACATGAAAGGCAGAAGAGGAGTTGCAGCACTTTGTGCACAATTCTTAGTTTCCATTTGTGTGACCCTTTTGGGGAATTTGGCTGTGCTGAACTCCCAAGACAAAAACACTGATTCCAACTGCACACTTTTAGTGCTTCTAAAACAGTGGTAGTACTGCCACTAGTCGTCCTAGGAGCGACATTACTAACAGTGATAACCTGATGCTGGAAAAGAGGATGCTAAACAAGGTCATTTAAAGTCATAGTGAACATTATGATTATTACACAGCCTCAGACAAGACAAGGTTTGTGATTCTAGACATTAGGTTGCTGAACCATGATCTCATCTGGTATATAAACTTACAAAATTTTAAAGTAAGCATGAGATACTCAATCTTATATTTTTCCCTTTATAAAGAGTAGCCATGCTCTTTGAATTTAAACTTACTTCTACTTGATTGTTAAAAAAAATAACATGTAACAATGAACAAGGGTAAAAACTCTTGGAAAAAAATGAAAAACAAACAAACAAAACCAGCACAAAACACAAAAAACCCAAACACACATTCCCTCCTCAAAAAATCCTACTTTTTTCTGAACTTGCACTTTTTAGCTACAAAGAACGTGAACTGTCCTGGAAACACAATAGTTCTCATGAAATCTTCATTGAGTGTAAGGAAGGACCTACCTTTGTAAATGCAATATTAAACAGATTTCATCCAGAACACAAAGATCAGTGATCTTTTCAATACGACTGCTTTTCAGCTCAGGAAAGTTTGGTAGATAGAAAATTCCTTCAAACAAATATCTCTGGGTTTTGGTTAGTTGCAAAGTCACTTAAAGCATTTCAACAAAAAAAATACTTCAATGAACTTGGAAACCGCTACTGTTTTTAAACAAAACCCTTATATTTGGGGGGTTAAGGTAAAAAAAAAAATAAAACCAGTCTTCAAAATATGTGTAGAATGCATTCATAGCTTCTCACCAGTGTCAAATTTTGTTTTCACGGCATGAAAATCTTACGGATAACGGTCTTTTTTGGGAAAAAGTTTTTCTCACAGACCAATGCCAGCGAAATATTAGATCATCTGTCCCTGTCTGCAAATTCACCTAAGTGGAAACTCCATAGGTCTCAGATGAATCCTCAATCTCCCTTTAGATCATACCTTAATATGGCTTGATGTGTCACTGCAGGTCCCAGGTAAATTTCTCTCACATTACAGCAGCATGTGACAATTGATATGCCTGCTCAGAAAACCCTTTGCTCCTAAAACTTAACAGAGATAACAATTCTGCAGAACTCCCACTGGCACCAGGTCTGTGGGTCTGAAACTTGAGAATTTGGCTTTATCCTTTCCCATTTCATGTACAATCTGGGCATTTGTATTTTCATTGTGGCATGCTTTGTCCATGCACACCACCCTGAATTCAGCCTGCTTTAGCTGGTCTAATCTTGAACACTCATAATGCAATTCCCTCAGAATACTTCTGTCTTAACCTGCCATATCATCTCAATATGCCAGCTTGTACATGGTAGTGATGAACAGGGAAAGACTGGAATTTGAAAGTTCATCCTTTGTGATTTGATTTTCAGCAGCAAAAGTCCAGTGTATCCTCACCTGGCCTATGCCACCTAACATGTTAAAAAGCCACTGACTGTGTCATATTTGCAAACTGAAAACACTGCTGTGCATTCATAAGCACTGAGGTCTATATATGTGAAGTTGTACTTTTGGCATTTTTAAGGGCTCTAATGCTACACTGGGAGACCTGGAGGCTGCTGGCCTCCATCTGTCTCCTCCTGTAACCCCAACAACGTGTCCAATGGTACAGCATCTTAGAACAGGACAATAAGTGACTATCTGGGCTATTCAGACCACAGCAATTTCACTAAGATTGTCAGAGGAAGTCCAGTTATAAACACCAAAAACATCAAGTTGCCGCTGCCAGAGATATATCAAGAACATGGCCAATATCAGTGCTGGGGAACCACTTTGATCATCATCAGAGAACATTGTTAAAAAGTAGTTGGATTTATATTTAAGCTTCAAGATCCAGGAAGATGGAAGAAGTCCCAGGCAGACAATTCTTCAGAAAACCTACCTTGTCCTTCCCAGCAGATGGGGGAAATGGTAGGAGTCAGTTCAGCTACCAAGTTACTTACACAACAGTGAACAAGCACGTAAAACATAAAAAGAAAAGAAAGTTTCAGAACAAACAATGTCTTTAAATGAAACACAGATTGAATTGAATAAATTAAGGAGCTGTTAGAGCCATACATAATCTCTGTGTGAAGGTGGAAGGCACAGAGGGCACAGGAGGGAGAGGGAGAGAAACGAAGAGTAGAAAAAATACTTAGTGAAATACATAAACACCTTCACATGGTCATATGCAGTGTCTGAGGGTTTTGTTTTTCTTGCTCCACTGCACTGATGCATTTTGACAGGATATTTTGTTCTGCCTCCAGGGTTTTTAGGGAAAAGGGACTCATGGGTTATTGCTGTTCCAGTGAAGAGTTTTGACTGAAATGTTTTGGCTCATTTCCTTGAGCTATGCATTAGCCAGATGGTTTGATGCATGTACCATGCCACCCTGTTTGATCCTGCTGTTGGACTTTAGCTCCTGTTCCACTGTCAAAGGGAAGGATTATTATGAATGTTCTCATTAATATTCACACTGAAGAGTGATCTGACTGCCACTTCACTCGTACTGCAGGTTAAGTGAGGGTGCCCTGTCAAAACAGAGAAAAGTCTTTAGCTCTTCTAATGCAAACCAGTCTGAGAGAGGGTTCCAAGCAGAAAATTACATTCCAGTACTCGGGGCTTCCATCTTCTCTGACACTGATTTACTGTGCCAAAATCTCCTCTCCAATAAGGAGAGTAATATCTGGCTCTTTCAGAAGGGAGGAAAAATATACTTTATAACGTCTTGTGATACAATACTCGCATAAAATGTTATAAAATTATGAACTTAATTAATAATGCGAACCAACTTTGATTGGATAGTACTTAAAATCTCTGCTTGTGGACTGTACCTCACTATGTGATAGATCACATAAACCAATTCCCTCTAGATGGAATAGCACATTAGCACCCTGCAAGAACAGCCAGAAGGTGCAGAGGAGGCTTGAGCCCTCTGCCCACCCAGTTCTGACAGAAGGCAACAGCCCACAGAGCTGAGGGTAGACACTCTGTGGCAGGGCAGACAGTTCTCCATAAAGCTGCTCTCCAGAGGTACTGGGCAAGATCAGGGTAAGAGATCTGCTGCTTGCTGCCAACTTGAGAAAAAAGGTGTACCCAGGTACCAAAATTTTCAGAACATAGTTTTAAACACAGTGGAAATCTAGTCCTTATGCAAGTAACTTACTTATCTGCCATGCTTCTCAACAGCTCATTCTTGCTATCCAGTGACTAATAGTATCAATTTACATTAGCTTAAAATTGATCATATGTTAATATTTTTTTTAGAATTACCAAAACTATGTTCTATTTTCCAAATGGATTCCCAGGACAACTTAGTTCTGCTTTAGAATACATTGAGCAATTGATCCTATACTATTACTGGTCTCTATGCAGTATGTTACTAGTGTTTGAAGCTGTTGAAGAAGCTGTTGGCCCACACAATGCAGCATTTAAAATTTCCCCCACTGTATTAGATTTTCTGAATCCCTGTGACACTGAATTCTAGAGGCTGATTGCAAACCAAGGAGAAGAAGTGATCTGAAGGGAGGTCAAACTCTAAGAATTTTTCCTACCATTTTTCCTTAACCATCCTTTTGATGAAGCATCTGTAACTTGCATAGCATCCATTTGGCTTGTGTACATGCATGATCTCCTTGGATTTTTCCTATTAAACTCTGAAAAATACACAATTCATTCTTGCTCTGTGAGACAGGATGTCAAATTAATACTCATGGCATAGTCCCTAAGTTCAATATAAATTAACCTTTTTTTTACTCATGTAGCTTTGCACTATATATCCAGAGTGCATTAGCTGCTGTTTACTCTAGACACAGCTATGACAATGGAACAGATCCATGAACCTGCTATATGCCAACAGATACAGAAAAAGCAGTGTCGGTTTGAGCAATTACTAGCAAATTTGTGTTTATCCCAAGATCAACAAAAATCCATCTGGTAGGATCCATACTATCTTATTAGACAGAAGTTGCTGCAACAAAGCTGGCTTGTATTTTAAATAACATCTTGCATAAATACCTGGTGAAGCAGCAGGAAAGTGACACAGGTTTTAGCTCTGGACAAGAACTGAAACATGCAAATGTAAATTCCATAAAGATGTCTAAATTCAAAATATACCTTCAAAACCTCAGTTCAGTTACATCCTGATAGAATAAATTACTTCTATGGATGTAAGAGCTTTTTTGTAAGTGACCTGCCCTGTCTCTCTGTTGGTAATTGCCACAGCTTCTCAGAGCTGGCAGAACAAGCTATGTCCCGACTGTTCAGCCATTGTCATTTACAAGGTGACATATAGCTGCAAGGCCACCTCCATTGCCCTAAACTAATAAACTGAACTGTCAGATGCACACATGAGGCTGGCACATATTTATTCTTTTTACTCCATTTGTCTCTGGCCAGGACAGATTGAAAGCTGAAGGCAGCAAATTGTTCATGCCAGTTTAGCAGACTGAGTCTTGGTCAACTCCTTAATCCGTACAGTCTTGGACAACTTGGTGTGAACTCCTGCTTAAACCTCTTTGGAAGTCACAAAGTAAATATTTTTATGATTCTCCTTCATAATAAAAATCCTCCACTCTTTGGGATTTTTTTACTTCTCTCCCAGCATGCCTCCCACAAAACATTGATCAGAGCAGATCCTGCACAGGAGTCTCTGAAAAAAAATTTGTGTATATGAAGATGTGTTGTTTGTTTGTTTGTTTTTTATTGGTAATGAAAGAGCTGATAGAGTTGGATTGTAAGTAGAGAAAAACAGCAGACAGAAGGGATGCCTCCTGAGGGATAGTTATGGTTCAGAACATGCTACAGAAGTTCATCTTTATTCATTCAATTTATGGGAATAGGACTTACTTCAAAAAGCCATGTTACTGTTTTTATTTCAAGACTTAGATATTCTGGGATATGTCTAGAGTTTGAGTCAGCCAGATTGTGTCAGACACAGGTTGGTAAAAACACAGCATATTGTTCTCAAAAAGTTTTTTTTTGACATTAAGCCAAAATTTTCCCATAGTTCCTGCCCATTACTCTTTGATGATTACCTCCTTCAAAATTATGCTCAGTGACAACAACACATTAGCTATAAAAGGCAGACACAGTTTTTGCATAGCTGGGTTCCCAGAGCAAGATAAGAAGGCAGAAAGAGACCCTGCTAGGTCTACCTCTACCAGACATACAGCCAGCACAAAGCCAGCAGCAAAGAGCCTCACTGAACATGTAGCAATGAGAGGTGAATTCAATGTCAATGGCTTATTCAGTCTTTTTGCCTCTCTGCCAATGCTTCCAGCAAGTGCCCAATTAGCAGTGACAGCGGTGGTGGTGTTTATGAGAAACTAGTTTGAGACTGTAATTTCTTTAAATTTGAAACTGCAGAGCAAACACAGGGAGGTAAAGCTTTTAAGTCCCTATTGACATGCACCAGAATATGACCTTGAACAGGTGACTTAGAGGTGAAAGTATTTGCTAAGTCAATCTGTTTCCTATGGAGTGAATTTGTAACGCATCTCTCATTCCAATCTATTTTATTTTGCTGAGACAAAGGAAGCCCTCCTCTGTGCAACAGCTAGAACAGCATCACCCCATTCTCTCCTCTCACCAAAGAAAATTGGGGTTTTGTAGTTAAGTCTATGGTGAACAAGTGGGTTGGTGCATCCAACACTAGTAGTGAACAGTAGAAGGACTGCAATAAATATGGATATTGTAAAGTCCTAAATTATAAATGTAATGGATTGTCACAGGAGGAATTACCCAGAGGTGACAGTGAATGTGGTATTTCAGGAAATGACATGCAAGAGTTTCTAAAGGGAAAGTGAAAGAGAAAGAAGGAAAGGAGGGATGTCCATTGAAGACTTTGGAACTGCCAAAGGAAACATAAGTATCAGAAAGCACTGGAATTCCTCCCCTAGGAGACAATTTGCTAGTCTATTGGCATGTCCTGCATGTTGTAAATATTTGCATTCATTGATGGGTTATTCAGTAAATAACAATACACATTAATTTTAAGCTCATTTTAACTGCAACCATAGTTCTTGGTTGTCAAATGTCTCACAGTGCTCCTGGGCCCATTTCAAAGTCTGAATCCCACTGCTTTAAGACCCCCAAAAAAAGATCTGACTCCTATGTAGCATCTGAACACCCAGCATGGAGGTTTTGACTTAATTCAGTGCAAAAATTTGGGGCTTGATTCTCTATTGGGCAGCTTGTTGCTTTGATCTCCTGCACAAATTATTTCTAATGTTTCTACTATTACCCATTATCTGACCTGGTAAAGCCTTTCCTCTCTAAAACACTGTAAAGAACCAGTCCCTTTTTTTTTATTAAAGGAATACAGACTTCTGATCTGCCGTTATGGCTGCTTCACAATTTCCTTCCACAAGCGTAAAAGACAAAACACATCACAAAATGTTGGGGAACAGGGCTTAGAAAGTATGCCTGAATTGTAAACCCAACATTACTCTTTTTTGACATTCTCTTCTTCCTAGTTTACTTATATGGCAGGCACCACCAAGTCCAACCACAGACAAAACCACAACCCACTCCCAACAATCTCGGGCACTAGAGCATGCCCTCAAGTGCCACATCTCCACGTTTCTTAAGTACCTCCAGGGATGGTGACTCCACAACTTCCCTGAGCAGGCCATTCCAGTGCCTGACCACTCTTTCAGTAAAGTAATTCTTCCTAATATCCAGTCTAAACATCCCCTGCTGCAACTTTAGACCATTTCCTCTGGTCCTGTCATTATTCACTAGGCAGAAGAGGCCAACACCTCACTAATAAGTGATAGGACAAGAGGAAACGGACTCAAGTTGTGACAGGTGAGGTTTAGATTGAGTACTAGGAATTTTTTTTTGCACTGAGAGGGTTATTAAGCATTGGAACAGTCTTCCCAGGAAAGTGCCTGAGTTACCAGTCCTGGTGGTATGTAAAAGATGTGTAGATGTAGTGCTAAAGGACGTGGTTTGGCAGTGCTAGGTTAATGGTTGAACTTGATAATCTTAAAGGTCTTGTACAACCAAAATGAATATTTTTGGTGGTTCTCCCACTGTTCAAAATTTTGCATTGAATTGAGAGAAGCTTAGCAAGCCTAAAGATTGAATCTTGCACTTGGAGACCTGTGAAACTTTTAATTAAGTAAATTAAGAGCCAGCAATAGCACCACTCCCTAACATTTATATTGTTTTTATATGGAAGATCGGGAAAATAAAACACAATAGAAGCAAGATAAGTGCTGAAGGCTTGTATGCATCACTCATCTGTATCTGAGTGGTCATACCTTTGAGGCAAGGAGGCCTCAGTACCCAATGTATATTCTCTACCGTTTTTCTAAGCTCAGTTCGAAAGGTCCAGCTGGGTCTTCTTCCTTTCAGAGATGCAGTCATATACCACATATGACCACAATGTTAAAATTTTCTCACATTCATCTTTAGCTGTTTCCTTTGACTAATTCATCCTGCCATGTTTGCAAATACTATTAAAAAATCCCTCTTTTGTGTACAAACATCTTCCAGATCATTATAAAATTCTAAGTTATTGTCTTTATTGTGTTATATTCACAGTGGAAAACTTGTGGCAAGCAGATCAATTCTGTGTTTATTTCTGCTCTCCTCCACAATGAAAAATTTGGTGTCTTTACATCTAACCACACTGTAGGAAAATGATTACTGGGATGTTTCTTCTTGTTGTCATAATACTTTGAAATTTAATAATCATATTCAAAACAAAATTCTTCTTCTGACTTCTAAGTATATATGTATCTTCAGTTATACTCAGCTAATTAATCATGACTGTTTGAACAGCCCCATGTTATCATTAGCTAAAACCCCATCTTATCTCATTAAGCATAATTGAGAGGAAAAAAGAGACACCCACTGCAGTGGTGTGTATTTGTCCTAATTATAGTGATTTCACAGACTTAAAGCCTTGCTTTGATTATTTGGCTTTAGTATTTTCTTTGTTATTTAATAGTCTTCCAGGGAGGCTGCAGAATGCTTTCTCTGTCCTTGTTGAAAATAATTATTTAGAAATTATTTGATGAAATATCATTTTCCTTGATACTCAGTCAGGAGAGAAACTCTGCTGGGGTTTGAATTCTTGTTTACACTCAAAGAAGTACAAGCTGGAAGGCAAATGTGATTGAGTTTTCTGCTTATTTTTGAGATGGGCAATATCTGAATAAGCCAGTACAGGTTGCAGGAAAGAATAAATCAGGAGGCCTTCAATAATATAGTAGGCTATAAAAGAGACATCCTTTACATAGTTCCTACGTCTAGAGGCTTTTTACTGCTGGATTCATTAGAAAAGGTAGATCCTTCAATGAACTGCCTGCACCCGCACGTAATTATCCAAAGTACCATAATGCAGATCTCTGAAACAGGTTAAATAGGAACCAAAAAGTACCTATTTCTTTTCTCTGCAAATAGAATCTAAGGTGACTAATTCCAATGGGAAGGTCTATGCTGCAAATTACCTGAAGTTAGATGACATAAGGTTTCCTCCTGGCATCTGAAGTTTGGAGACTGACATTAAACTAGCTGGGAAGCTACTGTGTAAAGCAACAACCAACATATATTTTTCCTGAAAGCAAGATAACATTTACTGTATGTATTATACCCCAGTAGAAAAAAGGTACGTCATCCTATAGGAGAAGTAGCAGACACTTATTTTCTGCCTTCTGAGTGTAATGTGCTGAGGTCCCTAAAGAAGGAGCTTTCTTGGTGGGTTTTTTTTTTTTTGGTTGTTGTTTTCGTTTTAAAATAATTTAGTTTGCTCCAAGATCTCTGTTCTTAAGATCTAGTTGCAGAAAGAAAATAACCACGAATTCCAGCAGGGTACTCTATGCCAGTGCTAGCACCTCATACAAGGAGCATCTTTGCACATAGCTTGTGCTCTGACTAGTGCCAGTCATCCCACACAGAAGCCCATAGACAACCTGTGGCCAGAAAGACTGAATATGCTCACTTAAAGCCCGTTACCACTAAACTAATATCTTACTTAGCTATCATCAGTCTCATGAGACACTGAAGTCTTCCAAAGAAGCCTCTGGGTGTGCATCCAGAGCCATGCTTGCCGCTTCCCTTGCTGAATTCAAACTGAATCTAGGCTTATTGGGCAGCTTTAGGACACTTCTCAAAATATCATAAGGAATTAGCAACAGTTGATTTTCACCTTCTGAGGTTCAAATGCTTCTCACTTTATACAACAGAGTCACAAGTCAGATAATTTACCAGCTGTGTTCTTCCACTTCACTACACACCTTAATCTCTGTTCCTTGCTTCCAGTAAAGCTCTTTGCAGATCACCGTTGTATCATTGGACTGCTCTTCAAACAGACTTCGCTATTGGTGTTAAAACAAAAAAAGGATGAATGCCTGCACATCAGGCTTTGCATTTTCAGGATGGAAGTTTGAGATATCCTTCAGGTCTTTACAGAAAATCCAAGAATTATGTACAAACCACAAACTATAGCCTTGAACTGGAGCCTCTGATATCGTTTGTTAATACGGAAAGTACCCTATAAAATCATTATACAGGCAAGAGAGACAGATGTTGGAGCTTTAAGATTTTCCTTAAAGCAACCCTGGAGAAAAAGAAAAGTTTCAGATTTTTCCTTGAATGGAGGGACAGAGAAGACAACAGTTCAAAAAAAAAAAAAATAGTCGCCAGAGGCAATAGTAGGACTAACGAGAACTAAAAATTTGTGAAGGAGGAGATAGGTATGGGAAAGAGAAATCAAATATCAGCTCACACTTTATTTCTTTATATCTCTTGTGCTGTCCCATGTTCCTTGCAGAAAATACTCTTGAGATTTGGGGCAAAATGCCCTGACATCTGTCAACTCTTCTCAGCCAAATGCAGGTATCATACTTTTCTGCAAGGCTTCTGGCTGCTGGAGGTCTGAGATGAACCTTTCAACAGGCCACAGCTGTTACTGAACAACCTTATCATCTGAGACAACAAATTGCCAAGCTGCATCATAAACACTGCAGGAGTCAGACTTTGGGAGCCATGAGAATAAACACACATGGAAGAGTCCTGTAATTATCTCTTATTTTGCAGTGGCCCTTTTATCAAGGATATATTTGACCCAAAAGATGTGTTCCGCTCTCTGAAATACACAAAAATGCATCTGGTATGTTATCCTTACTTTCTCACACACACAACCATGCCTTTTTGATGGATATTGGGAAAGCTGGGGTAAAGGGAAAATCCTCCCTGCCTATACAACTGCTCTAACACCAACAGTTATAGAAGAATACAGACAATAATTTACATCATGTCATTTCCTTGCAATGGCATGACAAGCAGACCCTATTTTCTCTTCTTCTTTTTTTTTTTTCTTTTTTTGTGTCAAGATAAGGCAGCAATAAATGAGCCCCATCTCCCACTTGCACCCACTAACTCAATTCGGATAAGAATTTCCCTTCAGTGTTTTTCTTCTCTGTCTGCATCACTGGTACCTGCACATGCTGGCTCTTTGCTATAATTGAAGAAGACAATGTTACCCTTTGCCCAATCTTTGGGATTTCCCAGATGACAGAAAAATAAATTTTGGAAATTATATCAGGCAGGCAGTAAAAAAAATGTTCTCTGTATCTGGTCTGTTGAGGATGTTGTTTGGTGTACAAACTCAATCCTTTGTTTGTGTTCCACCATGTCTCAAAATTTCTGATCCCCTCATATACTTGAGGCTTTCCAAGAGCATGTGCAGGCCATAAGAAATGCTGTTAGAATTGTTCTAGGGATGATGGATTCCTTAATCTCAGCTACTTATAGCTTTAGAGTTGATATATAGAAACCAAAATTACCAGTTTACCCAAATGCCATATGAATATGCCATATGCTTTTGAATATAAAATGTGACCACCTTGAAGGGGGCAGGGCCTTTCTAATTTGCCTTTCCAATTATTCCATCTCATCTCAAATAAAAGCACTTCGAAGACTCTTGGTATGGCATCTTCTGTTTGACAGAGTAGTGGGGTAGAAATAAATTTAAAAAATGTTATAAAAATAATCCAAGAGTATGATTCCATTAACTAAATGGGACTCAAGAAATGGCTACCATTACTCATTATTACTGCCCTGTTGAAAGAGAGAAAGACTAATTATGAATGGATTTGTTTGTGTCTATAATCCCTTCATTTACAGACTTTCACCTCTAAAAGAATAATTGCAAACTCAAAGTAGGTCTTCCAGAAATGCATTACTCACAAGGACAAAATCACTCCAAAATTCCAGCTAATGACAAAATGTTCCTCAGAATTAAAAATTGAGTTAATAGGCTCACAGTTATTTGTCTCGGGTTATTGATTAATATTACATTTGGTTTTACTTCCCTCGGTAAAATCAATCCCATTCCTCAAACCAGACGGCTTATGCCTTGTCACTTCAATGTAATGAAATCAGCTATTAGATTCTGCACACTCCGTCCTGATATGGATTTATTGATGGCTCAATTGGTCGCCCTTTGTCCGGAGACTCAGGATTTAGGAGGGCAGTGACACCTGGAGGGAGGCAGTGGCCCTACAGCTTTGTTTACCGATAAAGTACCACCAAGCAAGGGAATCCTTATAAACGTGATGGACTTTTAAAAAATAGCAGTAGGAACAAAACTGTGTTGGTGCTTTCTATCCTACAATATATTCTGAGGCGTATGCACATGCTGCAATAGGCATTAATTTTGCTTTCCTGCATCTCAGCTACAAAGCCCCTCTTAGCTATTTTGGGATGGGTGTTTAGGATTTGCATTATTTTTTACTCCAACAGAGAGAGTGTGTTGTTTGCCAGAATCATCAGTGAGAACACAGGATGAGAACTGGAAAACATTAATAAAAGCCATGGAGACAGCTGTGTGAAGTGCAGGGTGCAGCCGCCAGGAGTGGCTCCAGCTGCTACTGCATTGAGAAAACAGGAAATAATCCAAGAAGTGGAACCAAAAAAAAAAAAGGGGGATGTAATTCTGGGACCTGCACACATGTCACTGACATATTCCCAAACTACAGAATGAAAATCCTCAGCCCAGTTAAAAATTTCTCAAGGTTCAGAGATATTCTGCTGAAAGAGCATAATTAACTGTTGCACCATTGGTGGCTAGGTGATTCAGTTAAGGACACTGAGTACTGGTACATCCTCTCAGGTGGGATGAACAACAGTGAACTATATTTAAGAGTATATCCCGCAGCATCATGCATGGTCTTGTAAAGGTATGTGAAAATGATATAAAAGATAGGCTGTATCTGGATAGCATGGAGGTTAATTCCTGACCAAAACTGAGACCTTTCTAAATTGGCTTCTAAATCTAAGCTATCTACAAATCCTATTATTATTCCCTATAATTTTTATTCTATTATTCTTAGTGTCATTATTTTATCCTAGCATTATTTGTAAAAATTTACTCAATAAAACGGAGTAGTCAAATTCCATTACTTTTACCCACAAGGTGTACATGCTTTATCAAGTAGAAGTCAGGGGAAATGATTAAAAGCATAAGATGCTACTCACCATGGCCGAATATGTCCTGAGTAGTTTGTCCCATAAATTCAGATTGAAGACAGCTGCATTTGCCACTCAGACAAAAAACAAGTGGTGGCTTGTATTTCAAAGTAATTAAATATTTGCCTTCCTCTTCCTTTTCACCCTATCCCTTTGCCTCCTTCTACTAAGGAAGAAATTGGTGATCACAAATACATCATGGATCACTCACTCCCTCAGTGTGTACGTAGAAGCATGTGCACAATTAGTGATATTTTTAACTTATGATCTGATCTTGGTTTTAGCTTTTAAATTTTTACTCCTTGTACTCTATGCCAAGGCCAGTCTAACTTATGTTCTCTATCTGGCAGATTCCCTCTTGCTGCAAGAAAATGTACTACTGTGGCTTTTTGCTTTTAGTAGCAGCTGGTTTGCGATGCAGATAGTGGATATAAACTCATGTCTAGGTCAATTGCAATTTATAGATCAGCTAATCACATCTCACACTAATATGTTCACACGATTATCACCAAGACCCGAATGTGATTTTGGGATAAGCAGATGCAGGGGACTTTCACAGATAACAAAATAACTGGAATAACAGGAGGGAGAAAAGGAAGGAGTTTCATGCAGAATTACTAGTAGGTGAGGAGTCTGGATGATCTGAATACCTGGAACAATGCTGTAACCATCCCTTCAGAGAAGTTAGAGGGAAGCATGCTACAGAAAGCTACAGAGCCCTACATATGGTTACAGCTTGCCCCTGATCATGGTGCCAAATGTTCCTCTGAGGTACCTTGAGCAGTTCCAGGGGATTTACTGTAGCAGTGAAATGGGCCCCCATACAAATAGAAACCTGCTCATGGAGACAAGCAGCAGAGCAGAAAAAGAAAAAAACATAAACTTTCAACTACCAAATTATCATCACATGGACCTAGCAGGATCAGTCTTCATGTAGTTTTGCCTCTTGTAAAATGACATTTCTGCTCCCTCCATGCTACTAAGTGTACCTGCATGGGCCATGCCATCAGCAGCCTCTTGGGCTCAGAGAAAGTTTGGGCCAGTTCCTGCTTCTGCCTTTGGTCAGTTGGGTTCTCACTGCAGCTGGAGGCACACAGCACTGAGACCTTGACTGCAACCAATGCTGAAAACACTACTGTCACCTCTGCGTGGGGTTACACCTCTCCTACTGAAGCCTCCAGAAAGCATCTGCTCCTCTGAGCCATGGTGGTTTCAGGTGGCCGGGTGCCCTCTCTGCTCAGAGCCACACCAAGCATGAGGGAGCTCCATGTGGTGTTGGACACAGCTTGTCCTCTGCTGTGCTAACATGTCCTGGGCAGTGACTGGCTCAGCACTTGACATGTTTTGCGCAGGGGACTTGTTAGTAAGAGCAACTACCTGGCTTCCCAGGTGTTGTGAGCGTTTTTAATACACTTTTTCAAAGCTTTGGTGGTGACAGGAACTATTCCTATTTCATATCATTTCATAGTGACCACCTTGAGCACATTTTCAAAACTCTGATCTTCTTAATGAAAAGGTGCATCATTACAAAGCAGTACCATAAAGCAAGCAGCCCAAAGAGAGGGTTCTTATTAATCCAGGATAATTAGTTATAGCGTTGCTGCGAATGAGTTTATCTGCTTGACATCTAAGTTCAGCTGATTTGCAGGAAGCATTCAGCTACATTTTTTGAGATATGGGATGCATCATATTGATTTTTATATTATATTGAATTTGGCACTGAAACAGTCATTATATCTCAACAGCTCAGCAGGACATGCTGCTGCCCACAGCACTGTTGTAGTAAATCAAGCATCGAACTGACAATTAGTTGTGCTCCTTCTTTAGTTGTGCAAGAGCACAGGAGGGGGGAGTCACAAGTTAGATCATCTTGAAACTAATAGGAGTGATCTCCTCCCAGCATCATACAAATTGTCCAAGACTTCAACTAGATGTCATACTCCCTTACTTTGCCTCCCACAGAAGATGTAGGAATGAGAACTACAGCCACCTAAACAATGATATTGTGTTGATACAACTATTTCAGTAGTTGTTCTGAAGTAAAATGAGAAGAGAAATCAGTTGCTGACATAATTTTGTTTGATTTTCCTTTGCTTCCCTACAAAGAGTGCGGGGTCACTGCGAGCCGAAGATATTCATTATATTATTTCCCTTGGGTAATTTTGAAAAGGGCACAGAATGTCAGTAATCATCCCCTTTATGTCTTAGTGGCAAGTTTATGATTGAAGGATTACCTTACTAATACATGTTTAAATGAGGCTCTGGCAATGTTAGTGGTATTTAAAAGAGCTCTGGCATTTGAAACAGTCAACAACAAGAGATTGTGCTGATAAACAGAACCAGGTTGGTGTTAGGCTGATTGTGAGACTGAAGGCTTTAACATCGGCTTTGTTCTGACACTTTACTTTTTTAATCCATAGCAAAACCGGTTTGTACCAAACTCTGGACAGAACATCACAAAAGCTGAAAGTGGTGGAGAAACTTAAAAATGTTGCCAAATGAAAAATCATATAAAAAACAGTTCATACTTAGTATCTGGCCTCATTCATTGTTATTACATATCAAAGATTAAATTTAACTTTTCGCTATAGGAATTATTTTTAAACTGGCAGGAAGAAATACAGAATATACACAGTGCAATATCTGTGGGTTTGGGGTTTTTTTTAATTTACACCTTTGACAGTTCTTCTAAGTACAACAAACATTTTGCTCAATTAATGAGTAATGAGCAGGATAATACAAGTCATGCCAGTCTTTCTACGCTCAGTTGGATTCCCCAAGATTGTTTGGGCTTTTTCTTTTACTTGTAGGAAAGAAGTAAAAATGGTTTTCTTAGGGGATTTTAAACCATGTCCTTTCAGACTATTAAAATTTAGTCCATTATTTGTGAAGTCCTTTTCAGAGTCTCAGCTGGAATGCAGTATTTAAATGCTGGAAATAATTCACTGATGCTTCATGGTGAGAATGTAGGTGATTTACAAACAACATGACTTCTTTGGACATACAGATTTTTAATTAACTGTCGAATCAAGCCTTTCAACTTTCTTTCCTACTGCCTTTGCTACCTCTCTTCTTCCATCGTTGCTGAAAATTCCACTTTTCTCATTACATGGATTCACCCCCTTGTGTTATACCTGACACTTCTCTGTCTCTTTTACTTTTAGTAGATAGCTTACTTATTAAACCATAAGTAGCAACTGGAAAAAACTGTTTTTCTCTCCATCGCTACCAAGAAATTCTGGGATAAAATTCCATCAGGTCAGAAACTTGAATCAGTCTCCACTCTGGCTTCCTCAAGCATGAACCAGCACTCCAATATGTATGCGCCACCTCAAAAGAACAAAAGTCAAGTCCAGAGCCAGTCATAAATTACCTTAACCATGAATTTGCTAGTCATAAGGAGCTTTTTTTAAAAAAAAAAAAAAATCAGAAAAAACAGGACAAGTTTTGTACCTCATGAATTTTGAGCTGTCCAATGGGAACTGAGAGAATAGTAGTGTCATTATTGTATCACAGCATACTGTATAGACCAAAACAATCAGGCAGATCTGGAATTCCAGAGTCTCTGGTTCTAGCAGAAAAGAAGCATAACTAAGTCCAGTATAAACAAAGAAGGTTCAGTACCTAATAATTTCTCACTTGAATTCATCATCAAAATCACTTTTGTATTCGGGGTGAGAATCCTGTAGTTAGACAAGTAAACAAAGCTAAGAAAGTGTTTGCATGACCAAATGCCATCAGAATACAGATAGGGGGTTTCAGATTCCAAAATTTAGCTAGACCCTTGAGGTTTCTTGGAGCAAGAGGTTACAAAGGAGTTATTCAGTATTTTTTATCAGGTTGTTAATTAGTTTCCATTTGACAGACTTGACTGTAGCTTCTGAAAGAAAAGTGCAACCTTGGCAGTGCAATAGGTGAGGTATCTATATTTAATAGTCCTTGGTTTGCAAGCAGAATGTCACTCAAAGGCTGATTTGGCCAAGAACTTGCATGTCAGTAACTATTTCTTAAAAAGGTTTAATATTTTTGAGGGGATTTACCACGGTCAGAGGTTTCTATGCTTTTCATTTTATGAGATGAGAGGAAAAAAACTCCACATTTTGCACTTCATTAAACTTTTGAATGAAAAAGAAAGTATTCAAAATTGTGCATTTATTATCACTTAAGAGCTTGAGGTATATACGCCCCATTTAGGCATTCAGTATATACTGGGAAAGTACTTGTATTTAAATTTTGTTTCAAGATATGGAGTACATTTCTGCTTTAAGGTACCTCTCTGTGATTAATTATTTGAATTCATTGTTTTTGGAGGTATCTACCTTTGTTCACTAAGGAGGGACTCTAAAGCATTTAGATGGCTAAAGTTAAACTGAATCTGATGTACAAGTTTTAATCTCCTTCTCTAGGTGGAGTCTCTAAAGTTTTTACATCCTTAAGAACACCTCCTTGCATGTTGTATCTCTTTGCGGGTATTAATCATCATAGGCTCGTATCTCCCATAATTTAAATGTTACCTTTACTAACACAGGTAAAGAAACCAAAGTGAAAAGAGTTGCCCGAGACCACACAGAACACCTACGGAGCAAAGAACTGAATCCAGAAGACTAGGTTCACTCAGCTGTAATGCTAACTGAGGAATCGTAAGTCATTCGTGTGTATGCAAATGCATTTTCCTTCTTCAAATCAGAGGTTAAATATGTAGTTAGAAACCCAATGGGATCAAAAGAGTATTATTTCTCAGAGCTGCAACTGAGAACCCTATCACACTATCACCTGGGATGGACAGTATGGAATTCAGTGTGAGCTAGACACCAGGAACAGAATCTCCAAATCTCCCTCTCTCGATTTTACAGCCAAACCCTCCTAAGGACAGCAACTTCTCTTGCCACACATAACTGGACCGTGCATTGGCTGGTCATGGCACAAGCTGTTTCTTTTTCTAGTGGAGTATCCTCTCAGTCTAGAGAAATGAGCTCTGGCCCAACTGTGTTCACACCGACTGCAGTTTCAACTACTATTCCTTAAGAACAAGTAACCTTCTCAAATCAGTCTTCCTCATTTTGTTGTGTTTTTGTTTTGGTTTGGTTTGGTTTGTTTGTTTTCTTAAAGCAACACTGACTGCAATTTTCTCTTTGTGTTAAGGGCATGAGTGAATCAATACTCTTTGTTTCCTTTGTCTTACCTTTGTTTCCTGTTAAATCTACGTAAGTTTCCTGCACTAATTTCAGTTAATAAGTGGTAAACACTACTTGCTTTTCCAAATTAAAAAGGCTGTAGCAAAATGTCAAGACTGCAAATGACACATAATGATTTCACTATAGACTCCTCAGGATAAGGAAATTATAGGGTTAGGCAACAAGAATAAAATAATTATATCTTTTAAAATACTTTATGAACAAAAGCATTTCTTAACTACATTTCTCTGCTGAGTTCAAATGCTTCACAATACATTAATTGTGAAATTAATTGCAGAATTATAAATTATTTTTTAAAGAAGCAGGCAGGAGTGTAAAAGTGGGATCTTTTCTTACAATGAATCCTCCACTTGTACAACCTACACACAAGATCAGGTTTTCCAACTGAGCACTGTTTGAAAAATCATATTTCTGAAAGTGGCATTCTCTCCTGATGTACTACTAAGATAACAGTATCTTAAGAAAACAAAAAGCAGGGTACAGGCAGCAGGCCTAAGAAGGCCAACTATAAATGCCTAAAGATACAAATAACTGAAGCTACCACTCCTTGCTTGAAACTTACTGGTTCAGGCTAAGGAAGCTGAGACAGCAAAGTTCAGAAGCTGCTAACTCATGAAGTGGCAATAGTAAATATCACTTGTTTGACCAGTTCTTACATTCTCTGCAAGTTGCAGACAAGGCACTAATTGAGGTGGATTTTTAGGCTGACTTATAAAAAAAATGACTACATGCTTAGGCTCCCTATTTGCTTATGACTTAATCCTAATGTCATTTAAATTTAAGTCAAGGTATTATTAATACTAAATGGCTCCGGATGAAGCTTTGTGACAGCAAAGTTGTCAAAGCCAGTTTTGTTAATCTATGATTTTTCTCTCAAGTTCCAAGTCTAAATGATGTAATTCAATTAAATTTATGTGTTGCAAGTATATAAGTTACTTTCACCACTTGCAAAAAAATATAGCCCATAGTACAGCAGCCCAAAATAACTAAAATATATACGTTGCATTTATTTCTATTCTCCTTTCTCAGTGTCAAATGACATATGGAGAGGTTAGCTACTATTTCCTGTATCACTCAGTTTGCCTTAGATAACAAAGTTAGCATCAAAAGGCCATGATGAAAATGTAGAAAAGCAAAAACATTTACTAGATGAAAAATAGTACTTTAGTTAAGTTCCAGAGCATGCAGGATCTAGAACTACTAAAAAATACTGTTACCTTGTCTTACCAGGTAATTTATCACTTGCCCTGAAATTAGCCTTCATGATCTTGGAAAACTTCAGGGACCCAGTAGGTTTGAAAATCCTTACATTCTCATTAAAAGGTCTAAAGATGAATCTGAGCCTGGAACATTAGCCAGCTCATAGCAGCAACTTTGCAAGGGGAGCTCTGATACTGGAACAGAGGAATTTTTTTTCATAAGGAGTTTTAAGACTGTGCATATAGAAGTCACTAGCACAAGTTAAAATATGGCAAAAAATTCCTACCAACCTATGAATTTAATTTTTAGTCATTGTTAACATTTAGTGATCAGCAAGAAGATTTGTAAGCCTTGACTCCTGAATAAAATTTCTGTGTTTACTTCCCTTCTGTTAATGTCCACTTTTTTTTTGTACATCTGAAAAATTAGCTTTCAAATATAATATCAGAAGATTGAGTGAAATAGTGGGATAAATCTTCTTTTCCAAAGAAAGAATCAAGACTTTTAGACCAATACAATGGAACAGTTTTTGTTATCTTACAAATCAATAACTAGAAACATAGCAATATGGTAACAGATAAGCCATCTATCAACATAAAATCTTTTCCTCAATCTATCTTTTCTGCTGAATTGGAAATCTCTTGAAAACAATGATGCAGTTCTCAGTGATTTAAACTTTGCATTAGATCCTGACAGGCCTGTGTTTAATGCATCCATTCCAGCAAAAGTACAAACATGTAAAGGTAAGTGGAAATTAAAAAGTAAGGCAGACAAAAAAATTAAATCATTGTCTCCAAACATGAAATGGTTTCAGCTAAAACTTAGTTCTCAAAACAAATGTATTTTAGTGAAAGCAAGATGGATCTCAGTGTTCCTCTGCAGTGAAACAGTGAAATCTGTCTGAGCTGCACATGTGCTTCTCAAGTGCATTTCTGAGGGAGGTCCAGGTGTCTCCAAACAGGTTGGAAATCATAGAAACATAGAATTATAGAATCACAGAAAGGTTTGGGTTGTAAGGGACCTTAAAGATTATATAGTTCCAACCCCCTGCCATGGGCAGGGATAGATCCCACTAGACCAAGTTACTCAAAGACCTCTCCACCCTAGCCTTGAACTACTGGCCATCTACTTCCATGAATGGGGCATCCACAGCTTCTCTGGGTAGCCTGTTCCAGTGTCTCACCACCCTCACAGTAAAGAATTTCTTCCTAATATCTAATCCAAATCTCCCCTCTTTCGGTTTAAACTGTTGCCCCTCATCCTATTGCTACACTCCCTCCTAAAGAATCCTTCCCTATGTCTCCCATAGGAACCTATACCTTCCTATAGTACCCTTCAGGTACTGGAAGGTCTCCACAGAGCCTTCTCCAGGCTGCACAACCCCAACTCTCTCAGCCTGTGCTCATAGGAGAGGTGCTCCCGCCCTCTGATCATCTTTGTGGCCCTCCTCTGGGCTTGCTTCAATGGGTCCTTCTTTTGCTGGGGGCCCCAGAGGTGGACACAGTACTCCAGATGGGATCTCACCAGACTAGACCCTCCCTTTGCTTCTTGGCCATGTTTCAAATGCAGCTCAGGGTATGGTTGGCCTTCTGGGCTGCAAGTGCATATTGTCAGCTCATGTTGAGCTTCTCATCCACCAACATCCCCAAGTCCTTCTCAGGGCTGTTCTCAATCCATTCTCTGCCCAGCCTGTATTTCTGCTTGGGATTTCCCTGAACCAAAAGCAGGATCTTGCACTTGGCCTTGTTGAACTTCATGAGGTTCACACAGGCCCACTTCTGACGCCTGCCCAGGTTCCTCTGGATGGCATCCCTTCCCTCCAGCATTTCAACAGCTCCACAGAGCTTGTTGTTGTCAACAAACATGCTAAGGGTACACTCCATCCCAATGTTAATGTCGCCGACAAAGATGTTAAATAGCTCTGGTCCCAATACCAACACCTTAGGAACAGGTGTTCTCCACATGGACATCAAGCAGTTGATCGCAAATCTTTGTCTGTGGCCCTCCAGCCAATTCCTTACCCACTAAGGGTTCTATTGGTCAAATCTTTGTCACTCCAATTTAGACACAAAGATGTCATGTGGAACAGCGTCAAATGCTTTACCTAAGTCCAGGTAGATGTCTTCCGTTGTTCTTCCCTTATCCACTAACTCTGTAAAGCCATCATAGAAGAACACCAAATTTTTCAGATACAATTTGCCCTTAGTGAAGCCATGATGGCTGTCACCAGTCATCTCCTTATTTTTCGAATTAAGTCTGTACAGGTTTTTAATCACAGTATGCTTTATCTGCGTTCAGTTTTTGACCACCCTGAAGGCAGATACTCTCAAGCCTTAAATTTTTTTGTCTCTTCCCACCTCTTCAACAACCTACCCACATCCTCCACACTTTCTGTTTGCCTGAAATATGCATTAGAAACTTTGTTATAAAACTGAAGTAGCATGGTGCATAAAAATATTGCCTAGAGAGGGTCTTTTCAAAGCTTTTTCTTAAGAAAAACAAGTGACTAGATTTCCCCCACATAGAAGGATTTTTTTGCAATTTCAACTGTTTTTTTTTCTATCTACAAATAATTGAACTGAACATCTTTGCCACCTAAAGACTTTTCTTTTTGCATTAGTCTTTTCTGCTTTCTTATATTCTAATTGTGTGTCCTTATTTTTTCCTTCTTTTTTATACCTTTTACATCCAACATCATTTTAATAATGTTAAAAAGACTCAGGTAGATGAGAGCAGGAACAGCTCATTACTGCTGGTATGGATCATTATTGACTCACTGTATTCTTCAGCAAGGGTATCTTCCATACCATTTCATCTTTCAGCTCGATATTTAAGATAACATTTTAATGACATATCCACAATACAAACATGGGAGAAGGGCTTGGGGTAAAGGTCAGCAACTTTTTCTTTTTTTTTTTTTTATCTCAGTGGAAAAGCTGAGATGCCTGTATAAGTTTGATGCCTGTATAAGGCCTTATTAATTGCTTTACGTCATTAAGACCATGCATCTTCTGTTCGTTGCTGTTCCTCATCCAAGTAAACGTGGCAAAACAAAGGTGATCTGGTGGAGTTGCAAGTTCTTGTACCAGTCCTTACCCCATTTAACTTGAGTGTGGAAAGAGAAGGATTCCCTTAGCCCTGTGTGGCAAGCAACAATATCTGTACACACTATCGTGTTTCAGAGGGGATCATTTACCCTCTTTAATTTCTGCTCAGCTCCACTGGTTTTATCTGTGTTTTTTTTTTCTCCTGAGATGTGGGAAATATAGGTGTCTGGCATTGCTTCTTCAGTTTCAGTGTTTCTGTGCTGAAAATAGGGCAACCACTTAATTTCCACACGCCTGTGGGGTGTAGGAAAGAGCCTGCCAGATACAGTTTCCTCAGAGAAATTCCTGTTGTGCTCAGGTGCCACCCACTGTCTTCTGGACTGCATTTTGCTGTTTCTCTGTCAGCATCAACTCAAAGTAATTAATGTGAACTATGCAATTACATGAGCTAAGGGATGAGATACCACATCTGAAAAATCATTCTTCATAGTTTCTCACTAATCCATCTGCAAAAATGCCATGTTAGTCTTTTTGTACAAGTACACTCTTTCAAGGCAATCAGGGCAGAGGGAGAGAAAGAGTAAATGGAAGCATTTGAAGTGTCATCTACATACACATGAAAGGCAAGGTAATGAAGTAGAGCTGAAGTTTTCTCGGAAGATCCTATTAACTAATTCATCTTTCCTGAAGTAGTTAATGGACCTTATGCTTTTGTTTATTGCACTGTACTACAAACACCTCCCCAGGAACCCTCTGATTCTCTTCCTGGAAACAGGGTTTGGCACCAAAAGAAAATTCAAAGTGCCTCTGAAGCATAAGATGTAAGAACTGTGAAAGACCTTAGGGACCAAACCATGCACAGGCTGATTAAAGTTGCATTACCCACACCCTGAGGAGCCAAGATGGACTTGTAAACTAGGCTTAATGTTGTCAGCCTCAAGAAGAGATTGGGTACAAGTGCTGTCACTTCTTCACTGGGCCAGTTCCTATTTCCTGACAAGGAAATGGGAATGTTTATCCCTCATGTGTACATCTGGGTACAAAGTTACTCATAAAAAAAATTAAAACCATCAATAAAAAGAGTATTGTAAAGTCCACTCCCCTTTCTTCCTGTGTTGCACAGATTTAAACAGAAATAGAAAATTCCTTTGAGCCGGATTCATGCTCTTCGTAATGAACTGTTGAGGTCAAGCTGGTTATCATCAAGCTGGAGAATGAACATAACCCTTTAGGTTTGTTTTCTGTATGAAATCAGAAATCCCCTCACTGCCTGATGCAATTATCTGATGAGATGAGCTCTGCTTTCTGGTGCTGTTCTACACAAAAGACGTATCTCTGGAAAAGGCTGTACACATATCTCCTCTGGTCACTGGCAGAATAAGATGAATAGGACTTGATCACAATCCAGTGTCACGCTCTATCTCCCTCCCACACACAATGTATCATGATGGCACTCCTGCTGGAGAGGACAATAAACTCAGCTCACCTTGGCCAGCACAGCATGCCTGCGCAGGAGCTTTAGAAAGTGTTGGGCAAGGTGTTCATAGAACACAGGTTTTATCCTGGGCAAAAAATGTGTATTCATGGGCTACATGTGAGTAATTTCAGCCTCTGGATTTGGTGGATGTTGACTGCTCCTTTGAGAAAAGTATTTTGCTCTGTCATGGGCTACATCACATACTTATTAGAGTGGTCAAGAAAGGGCAAGTTGAACAGTGGTAAGTGGGTGTGAAGGAGTCTAAAGTTGGCTCATCTTACTTGGCAAAGATGCAGGTTAATATAGGAGACTTCTTTAATTTACACCTTCACACTTTCTCACATCCTCTTGTGTGTTGCAAAAGAGCAACTCCTGCAACTCTTTTAACTCACACCCTGCCTTTAAGTGTCTAATTCACACTAGTTCACACACAGCATCTGGGTCTTGCAGTCTTCAGCGGCAGGGCAGAACAAGGCCAGGCAGTTGTTCCCAGCTCACCAATAGCAGCTCCTACACAGGGCACTCCAGCTCCATCTTAACAGGAAATTAAGAACACAAGGTGTAATATCTGCATTATTTTTCTTACATGTTCCTTGTAAGTCACAGTGCTGGCAGTTCACTTGGAGCACAGATATATATATATATATGGCAGTTAGAAAAGCAGCCCCCTGTGTCTCTACCCACATATATATGAAGGTGAGTGTAAAGATACTGGTGAAATCATGACAATTTACTCTGATGTCTGGTGACACACTAATAAAGTTAATAAATTAACTTTAAAATACATTTCCTCCTCCACATCCCTATTGCTATTTTTTATTCTTTCCACACTAACTGAATCAAACTCCCACCCCACAGCCACAGGCCACTATGTTTGGCTTATCACGTTTCCATGACATGGATGAGCACTGATTAATAAAAAAAATCTTGTCAAAGAAAGCTTCTGTCACTGTTGATAGAGACCACCAGAGAATGATATTAGGTTCAGGGATGAGAGATTGTTTAATTTTTATTTATCTTTTTACTTCAGAAGTACATTTTCTTTTGGACAGGTTACCCCAAGGTGGGAAAGATGTGCAGGTCACAGAAAGACTCAGCTTCATTTCACTGGCAACTGTGCCATGGTATTGAGTGGTTTTTTCTTACTAGGTGGTGTCTTAACTTCACATGGCAGTGGAAACATTTTGGAACTAGAACGTGTAAATTCCAGAGACAGTACCATCTAAGGGAAAAAAAGGGCAAAGGGGGCGATGTTAAACTGGAAATACCCTAAAGACAATTATTTCATTCTGGAAGATGGTTGCTTTTTCCTGATACTAAATAAGCACAATTATAGCTCTCAATGACTTTTTAAAACATAATCACTTTTATTGGGATAATAACATTTTGAACTTACTGCACCTCTCATGCCAGAATCTCAAGACACTTAATAAACACAAAATGAAGATGCGTAATGCACCCTTTTTGAGGCAGTTAAACTCTATTATTCTTCTCTGTAGATAAATTCAAGCACAGAACAATTATAGAGTTTGCCGAATCACACATCAAGTGAGTCCCAGACCTCAGAATAGGACCCAGAGGCTCACTATGCTAGTGTCTCGCCATTGTGTAACTATTACATTTTGTTCATTTTATACAGTAAAAAGAAAGGAAAATACATATGACCAAATTCTGAATCATATTTCAGCAAATTCAGTAATGAAGATCTTATAATGAAGATCATATTTTTCTCCTTGCTCCACTGAATTATATTCAGCGTTCGCTCCAGTTGTACTTCTGTAATTCTGACAGTAAGTTTTTTTAGAAAGTGATCACTCTAATCCAATTTACATCGTTCATTTGGTGTCCCTTTCTTTGTTCATCAAATCTGTTCCTTCTGATTCACTTCCTGACTCACTGCAGTTTTACGCTGATGTCACTCAACTGAAATAAATTTTTCTGGGTGGGATTTTACTGTTTTTCAGTGAAAAGTTGCATTTACTTGCCCAAAATAGAGTCTGAGGANAAGAAGGGGAAGATAAAGGTCTTTGTACCAGATTCAGGGATTTTCAATAAATTGTTAACATGGAAGTAATTTTAGACAAGAATTTGGTTGCTCTGAGGAGCTGACTTCAAATTCAGGTCAGGTTAAGGTCAAAACTGTCTTGATAGAGACCTTGATAAGATGATTATTTGCATTACACAAGACAGAAGCCTCGAAAGTCTATGATTCCTGCTAATGAACAGCAGGTAGTCCCTGTCCCAGGAGCCTGATCCTGTGAGTAGGGCACAGAAAAAAAAGACAGAAAACCTGTAGAGGAGTTCGTACACTAGTTTATAACTTGCTTATAGTTTTGACAAATAGATAAAAATGAAAACATAGAACAAAGGAAATAACATCCCACACTGAAGACTGAGAACTACAATTGGAAGAAATTCTGCTTTTTCTGCAAATTTTCTGTAATCCAAAAAAAGGTCACCTGAAATCTAGTCTGCTAACCCGAGTCCAAGATTTCCCCAGATTTTTTCTCAGTTCCTGCATCAAGTCCTTGGAACTCCATTATTACATTCAAATAAGAGTATACTATGGAGAAGTCATGGTGTCAAAAATGGTAAGAAACTTGTGCAGCTTATGGGCTCATCCCCACTCTGATCCTTTTTCTAGCTACATTCATATTCAGCTGCAGATAATAAATACCTCTGTTCTAACTGAGTCCAGAGTGATAAAAAGTTCAAGCTGGCAGGAAACTACATAGCCCTGCCCTCTTCATCTTCCCCAGGTCTTCCTTTGAAAGGTCAGCAGTGACAGAAGTGCAGCCCCTTCACTTGCCAAAGGTCCATTTGGAAGGAATGACCCTTAGCTTTGCATCGGGGTCCTGCTGTTGGTCACAGCACACAAGTGAAAGAAGGATGAATGGCTTCTGGCAAAGCCTTTCCCTCACTGGTCATTCCACTGCTGAAACTCAGTGCTCCTCTTAAAACTAAGCCAGCCTTGTCTTTTTCAGTGCCAATGGGAAGGAGTCCTCAACCTCCTCTCAGCCCAGACTTAAAATCTGAACTTTTCTGTATCAGAACAACTTGGTCGTGACCACACTTCAAGTCCCCTCAAAATCAGACTCTGAAACCAGATAGCTCTGAATATTACTTTCTGGTTCCCAAGACTGTCTTAGTAAGGATGTTCTCATTTTAGATCCATCAGCAGAAAAAATTTCCTAGCCCTGCTCCACCAAACTTTAATCTTACACAGTTTTGTATTTGGAGTTCAAGTTCATGTTTGTAATACCCATTTTGTAGTAAGACTGCAAGCAAAGCTGCTCAAGTCATGTGCACTGGTGCTTTTCCATGCTTAGATCAGAAGGAAAATAAATCTTGCAAAAAATAAGAAATGAAAAAAATCCCCAAGAGAGTCATGAAATGTTCCTCAAGACACATGTATGTGAAGAGGCGAGAATGAGCGTGAAAATGTACAAGGATGTTTACCATCACAGATGTGAGGTTCTTAGATTGAACCTTTCCATGAAGCCTTGCTCTAAATAGAACTAGTGCCCTTAGTGCTGAAATCACAAAATAAAGAGGCTTCTGTGTAAGTGGGGGAAAAAAAACCCTCTCAGATTGTATGTTATCATCCAAAAAATTCCAAAATTGAACATAAGGCCAGCACAGCACAGTATTAAGGAAAACTGAAAAGCTTTGTAAATGTTTTCACAGGAGATTAGGATCTCTGCTACCACTACAATGATAGCAACAGTGAAACACAAAATTGGTTTGCAGTGAGTCAGTCATATCAGCAGTCACAGAAGATATTAAAAAACAAAACAAAAAACCCAACCAGCTGCTGGGTATTGGTGGAAAAGTTCCCAAGCTCTTGATTCAGGATGAATTCTATCATCAGTGTTAGTTAATTCACAATTTCATATTAGAAGCACATGGCACACTGATCTTTTTCATGTTACTCAATACACTACAGATCAAGCACCACTAAACGTGGATGGAAATTGGCGGTGGTAGTTACAAGACATTAAATTGGTTTGTTCTTAAGCAAACATTGACATTTCAATCAAATTCTAGCATTTTCAATCAACTCATTATTATTCATAGTGATTATTTGTTGTCTTTCTGTTTTTTTAGCCATACAACCACAGAACTGAAATATCACAAAATCTCCTACTTAAGAACTAAGACTAGGTAAAATGAATAATTCAAAGGCAATGCATCTCAAAGCATTTTTAAAGTCCACTCAAGCAGTTCCAATTTAAAAACTAGCAAAAGAACCCACCGACAATAACCATTATTATGATGTCTTCAGTGATTTTTTTTCAGTACTGAGTAGTCATTAAAAGTTTAAGGATCTTTATCAATGTCTATGTTCTTATAAAGACAAGTGAACAAATCTCTAACTGCTGCAACAGCACTTAACCCAGTGGATCCAGGCAGGATTCCCTGCACTGTAAAAGCTGGCAGGGCATTTTCTGTTAGATTTTCTGGAAACAGCTCTCCACCACAGTTTAAGGAATCTAAATTTGGTAATAGTGCCATAATGCTGTGAAGGCACGAGCTGAGGAAGAATTCTGCACAGGGGTAATCTGATAAAGGCAACAGTAAGGAGGGCCTACAAGTAGATGGCTACCTTATGTTCTGTTGAAATGGATACTTGCATTGCTAATAATGGGGTTTTAGTATCTGTTTTCTTAAAGATAATCTCACAAAGGTGTCTCACTTTTTCAAATCCAAATAAAGAAAACTAATAGCATATCAGATATCAAGTTCTATTGGGCATAAAATGTGTAATATTTTTTGCAAATGGACCAGACGTTTACAAGTCTAAGATTGGTGTACTCCAGTTTCTAAATATTTCCATATATTCTGTAGGCTCAGTATTCTTAAACAGTAGGAATATGTTATTTAAGTACATGAAGCTTAATTCTGAAGTTGTTAATCACAGAGAAGTTCAGTGTCAGCATTCCTGCAGAAGAACAGTTTCTTATATGCTCTTATTGTTAGAGGGCACTTCACAAGGATAGAAGATGTCTTAGGGTTTACTCTACACTCTGAACCTTGGTAAGGTTAAGTAAAGATAAACTGAGTGAGAAGTAAAACAAAATCAAAACAAAAAATGTTTAGTGCACATTGTTCTGTATCTTGCCTGTATAACCCAGTCAGCTTAAAATGCTAGGTAGCTTTAAGGTTTCCTCACCATAATAAATTAACTATGCAAGTTTATAAGCAACTAAATAAGCTATTTGTGGTCCAAAGTGCTGCTTGCTAACTGGCAAGATTTATTGGTGCCTATTGGCACAACTACAATAGTCCACTTGCACTGTGACCTTGCCTCATTCCTGCATCCTCCCCGTAATTAATTAATTCAGGAATTAGCTGCATCCGTTTTGCTGTTCACAGGAGGAAAGGTAATAACATCTCAATTGCTGTCCACTATTATCCAGTGTTAGCAGTACTCCATCCAAAAATGCCAACAATACGCTTGTCTGCATGACAGAAATTTTGTGCATGGGTTTAGGTAACCAGCAGGTATTTCTCAACAGTAGTTTTTATTATGTGATTGCTGAGTAACAGGGAAGCATCCTTAGAGGCTGACAGTGGAAATTGCCCTTAACAGTTAGTCCCTGTATTGTGGTTTCCTTCTGGATATAACTCCATCACATCTGTCTCCTGTGGCATGGAAAGAGGAGGCAGAGATGTTCCACATTGCTGCAGGTGTTCAAGACCAGGCTGGATGGGGCTTTGAGCAACCTGCTCTAGTGGGAGGTGTCCCTACCCACGGCAGGGGGGGTTGGAACTAAGTGATAGTTAAGGTCCCTTCCAACTCTAACCACTCTATGTCTCTATGATTACTATGAGTGTCTCCCTCTGCATGCAAGTACCTGACAAATTCATCAGGGCTTTTGAGATGGTGACCATAAGGAGTATCTCGATATAAAAAAAATAAAAAATAATTCTCTGTTCTTGATATCATTTAAATCATAAACCACAAAATCGGGACATTGTGCAAGATATCTTTCTGCCAGATGGATATCTGTGGAAGTTTGGGGCTAAGGGACTTGACTGAAACATACAAGAACTACATGGCACAGGTAAAAATAGCATACAGTTGAACAGCAGCTTTCAAGTGTAAAACTATGGAAGCCAAGTTCTGCAGCTTGCAATCCCCACCACTTCCTTCCATATTTTATTTTATTTTATCTTTAGCTTGCCTCACACACTTTTGCATTCTCCGGAAATAATATCTGAAGACAATTAGTGTAGGCATTTTATAGTTTAGGAATGGCCTATAAGATTTTCCATTACATTTCAGAGAAGCAAAATAAGGTCAAATTAAGAAAATATGAACAGATGAGCATCAGCAGGGACCAAGGAAGCAGAAATTGTCTGTTCTGTACTTGATCCTCATCAGCTGCTATGAAATGAGCACCTAAAGCCTTAACAAAGAAGTCACAGAAGTAAATCTTGGTATTGTGGTAAATCAGAAATCTTCTACTTCTAAAGTGCTGTGATTACCTAGCAGTGAGGTCAGGAGAAATGTATCACTGAAATAAATGAAAAATCCTTTTCTAAAGTCAGCAAATACTGCTGTCTTTTGTGGCTGCAACTTTAGGTGAAAGGCTATTTTTGGTTGGGATTACACTATGGGGAGAAAAAGAACAGGCCTGATTTCCAAAGCAACTGACACCTAGATAAAACTCAGTACAATTTTGATTTCAGATGTCCTCGAGGAAAGGTCTTAATTGCTCTATATATAGGTCTGTAAGTAAGTGTGAATAAAAAGAGGAATAAGATCATTACCAAGAACTGTGGAAATCAGTTTGTTATGTGTTATTTCCTTGATTTTTTTATTATTTAATATTTCTCTTTGCTCTTGGAATGATTTATTTCCTTTCAACATTAATAGTTCTGAAACTAGTGTTTCCACACTAGTGGCTCATACACAGATTTTGAAAAACAGTTGAAGTTCATGCTTCTGTAAAGATTTTGGGGTATAATAGGTTATTGTAATCAGCATCTAAAATAAATATATCTGTTCTACAAATGCAGAACAGAGGCGTGAGAATTCTATACCTCTACACTCAGCCTCTTCTCTAATGAAATATTATTTGGTGTCCGAAAATTGAGCTTAGCTCATTGGAGATCGAGATAGTAAGAATGAACAAGCAGGCTGTTTATATCACCTATTAGTGCCATACTTTCTGGATGAGTCATTTCTTGATAACTCTGAGTTCCACCTCAGCCCCAGGGCTGGTAACTGTGGGCTGCATTTCCTTCTCTGCAGTCAAAAAAATAATAAAATCTCACTTTCTGCACTCCCTGCTCAGAAGCTCCATTTGCTTTCAGGTTGCTAGCGTGAGGGCGGATTATTCTCCTACCACATCAAAAGAGTTGGTGCTCAGATCACTCCTCATTTTGTTCTGCCAGAGCTTCCACTTCCAGTCATCCAGTGTGAGCAATCTGTGAAAACACATGAGATGACACAGACAGGTCATTGCTTCTTGCTGGCATTCAGAACATATCCAGTACCAGACAACTCAACAAGTCTTGTTTACTGTACACATAAAGAAACTGGATCTAGATCTCTTGTAAAAATAAAGAACGAGGGCCAAGAGGAAGTGGCAACTGAGCCAAGTTCTGAAGAGATTAATCACTTTTTATTCAGCCCACGTTATGGCTCCTTTCCCAGTGAAATCAGAGGAGGTTTTCCTGTAAAAACATTAACTGAATAAATAAGACCTGGAGTGCTCAGCCCCCAAGGCTCCTTGGCTACCACCTCATCTTCTCTCCTCACCATCTGTATACTTCAGGAGCACTGAGCTGGCAAGAGAGGTCAAATGGCTCACCTAGCCAGCCCAGGAAAGTTATGTCTTTTTCCCAGTCAAGCTGCAAAGGCTTTGAAACCCAACTTGGTGCAGAAGGGAAGGCTGATTCTCTAAGAAACATCAGACAATGTACCTGGGAATACCTTCGGATGTTCTCAGCTGTTAAAACCATTTGAAACAGGTGACTGGAGCATTGTTGAAAGGGCTGTCCTCAAGCTGTCCCAGCTTCAAACTCATATGCAGTCCTCAGCTTTCCTGAGGGCGTGAATGGGAGCCAAGGTAGGATCTTGCCATGGCAGCAAGAAGGAAACAATAGATGTGGATGGGAAGTTAACATAAATAGATTACAAAACCAGGGAGGGCCTTAGAGACTCCATGCATTACTATAAGGGGTTTAGAGTCTCACAGCAATTGTTTTACTGTCACTTTTGAAGGATTTGTAAGCATCCATGGAGAGAAATCTTTCTTGAGATAGCCCAGCCAGCCAATTAAAGTTATGATTCATTACCATGGAGCTTATCGTGATGTTATCATCAAGAGTTTGTAGTATCATTCAAGAAATGCCTGCAAACTAAGATGATACACTGATTGGCCATAATTAGTACTGCACCATAAATTCAGGTAAAGCTTTAAAAAAATTAAGAAACAATATATCTTCCCCCCAGAGTGCAACAGCCTATAACTAAGCCATTTTCTCAGACACAGCACAAGCATGATTAATTTAGCTAATAGCTAACAAGGACATGCTAATTACTTTTCTCTGACTAACAGTGACCCATGTCTCTATGAGAAAGTGCAGTTTTGAGGACAGAGGAAGATCTTTTAGACAAAGATGCAAGCTTGGAAGCTGTAGGTCGCATTGCAGTTGCTATAAGAGAGAACATGCATCAGTGTCACCTACAGGAAAAACTCTATTAAGCGTGTTAGGTCATTTGCCATGAGACTTCCAAACGAGCGGCATCAAAGACAGAAAATGTTGGCTATCTCTAGGTTTGAGGCTTATGTTATAAGAAACAAGAGTTAATTATGGTGTGTTACAGGTGAGTGAGGGAACCAAAAGAATTTGTAACTGTAACTATCCTCCTCTAGACACTTATACTGTATACAGTTATATAATTTTTCAAAAAATACCCTCACAAAAGTGTTCTATTTTTGCTAGAATATAATCCAGATAACCCTCAGTAACTTCTGTCTTTTATCAGCCCCTTGCTCTTAATAATTTTTTTTTCACTCTATACTACCACACCATAACCTTTCTAAACTAAGACAATGGTTTGCTTCTCTCTTATTTCCTAGTCTCACATGGCTTCCTGGCAAAGATGCTGATCTTACCCTTTCATCCCAATTACTGTTCTTACAACAGGTGACCCTGCCACTCATTGATTTACACATCATTGCTTGGCTGAATTCCAGTTCTACCTTACCCATTGCAAGACAAATAGGTCAAATTCAATTTTATACAGAAAAGATAGAATGAATTCCTGCTCAAGTTCAGTGCCACAGAATTCCTAGAGCAAAGCTCTGGGGAACTGTGTGTAGGAGACTTTCTTTGCTTTTAAAGATGTTTCTGTGTTCCTCAGTTCCCTGCTTTCCTTCAAAGGTGATTCTCTTTTAGCTTAGCAAATAGGTTCCTGCAGTTTATAGTTGAAGATCAGGACCAGCTCTGTTTCTTAGCTATATGCTTGAGCCTCCTGGGTGCCTGAGGCAGAGTGTGGTGAAAGCAAACTACAAAGATGGAGACCCATGTTTTATCTGTTCGCTGTCTCACTTCTCTTAAAATAGGATTTAGCAGGAGATCTCACCCTTAATTAATACTGTGACGTAAGAGCTGAAGAAGAGCTACCTTTTATCTGCAATTAGAGACAAGCATTGAACTCCAGAAAGCTTGTGCAAGCTGGATTTGCCTGGAAGATTTGCATCTCTGTCAACAAAACCAGAGGGTCAGCAGTTTTCTGATTATTAATGTGCCTCAGAAGTCTGCTGGGGCTGATTACACATAACCAATGAAACACCAATGGCCTACTCAGCTTTCACTTTCTTGGAAGGCTAAATATCATTTACTTCTGGAACCTTCCAGCCTTCAGCACTCAGTGAAAGCGAAAACAAATGTATTGTGCACACAACCATAACCACATGGCAAGATTATGCCTCTGCAAACCCTCATATTTGCTGAAGGCAGAAAGATTTCATTTTGCAAGCTTTGTTGAATGCAGAGGTTACTGGAGTGGGAGAATTTTCCTGCCAGGAATTTTTTATGAAATCTTGTTGACAACTTTTTCTTATTTATTGATTTAAAATAAAAAAAAATAGAAAAAAAAAAAGTTTTATAGGCTCTCCAGCTGTCTGTGCCTCATCCTCCTTTCCTCAGAGCTAAAAATTTCAAGCTCTGGATCTTTCTCCTCTAAGCACATTGAACAAATTCCAGAGCAGATTTTTAGATGCCTCTCAGGATTTTCCCTTTGCTAATTTGTTCTAACCTTATTTAACAACAGGTTTCCACAGCTAGAAGACGGGCCCTTAGCTTTCCCTCATTCCAGTTGTGGCACTTGCTTAATCCCACAGAATAAGTGCAGTACAAAGCCAATTGATTTTTGAACAATTATTGTATTTAGCTCCATAATACCAACTCCTCGGGAGTGTTTAGCCCTTTGTGGTCTGAAGCCATTCTAGATGAGGAACATCATAATCTAAAAGAGTGCCAGGAGGGTGCTTAGCAAAGTGGTCAGTAATCTCAGCCTTGCACTTCTCACTCTTATATCTGCTAATGTCTAAGGGCAAGGACAGTCAGCTTCTATGATTGCCCATAGTGGGAAAACCAATAGAGCACCCAGCACAAAACTTTACTAAAATTTCAGGCAATGTTCTCTGCTTTCTCACATATACATTTTAAGAAATAAATGCCTCCAAAACAATATTCAGAACCACTGGGCAATCTCAGCCCCCAGGCAGAGCACGAACAAGAAATGTAAAGTACCTCTATGAAAGTGGATGCAAATGACTTAGAGCTGCTGGTAAATGCCTCACCACAAGTAATGAACAGCCAAAGCTGATCTTTCACCTGATTCTTTTTTCAATTGCAATGATTTTTAAGCATTGAATGAATTAATAAACATCAATGTCGTGTGGAAGTGTCCACTGACAGGGAAAAAAAGGAACATTTTCTTCAGTACCTTTATTCCCAAGGAATGTGTGAAACCCACTCTGATCAGACAGAAAGGACATTGTTTCAGTAGTGGTGGGTTGAAAATATACTGAGCAAAACAGGCAATGCCTAAATCTTCATATAAAAGAGATCAGTCCTCAGGTTTTACAAATTTAAGGACTGTGTAGCACAAGTTAGCAGTCCTGTCTTTTCTGTGGAGACAAGTAGCTATTATAAAAAATATCCAGTTGTTTGGGGCTTTTTTAATGTACTTATTTAACACTGGGATTTATCTTCAACACATGAGGATCAGGGTGAGCAGAGAAAGTTTAGAGAAGATCTGAAAGATCATAAAGCTAAGTTTTTATCACAGGATAATTTAGGCTAATTTTGTCTGTAGGATTTCCACCTCAAATGACCATCCCAAGAAGATGACGTACATTTGTCAGTCTAAATTATTTTACTGGTACAAAATCGTACAAAATAAAAAGAAAATCCTATAAAACCTCAAAAAAAAATACTTTCATGGAGTTTTTTTCTAAAGGATTCTGCCATGTTTAAAGAAGCTTGGAAAAAAATTATGTGCTTCTTGGCTGAAGTTCAGTTTTTGAAAGCCCAATGTCCCTGCCAGAACAAAGCAGCAGACCAGTATCAACATATCACAGCAGATTCGGGCAGCACATCCACAGACAGAATGATACAAAAAGAGGTTGTTTGTTGATGGGGCAGTGCTTTGAACTGGGACAAAAATATTCTTTAGGTAACTTTTGTTAGAAGTCAATTGCAAGGTATTTTTAAGTTCAGAATTATGACAATCTTCATTGATGGAACCAGCTGCCAGTTGCCTAATTCAGGAGATTTGTTATTTTTATAAGGTAGCTCTGCTTATTCTAAGAGTTGTGTGAACAGTGACCACTGGAAGTATTCACTGTGTACTTTACAGTGTAAAGCTGAGGAATCTGAAGGCAAATAATCAGATCCAGAGGAATATTGCTTAAAGTAAAACCAAAGAAAGAGGCACAAATTGTTCTCAGCAATCTTTATACTTCTCCTATCTTACTGATTGATTGGAGAGCAAATCAAATCTAAATTAGAGCATCAATCAAAAAAGACTGGACTAAATAATTTCCTGTGTCCAAGTATCAACAAAATTTAAGTGGTTTCCAATTCTCTGTCTATACTCTAGCTATTCGTTGAAGATTAACGGCTGTGTGGGAACTATTTTTATATACATTTTCAGTCAATTGATTCCTTTTCTGACTACAGTATTATTCTGGATTATTGGGTGGGTAGGGTAGGGGGGGTAGGGGGGATAGTAGAAGAATAAGAAATAAAATCCACCAGAGTATGACATGCTTTTAAAACTCTCACTTTGAAAATTAAGTGCTTCTGAAGCTTACAACTACACTGGTGTTTTATGGGCTGGATGTTAACACAGAAGCCCTAAATCACAGCTTTGAGTGCAGTTCAAGAGACCCTTTTCAGAGACGGAATCACTTACACACTCCTGTGGGGACGGAGGGGAAAGGCTGGGTCCAGACCTGTCATATCAGAGAAAGAGCTCTGATTGCAGAAGATAAAAGGTCAGTTATTGAAACCATCATATGGGAAGCAACAGTCTCACTCGTCCTGATCCTAAAGCACAGTTGAGTGTAAAGTATTAGGAGGAAATCTTTTTCATTTTACATGCAACAGGTAGGGAGAAAAGAGATACTACAGAATAGGAAGTTGACTCTGCATTCTTAGCACATTGTCTTGGTGAGAGGTGGGTTTTCACTGTGGGTTGACATATCTTTATAATGTACTTCCCCAAAATGTCAGTTTAATTTTCTTTCTTTTTTTTTTACTGGTTTCTTATTATTTTTCCTCCTCTCCTCAATTTTAATCTGAAAGAAATATCTCTAACAGGTTTTTATTTTAAAGATGAGTAAACGAAAAGTCATCACTTCCTTTCCACCAAAGGTTCCTTCTCACAGTGAAATTCTGTTACACCACATTTTAATAAGCGTGACTGTGTACCCTTTGTGAGGAGGGAAAAATGGGAAAGAGAAGAAAGCAAAAAATCGTCAGTGATGAGAGTAAAATAACACAGAAAAATATATTTTATCCAGAATCTTGCATCAGCTCTAATGGAAATCCTTCCTGTACTTACCCATCTTCTGTGTTACATTTGGATTGGCGTAAACTGTACAGAATTGCTACTTGATTAAAAAGAAAGTGTGGCTCATTTGTATACCAAGGGTGAAGTAGTGGGGTACAAGTCACATTTAGACTCATTTAGGCAGTCTCATCAGAAGGACAGCCAGAATGGTTATCAGGACTGATAACAATTCATCCATTGTGAATCATCCAGGAGACGGTAACTATATGGAAAGTTACCAGCTAGTAACTATGGAAATAGCTTAGATTCACTAGGGTTCAGGAATGAGGATTCCACTAATCTTGTATTAACCACAGAATATGTCATTATACTTCTGCTAGTGTAAACAAAAATATTTTACTGTGAAAAATAGCTACTAAATTGTAGGGTTTTGATAAGGATCTGGGGAAAGACCCAAGGTGGGGTGCTAGGAGAAAATACATGTATCATTGGAATTTAAACTTGTTCTGAGGGTTTAATTGTGTCACAGAGACATGGGCAAACCCAGCATTTCATAGCTACTTGGTATGGTGGAGTGGGAATACCCAGAAAGTGGTTTTGAATAAATCACTCTCTGAGAATGAGAAATTCTGAGGACATTATTAAAATACAGGCTGTTAATCCCTCTGCAAAAGCAAACCTGTTATTAGAAAGCAGGATCAATCGTTAATAATGGAAGAATCAGCTAATGGTTTTCTAAGAGGACTGACCTTAGACCATTACATATATTAATTCTGAGCTGCAGTAATGGCACCTGCAGCATTACACTAATGCATGGCTGTATTTTGTTTATTTGGACAGAGGCAATAGAGCCATGAAGACTGTTAGACTCCTGGCAACTTTATTTGTCTTTTCTTCTTTTTGTCTTTTTCATTGAACATGTAGTGAGGGACTTAATAAATCAAAGCAATGGGTTAAACTCAGGCACACATGTATTAAACAAGCGACTGCAAACCTCCACACACTGATCTATCTGCCAGTGCACTTCAGCCTTGCTATTTGTGCCAGCCCCCGTGATGTTCTGCACATGCCCATCTCCTACTGCTCACCTCCACAGACATCTGAATACACACCATGTGCTGCTTCTTCACCTCCCTCACAAATCTTCAGCCACCATCTAAATCCTTTCTCCTCCCATTACTTCTTAAAGAAATTATTCCTGAGGTGCACTCCACCCTTCCGTGCACTGATTTTTCGTGAATCCCCCTTGCTATCACAGTAAAACCATAGTTTAACAGTAGTCAATTAAATTATTGAAACTGAGCAAAGGCTTGTTTCACAATATTCCGTTATTAGATTAAATAGTGAAGATAAACATTTGGGAAATGCAGATAATATTTTTATGAAGCATAATTTCTGACTTAAAATGACATAATAATATCATTACATGATATAAAAAAATAGGAATGTGGCACTAATTAAGAGCAAAATTAGACAAGCACAGGATAGTGTTAATTTCTAAAGAAAGGATGAAACAAGTTAAAAAGATGAGGCATTATTGTTAAAGTAAAAATCTCACAATGTAACTACTGGGATGTTGGACCAGAATAAATACTGAAGTGTCAGAAAGGGTTACCAGGAGTTTAGAGAAAAGAAATCTGACCAGGGTCTTTTCAGAATTTTTTTTTTTTTATTACCAGACCCACAAACAGAAAAANAAAAAAAAAAAAATTTTTAAGATTTTTTCCCAAAAAAAAAAAACAAAAAAAAAAAAAAAAAAAAAAAAAAAAAAAAAAAAAAACCCACCCGAAACCAAAAACCACCAAACCCTCTCCAGACACATTTTTTTTACCTGCCTTTAAATAAAAATGGCAGTTTCAAAAGTTACTAAAACTTTGATTTGGAGATGGGGAACTGAGACATTTTAGTGGACTGAGGTAGGTTACAGCGGCTGATCACTTCACTGAATTCTAGATACTTTGAATGCTTCATAATATGCTAAGAGTGTAGTGTATTAACTTAAAGTTACTAATTTACATTTGGATTTGGGGGGTTTCTTTATAAATTTAGGACATGTCTTGAGACCTACCCCTTGGTTGTTTAGATTCATACCATCTTACAGTACATTTACCAGGAAAGTTTTTTCATAGAATTATAGAATCATTCAGGTTTTGAACAGACCCTTTGGCTCACTGATTCCAACCATCAGCCCTGCTCTACAAAGTTCTCCCTTACACCATATCCCCCAACACCCCATCTAAACGACTCTTAAATACATTCAGGGATGGGGACTCAACCACCTCCCCGGGCAGCCCATTCCAGTGCCTGACCATTCTTTCTGTGAAAAATTCTTTCCTAACATTCAGCCTAAACCTACCCTGGTGCAGTTTTCCTTAACTATCAAATTGTTTGAGGCATTAATCTTTTTAAGGAAGGTGCCTTTATAAAGTACTTTGCAAATTTACCGCATGCTCCAAATGCTCATGCTATTGACAAAGTGCAGTCTATGAGGTCCATGCAAACTACTAGATAAAGGTGATCTTAACATTTTCCTTTCTTTAGCTTGGTGATTTCAGCCATCTCACGTCACTTGTTGCCTCTGCATAAACCCCTCTAATGCTGACTCAGTACCTGACAACTAGTTTCAACTTCGGTTGCTGATGGCTAAACAAACCAACTTCAGTAACGAATGTGAAATCAGTTGCAGTTAAGGACATATTTTGCAAAGACGAAGAAACAGAGCAAAGGGTACGGCAGCATCAACGAGTGTGCAAACAGAAGTACACGATGGAAGGATGAGCTGAGGTTTGCTCACTCCAATGTAAAGCAGGAACAAGTCTCTGGGTAAGTGGACATTTTACAAAAACAAGATCTAGATCGGCCCCCTCATCTCAGGAAGGCAGGCATTTAAGATGCTGGTGACTGATGGAATAGTTACCATGCTTTCAGTTACGATAAAGGTGAGTAATGATTTTTATGTCATTCTTCACAGACTATCTTTGTATCTTCCTCCGTCCTGTCAAAACAAGAGACCTGCCTTTCCACATAACACCCAAATGCCTCAGTGCTTCAGTAATAAAGTAATATGAACCCGTGCCACTCTTCTGTCAGCCCGTGAAAAGCTGGCTCTGGAGCATGTGTGGGTTTATTCAGCAGAGCTTTTGGCCGCTGTTAATAACAGCAGCAGGAAGCCCTGAATGGCATGTTCTGTCAACAGTGGACCCCTTAATAATTGCCAAGGGTTTTTACCCCTCCCCTTCCTAGCTGTATTTTATGTGGACTGACAGGAAGAAATCACCTCTTTCACCTTCTCTCACAGCCTAAATAGAAGTGGGTGATAAAATATTCATGAAAAGGGGAGAAAAAAAGGAGAGAGAAAAAAAAATCTCAAGTTATAATAATGTTAATAAAACAGTCAAAAGAAGAGAATTCAGGGAAGGCAGAGATAACGGCATGTACCTTATCTCAGCTGCCTCCTGGTCGGGCTTGTCCTCATGAATGTACAGAGTGATGAGGACTGAAACAATAATGCTAAATACAGTCAAGCTCTGTGCTACAGGGTATTAAACAGGACCAAAACACTGGGTCAGTGATACTGCCTCTGAAGCCATCTCCAGCCCACACCTGCACCTCTTACAGAGAAGGTGCCCTTTGACAATTTGCTAGATGATAAAATACGGCAGTCACTTGTTTGAAAATAATTCCACTTATTAAAGCTGCTGAGTGGGAAATGGTGCACAGAAATTTGTAGCACAGTGATAATGTGATGTAATCCTCCAGTTTACAGGAGGATCTTGGATGAAAAATTGGCTCAAAATCCCAGTTGGAAGGTAAATATGTGATATATGGAGCAAGGTAAATCTCTCCTTTCCCAGTTAGTAAATTGGTGTTAACATCAGTGCAATATTGAAGTTAATAAGTACACTGAAATATTAGGTGTCCTGCATGTGTTACAGGGGTTGATTTAAATTCAGTCATTCACATAAAATTTAGAGATTAATATATTAGTTTTTCATAAATCAACCTCATAACACTTTAGATCTTTGGTTTACACATAGTCCGCCTACAAATAATTGTTCCTTAGAGCCTGACATAAAATTACAACAGGAACTCTGCCTTTTTGAAAAGGCTCAAGACTTGGCATTGAGATGTGGGCAGAGGTGCTGACATGACCACAGTAGAGATTTTGCCAAGAAACCTATCATAACAGTTCAACAGCGAAGACCCTGTTTCAATGTGCACTTGTTGAGAATCTGGTGGCAAAAATACCTCGAGTTCTCGTGCACAGTGAGTGTGCCCTGCCAGCTCCCAAATCCCCCACATCACTGCAGACAGCAGGGAGCAGTGCACACCTTTGGAGCTGAGCCTGTTTCAGGGGTGAGCAGCACTGAGGTTTGTGCTTCCATGTTGTTAGAAGCTGTTATGAAGATGCTGGATTTGAAAGTGAAAACAGTTTTCTCTTTTTTCTCATTATTTCTACCCCTGAAGCCCATGGAGAGAGGAGTTAAAAAAAAGAAGCAGTGCAATTAGACTGTGAGAGTTGTGACACCTTATATAGACTGAAGGGTGGAGAAAAGGTAAAGAGAGGAGGTGGCTTGAGGCATCCGGGATAGATGAGTTCAGGCTTCAAAAAGGAAGAGCAGAGATCTTGTAATTATTCAGCCCCTCAGCAGTGCTGTGCTGCCAGCAACTGCTTTGAAACCCGCAATCAGAATGCGTCTGGGAGATGACAAAACCACAAAGCAGACAATAGTGGTTACAAGTAGATACAGAAGAGGTCCATGTCACGAATGTGAAGGATCTAGTTGGACATTACTGTTCTGTTTTCTTGAGAAAGGCCAACTTGTAGAATTAAATCTTTCACAGAAACAGGACTTGCTTTCACAGGGTTCTCACAAAGCAACAAGTTTGGTTAAAGAAGCTTAAAAATGGTAGATGCTCATACTGACCTTTTCAAAATGGAAAATTTTGGGTTTATGGCATGTAACAAGCTTTCCTTTGAAAATGCGAGCTAACTGTGATTAAGAGACTAAAATTATCAGAAATAAAATGAAACACTTCAAAATTATATAGGAGCCTGCTTCAGTTGAATAGGAATCACGCATTTAACTTTCAGTCTATGAAAAATGTGACATTTCAACTTCTAAGCTTTATTTGTGGTGAATATTTTCTTTTAATTGGGACAATTTTGCTAAGTGGGAAAAAACCATCTGTTCCCCCCCCGCCCCCCTCTATCCAGCTGCAGCTTTTCTCTTTTGCATTTCTGTGCTTCAGATCTATATGTGTGGGGTAGCATTTCAATGGGAAATAAGGGAGGATAGAATTCAAGGGCTTCATTTGATTCTTTAGCAGGAAAATCCCTCTATTAAATGTTATGGTCATAAAATCTGGGGACCATAATACGTGAAATGCCAGAATTTGAATGTCCTTCCAGCCTTAAATCAGCCATCTTCTGCTTATACATTACAATGCAGTTTTTCTTTTTACAATCACCTGTTTCTTTCCCCAGAGCCTCATAGCACATAAATAGGCCTTTTCTGAGTGAATAGTTTTTTGTTATTGTGCGTTATCACCATCGTTTAACATGTTAGCTTTGACACTTTGTCTGCACTGATGCCCTAATGTCCTATTTAAGCAGTGTTTCCTTTGAAAGATGGCAATTAGGTATTTCTTTGCGTCCTTTTTAGGACTATAAAATCAAAAAGTATTCTGAAAAAATAACATTTCTTTATAAGTTTGCAATCTGTGGTCATCAAATTTACCTTTGAGGTCTGATATTTGAATTGCAGACACTAATCCAGCTCAGCTACTTATGTTTTCATCTTGTGCAACTAGAGGTACAAACCAACAAATTAAGTAATTGTAATGAAAGAGACTTGATTTTGGCTGCAAAAGAAGGTGACCATAACATTTTCTTGCTGTTGTTATGCAAACTTTTGGGATAGTCATCTAAGTCTTGAGTTGCAGTCATCATCAGAATAGTTTTGCTTTGAACTTGCTTTTCCTTTGCTTGGCCAAGAGTGTCAGGAAACTACACCTTCTTTTATACTCAAAAGGGATGAAATATCCATGTACAAATCCATAAAATACATATCCAAGAGAAGCAAACAGAATTTTTAAGTAACTATGAGCCAGAACGTTTCAAACAAAAGAATCAAAATACAAAGAAATATGTGTCCTGATGGTGGGAAAGATTTTACACAGCATTCTCACAACATATATATGTACACCCACCTTCTCCTTCGCCAGTTCCTTTCTCCAGAACTAAGCTGTATTTCATTCAGGTTGTTTTGGAGGTTTACAGATAATGTGGCCCACAAATCTGTCTGCATTTGGAATGCAGTGGTTCGTGAATGACCTTTTCGTTATGTTCACTAAGCAGGATCTTGATCCAAGCAGATTCTTTGGCTTGGGCTCATACCACCCTCCCCTGTGCTTTGAATAAACCACTTCCCCTGGCTCAGAGGGCCATAACTTTGGTTGTTTGAAAAACTCATTTAACACAATTGAATGGAACATTCTCTCTCTCTTTTTTCCCCTGTCATAACTTCGTGATTGCTGTTCATCTGTACCACATGTGTGCTCCAAACTATATAAACGTATTGCCCCAAATGGTTCTCTCTCTCTCCCCATCTGCTGTAAATTTATATTTACAGTAGCAAGCTAACTTGTATACCACAGCATAAGTCTAACTACATGCCTGGAAAAGAACAGGGAATTCCTCTCTTGGAGGTGTAGTTCTTGCCATCTGTAGCCATATCAGTCCTGTCTTCAAATACAGGAGCACATAAGCTGCACAAGGCAGCACCAGTTAGAGCAGCCTCCAAGGAAAATTTTAAGTACTTCAGAGAGTAACTGTACTGATTAAGCAGGTGGCACCCTTTGCCCTGAATCAATCCTGAAGCTATACGCTACTGGAGGGCAAGGGTTACAATTTCATCCTAGGTGACATTCTTCTAATGAGGCAAACAGCCGTGCCAGTGGAAAATTATCGGTGCAGTCCGCTGCCTGGTGTAAAACTGGGAGTTTAAGTGGACTTGTGTGTGTGCATGACTACTTTCTATACCATTTCTCTCAAGAGTTATTAACTGGGAGCCAAAAATATTCAGTGATTTAACAAAAATAAGAACAAATTCTGCAGAACACATCTTCTTCAGCTGTTCCAATCTAGTAAAAAGGGAATGGTGACTACTTTCCTCATCAAAAGTAAGAATTTTATGCGTTTGCACGTGCAGAAAAGTGATGTGCCTGTCAATCAAGACACTGCCTGAGCATGTGCAAAGACTCCTTATAAGTACAAGGACATTTTTTTCGTTATATAGGCTTTAGAACTTGTCCTCAAATTCATTCCAGCATTTTTTATAAGTGTAAGGGAAAATTCCAGTTTGCATTCATACCTTTGATCCCTGAACATACACAGATGGAACTTCCATCAGGGTGGAAGTTATTTTAGATTAAAAAAAAATCAGCCATTTCCCTTTGAGAGAGGGTATGTTGTGTCTGCAATTGCCAGATCTCTTGGTTTTAATGTGCATCTAGTGTTCTTAATATTCTAGACCCTGGTTTTATAGGATTATGTTAAATGCTAAGATAGCAAGTATAGCAACATGTATCTCATTTGAAATTTCCCCTCTTCTGCGTGATTCGGAGACCTTGTGCATCACCTGGCTCCAACACAATAAAATGTGATGGTTCATCAACTTGGGTTATTGCTGAGAAAGAGCAGTAGCATTGCAGGGTCCTGACTAGCCCAGCCACACTATGTTCAGCCTGGAGGAGAGAGCAAGGTAGCAGCTGTTGAAGCATTTGCTTTTGATAATTACGTCTGGAGAACACTTACTCTAAGTTACAGTTACCCCACCATTGCTCTGTCTTTTTTTTACTTTTGTGTCTTTTAATTTTTTCAAAGGTAGGAAAAATCCTCATGTTCCCAATTCAGAACTGAAAACAAAAATAACTTTATACTGCTTAGAATTTCTTAACGAAATAAGAGTCTTTAAGACTTGAAGTCTTAAACTTAAGCCTTGAGTTATCTTTCTCTAACAAAAAAGGTCTATAAAAGTATTTAATATATTTGTTCTGAAAAAAAACAAAAACAAAAACAAAAACCCTGTTTTTCAATTTCTAGTTAAATTACATCTTTGTTTTAGCTCTCTTTTTCTTGTTCAACTTAACATATTTTCAGTCTTGGCACAAGCTCTGTTTTTGTAATAGGATTAAGCATACTGAGGTATCATCTCAAAAGCTAAGGCTTCACCATAGTACAATAACAGGGTTATGATAATGCATTTCACTTTCTAGGCCCATTTGTTCCATCAAAATTCACACAGTATTGTGTGTGACTCTGTATTTGTCTGTAATCCCATGTCTTCATCTCTTGAATCTGTAAATTGTTCTGATCTGGAACCAGAACATACCAGCTGCAGGAAAAGGTAGATTGTAGGCAAGAGTGAAAATTTCTGTAAAAAACAAAAGACCATATCTTGGCAAAGCCGTATTAACTGATGAGCATTCTGCACTTTTGACTGCACTTCTATCAACTCCTCTCCTTGATTGTCATAGAGTTTTACATGCTGTTTTTAGGGAGGTGCCTTATCATTGTGGATGATGTATTTTAGAGACTGCCACAGAAATTGAACAATTAATTTATACATTTGTTACATTCCCTACCTGTAGGTAAAATGAAGGACATTTTATAACTTATTCATTTTCTATAAATATTTGTGAGAAATACTAGAAAGTGAAAAATGGTAGGAGAGATCCCACTTGGCTAGCTTAATGGAGATTTCTGTTGTCAGGGAAATTTATCATAAACCACAGACCAAGGATTATTTGCTGAAAATGTACGAATGTGAGATAATTATAAAATTCTCAGAAATAGTACCCAAACAGAAAAAGAGTGAAATTTGCTGAGATCTTAACACAAACCATACTGAACTAAAGCACCATTTAGGAATGGAGATGTCAGGAGAAATACACTCAAAGATGCTCACAGAAGAAACTGCAATTTCCTGGCGTATTTTTTCTAGGATCCTGACTTAAGAACAGGAAGAAACTAGTTTTGTCTGCTTAGAAATGCTCCCACTTGTGAATATTCTGGCTGTCCCTGTGGTTCTGTGATAATTCCACCAGCTTCTACACACCCTACTGCATGCTCCTGGGAAAAAGTTTTCAACCAGTTAGGACACTTCCTAAGAACTGGAGAAGTTTAGCACCAATACAGCCCTGCCTGTAAACTATACAAAGCTGCCTTTTATGCACATCTGCATTCTTCTTTGTTAGACATCAATTAGCATATTATCAGAAGCACCGAAGGAGAGCTCCAAGAGTGTGGATTTTTATAGCTTGTCTGTGTCACACTGCTGGACAGCTGAATTTCTTGGAGCTCCCTGTAAATAATGCAAAACCTTTATTCATGTATAGTGTTATTCTATTTAGATAACGATGCAGACTTCTTCACCATAAGCCTAAGTGCTTTAATGAACAAACTCATATTTTCCCCTCCTCTGGAGTATTTATCCTTGTGTTATGTATTCCAGGGTGGCAATAGATGAACATGTAAATCAAATCATCTTACATGGCTTAAAATTTAAATCAAATCAAAACATAGATTTGCTCTCCTGAATAACCTTATACTCTATACATTGTACTGCATTAAAAAATCAGCTCTCCCACCAGATTCAGGGAACAGATGTTGCAGTTGTCATTCTCATTTTGCATGTAGAAAAACCAAGATACAAAGGGGTGACTCTCAGACCATGTTAGCAACAACTTTCTTTGTAACAGCCAGTGAAGAATGAGCAAGCCCACCATCCAGCTAAAAGTAATAGGGATTTTCTTTCAAATTTCTCTTCTCCCCACGGGTAAAGAATGATGTGCTTCCTGACAAGTAGCTCTTCCAAGTCCACTCCTGTATGCCATCACATTTCTATATTGGGATGCTCAGATATTATTATACCAAAATGTCAAACTTAACCTTAGTACTAGCGTGAGAGACTCATCTTGTCCTGCTGTTCATGGAAATCAGTAACTCCTCCTTCCTGCCTACTTGGTTTCTGGTCTTAATCACTCTACACTCATATTTTTTTCTCTCTCACACTACCTATGACAGAAGGATCCTGAAAAGACTTGGGATTTAGGCCTACAGCCAAGTTTATCCTCTCAGTTCAATGGTTGTGTTTGACAGGGGGTGGGGTTGAAGACGACTTAGCCATTATTTTCACTGCCCCTCAACCAACATTTGTGACACAATTTTAAAGGATAATGGGATTTTCTCAGCTTCTTGGGGAAAATATAGAGTTATCTTTAACTATTAGGTGCTTTTTTTTTTTTTTTTAACTGTATTACATTTTTCTTATAGTGTTAAGATTCTGCAGTTCTGATGAAAAACAGAAGCTAAGTCCTGTCCTGTGCCCTTCTTTTTATACATTCAGCAGCATAAAACATCTGTACACTTTGCATGCAGAACTGAGCAATAATTTATTCAAAGTACTTCACCTCCTCTTCTATTTCTGAACCAACTGTGAGTAACTTAGCATTCAAGTGGCTTTGGAAAATAAATCTAGCAATCATTTCATGGAGAAACTGGTGCAAGTGTGGAATCTCTGAAAAGGGAAAGTGTTACTGCTGTGCTAGTGGCACTGAAGGGGCGCGTGATCTGGGTCACTTCATTTTATCTGTTCTAGTGCTGTTCATGAGCAAAAGTATGTAAAAAGTGAGACAGACCTTAATCATCAAGAGCTAATGAGTGGCAGAATATTTAATGTTTGTGAACAAGTTTTACTGAAAATTGATAAAAAAGGATTAGCAGGAGAATTATTTCTTTGGCTAATAAACATAAATATGGCTATATTTGATATTATATAATTTTATAATGGAGTTGAGTTAGTACAGTGTGGAATTCATAAAATCATAGAATATCAGGTTGAAAGGGACCTCAAAGCAAAAGCCAAGTCTAGACAAGATGGTCCAGCATCCTGTCCAGACAAATCTTAAAAGTGTCCCATAATGGGGGATCACCACTTTTCTGGGAGTTATTCCAATGGCTGGTTGTTCTCATTGGGAAAAATTGTCCTCCCGTGTCCAATTGGAACCTCCCCAAGAGTAACTTGTTCTCATTACCCCCTGTCTTTTCCATGTGACTCCTTGTAAAAAGGGAGTCTCCGTCTTCTTTATTACTTAATACCATTTAAATAATGAAAGGTGGTGATAAGGTCCCTCCCAAGCCTTCTTTTCTCAAGGCTGAGCAAACCCAGTTCTCTCAGCCTTTTCTCATATGGCAGGCTTACCAGTCCTTTGATCATCTTTGTGGCCTTTCTCTGGACCCTCTCCAACCTGTCTGCAACATTTTTTGTACAGCAGGTACCAAAACCAGGCACAGTATTCCAAGTGTGGCGTGACAAGCACTGAGCAGAGTGGGATAATGACTTGTCTCTGCTGGTGATGACCTTGTTTATGCAACCCAGCATCTTATTGACTTTCTTTGTTGCAGCAGCAGCACACTCTTCACTCATATTGGGCTTACTGTCCACCAGGGCTCCCAGGACCCTTTCCAAAGAGCTGCTCCCCGCGTAGGTGGGTCCCAGCTTGTGCTGCACACTTTATACTTGTTCTTGTTGAACTTCATAATGTTCTTGTTAGCCTACTTTTCCAGTCTACCCAGGTCTTCCTGCAGAGTGGCTCTCCCTTATGAAGTGTCCGCTTCTACTCTCAGTTTAGTATCATCAGCAAACATTGTCAGGGTATACTCAATACTGTCATCCAGATCACTTACAAAGCTATTAAACATCGTTGGGCCCAGTATTGATCCCTGGGGGATCCCACTTGTGACAGGCTGTCAGTTTGAAAAGGAGTTTTCTACCAAAACCCTCCGGGTGTGGCCTGTAAGCCAGTTCCTCAACCACCACATAGATCTCTTGTCTAGACTCTATCACATCAGTTTCTCTAGGAGGAGGCTGTGGGGAACTGTGTCACAAAATCCTTGGAGAAATCCAGGTAGACAATGTCCACCGCTTGCCCCTCATCAACCATGCAGGTAGGTTACTTTGTCATAGAAGGCAATCAGATTTGTCAAGCACAATATGCCTTTAGCGTTCACATACCAACTCGTCCTCCACTGATAGTGGGTCTGTGCTTGCATCAACCTGGATTGTTGTTCCCAAGGCCTGGAGCCCAGGCGAGCTGGTAGAGACAGAGGGGAATAAAATGTTGAGAACCTCTGCCTTTTCAGCATTGTTGGTGACTATTTCACCTCTCCTGTTTAACAGGGAGCCAATATTTTCCTTCTGTTTCTGCTTGTTGTTTATGTACCTGAAGAACCCTTTCATGTCTGGCCACTAATTCTAATTTAAAAGCTCTTGATACCAAATATCACCAGAGCACACAGTCAGCAGGCTAATAATTAGCTTAGTGATGTATCTAAGCATGACTGGTGAATTGAATAGAGAATCCTCATCAGATGCAGTACCAATATCCCCAGTGGGCTTCTGCAGAGAGTGTTACCAAGCCAGATGTTATACAATTTTTTATTATGTAGAAGAAATATGAAGCTCTCAATGACTACATTTTCAGATGCCACAATGACAGGCAAAGCAAGAAACAATGAGAAGCAATTTGTATCATAGAGTCTGCTGGACACTGATAGAATGGACCGTAGAAAATCTGAAGCCTATCTACCACCAGTCTATCCACCACTCTTTTCCAGCGTATGTCTCAAATAAGTTAGGAAATCAGTTGTAGTATTTACTCTTCAAATGTTCAGTTTCGAAAAAGAAATCTAAATTAACTATTTCTACTCAGGGAAGAATGGATTAACATAATCTGCCTATTTGTGCAAGGAAAGCCCTAAAATACATGAGAACTGTTATATATTTTAAAGCAAACTGTTTCATTTCTGTTTATATCATACCATGTTTTCCTCAGTTTCCTAATTACTCTTTCTACCTGCCCTTGATATTGCTGCTGTTCTAAAAATTAAATTTGCTGTTTGAATACCTGCTTCTTCAAATTTAGTTTGTCTTCCTTGAATAATACTGAGTTTTAGAAGAGGGCATTATATGTAACTGAAATTTTGATAAAGGCCAAGCAGCTATTTAAACATTTAATTGGTCTGTTCATATCTCCTGGTGGTCCTGTGGTCCCTTAAAATTATTTAACTCAATTCCACATTTTTTACCACCAAAAAAATCACTTAGTAAAAAAACCAGGTATGCACCTTTTTTTTTTTCCATTTTATTTTACCTAATTTCTTGGAATGATTGTGACCTGAAAGGGATGAAAATTAAAGGAATTTATTAAAAATTTTTAAAAATATTGCTACTTCATTACCAAAAAAAATGATAGCATATCTTTGTAACTATTGTTTTAAGCATGTGCAATATTACATTGGTTTTATATGAGCGGGAAAAATGAAATGCTTTTGTGTCATTTCTTTTCATGCTTTCAAGTGGTCCTTTAGAATTTATTGCAATTTACTGGTCTTTCAAGGACGATAACGGAATTTAAAGTTTACTGGCATGGTTCAAATAAGCTGTTTGCTCTTCTTCCATAACCTGGAGACTTCCTGCTACTGCCTATATATTGCAGAAATAAATAGCAATTTCACTTCACTATTATTCATAGGGTCATAACACTCAAGGTTAATGTGTTCTATGATGGGTTATTCATGAAAAAATGTTCTCAAATCTTGAAAGTTTCATAAATTGTAACACATATAATTTGTCCAAAAATTCCTACCAGAAAACATGATTGTTCTTCGTCCATTCTTCATCATTCTTACCTCTTTTAAAAACTTTCATTCTGCCAATGAGGAAACATACATTACAGCATTTGCCAAAAGCGGACGGTCACATGTTTATGACTAGATAAGTGAAAGTTTTCTATAACTCTATCGACTAATATTTTCCATGCCCTAAAAAATAGGACAAACATTTGCAACTTATTAACTAGCAACTCAACTCCCTTTGGAAATTATTCTACGAGAAAAAAAGACTAAGTGTATCATACTATTTATTCCAAGCAAATAGTTAAATTGAATCACTTGAACGTATCCCATGACTGTAGGTAGATTAAAATATGTATTAAACTTTATGACTACAGTCATGGGAGCTGTTACTCTTACAAAAACACAACTACTTAATTTTTCCAATATGAAGGGCCTAACAGACCAGATTGTTAGTCATATGAATTTGGTGTATAAATCTCTATATCCCATGCATGGTTTTTGCACTTAATAAACACAGTTAATGGTGACATCACCTTAATAGTTGAGAATTTTTTTCCTCACTTATGTTTACCATACCTGAAAATGTTTGCTTTTGAAGCTTTGCTCTTGCTGTTTCCTGAAATGAAATGTTAATAGGCGGGTTTTAAAGGCTTTCCCTTTCCTCGAGGTTTTGACCAGGATCTTAAAATGGAAGCTAAGAATTCTGTGGGCATTATTCAAAGTGAGGTAATCTCAGATTCTCAGCTAGGTGTTTCTGTGACACTCCTCTTTTTTCTTTTATAGCTACACTTGTTTGAAAACTGCTCTAAGGCAGATAATTATTCTTCATTTGCCTATGCAAATTCTGTGCCACCAGAGTCTACTTCTTTTATTTTAGTAAGTTCAAGGTGCGTTTATTTTGGGTAGCGTCAGCCACACTGTATTCAGTATATCCAGACAGCGCAGAACTCCTGCAAGAGGAGAGCAAAACACTCCATGCATATCTGCTATTTATTCAGGTTCATTTAAAGTTCTACTGAGCTAATGTTTTTTCTTTTCATTTAGTTGGTGCTTGTCGTGACAGACCCTTTTACATACACAAACACAAGGTAGGTCATATGCATGAGTATGTCTGTAAAGACCTGTAGATCGCATACTTAAAATGGGCTACCCTTTGCTTCCTCACTCATTAAAGTCAACCTGAATGCTTTTGAAAATATCCACCCATTCCTCTAAATGGTAAATTAATAATAGAGAAACACAGCATTCTGCTACATCCACTTAATTCAGTCTACTACTCCTTTAAATCAAGTGGCAGAAGCCTCTGCTCTGTTGTTTAAGGTTCTAGGTTCAGTTTCCTGCAAATTACGTATTATGAAGCTCATTAGTTACACAATTATTTCTCCAAGGTGAAGCCAAAATAAAATCTATCTACTCAAACACATTATCTCAATTACATTCTTAGAAAATTGTAGTTTGGCAGATGAACTGTGAAGAAGTAGGGTTTGCAGAAGCTAGGCCCCTTCCTATAATATCTACGTGCTTTTAAATTTAAACACTTTTAAAATACAATTACAACATTATTTATTACTGTCCTTTAAGGAAAGTATCCTTTAAGATGCCATCAATAGAGATAAGAATTTATTATATAAAAAATTGATGTAGCAGAAAGAATTCCTACAGATATGTTAGAAATAAAGTGTTGTATGACTTATATTTCCACAATGCTTTTAATCATGTGGAACAGTTCCTTGGGGTCTTAGGTGATACAGCTCTAGTTAAAGTCACTGTTACTACAACTTTGGCAATCCCTTCCTGCATAAAGAATTTTAGTACGGGATACCACACCCTGTCTATAGTAACAAAGGTAGGGTTGAAAATCTCAGTGCCCACTAAAAAACTTTAGTACCTAGGTAGAGGACAAAAAGAAATGGGCACAAACTGGAACATAAGAAGTTCCATCTAAACATGAGGAGGAATTTCTTCACTTTGAGGGTGGCAGAGCATTGGAACAGGCTTCCTGGAGAGGTGGTAGAGTCTCCATCTCTTGGAGACATTCCAAACCCGTCTGGAGATGTTCCTGTGCAACCTGCTCTAGGAGGACCTGCTTTGGCAGGGGGGTTGGACTAGATGATCTCCAGAGGTCCCTTCCAACCCCATATCATTCTGTAATTCTGTGATCTCAGCCAATATGCAGGAGGAGTTACCAACCTAATGTAACTCAATGACCTCACATGGGAAAACCACGCTAGCCTGACGGTGTTCAAGCTAAATAAAACATTGCAAATAGACATTACTTTATTTCTAACATATTTGTCAGCATTCTTTCTGCTATATCTATTTTTAATATAAATTTTCTGACTTCCTTGCAGGCGAAGAGTTCTCATCCTTAGAAATATATGAAATCAGAAATTCCCATTTCCATCAGAAAACATATGCACTGAATTTATGCAAGTAAGCATATCAATGTACTAAAAACTATAAAGGCAGACAGATACATTTTTAAGAACAGGTTCCCACAGAAGGGAAAATATTAACTGCTCATTTTTTTTGCAGTTCTTAGTTACTTTTGACATATGAGTTCAATAGTACGTTCTTCACTTCATCTATAACTTTGTTGTGCAGAATAAACGTGCCAAGGTGTGACCCTAAGTGAGAGTAACATTTAACCATTTCCTCCTCACTATTCCAATTCAGCTTTCTCATAATATCACTATCTAAGGGAATAAAGCAAAAACTCATAGGCTAAAAACCTATGCAGTCACTTAGAGCTTGGCACTTCAGCATCTGCCTTCTGCAGAACCAGCAGATGGATCATACTTGGTTTTGGTTCTCAGCCTGTCTGTCAAAACATGTTCAGCTGGAAAACAAAGCCTGCAAATATATTTTGTTCAGGTAACCTGAAAGAAGGGCATTTTCTCTTGTCTTCCTAAAATCCCCCACTAACAACCATAATGACATGGGATATTTTATAGCACCACCCCTTCTTGTCCAGCTCAGTCATGGTTTACAAGTCAAAGAGAAGTAGATGTTACACTTGCTGGGAGATGTCCCTGACTTAACACTCCTCTTCCTTAACCTTACACACATTTGAGTCTGGAAGGGTGTCACAGAGAGTTCACACAGTCTCCAGGCTCTCTGTGAGGCAGCAAGGTAGATAAAACAAGGTCACCAGGCAAGCAACCTGCATGGAGTCCCTGCTTTCAGAAACACTACACCATCCTCTGTTATCCAAACTCTATACAATATAGTGTATAGAGGATAAATTAGAAGCCAGGAGTAAATTACTCATAGGATCATAGAATCAGTCATGTTAGAAAATGTCTCATGCATAAGTGATCTATCCTACCAAATTTTATTAGAATATTGGAATAAAATGTCACTGAATATCTGCAAAAGAATAAAAGACTTCTAGAGTATGACAAGATTTTTGTAGTGTTGTTTTTCTTTAACCTACTTCAGGGGTGAAGAGAGATTCATTACCTTTAGTATCAAACCTTAAAAGTTGAGACAAGTAGACTGCATGTAATTACAGTTACTGATACAGTCCTTAGTTGCTGCTTATTATGGACAATCTGTAAAATAACTCCATAGTTTAAATCACTTCAAGTTTCTTTCTCAGCTTCAGAATATTTCACTGTGTACTATAAATTGTATGAGCCTGGGGTTATGTCAAAAGTTTTATCAGATTGCATTTGCTCTTTCCTTTATTTGCTATGATCAGATCAACAGGAGAATAATATTCAGTTTATCCCAAAGAGGCAGAAAAGAAAAAGAAGAAAAAAAAAAAAAAGCAAAGTGATGCTCACAGAAACATCAGTAGAGGAACAAGGAAGCTGGTAACAGATACTAACCTCTATGGTATGTGAATATTGAGCCAAGAAATGTAGAAAATAAGCATAAAGGGATAATTTTCTCAGTATATGGCAAGTTTATGATTCAGTTAGTATAACAGAGACTTAACTTGGAATAATCCATATGATTGGAAAATTAATACAATGTTAAAACCTTGTATTAGAAATGCAGCCAGGGGAATAAAGGATGACAACCACTAAAGCATACACTTTCTCTAGGTCAATACTTTAAATGAAGGTATCTCTGCTGAAAAACTGAGCAAAGATGAAGACATAAAAAGTTGTGCGTGTATATCATAATGTAGATATAACAAACTGGCACATCAAGATCACATTGATTAAGGAGTTAGCAAGTTCATCCAGAGAACAAAAGCCCATGATAACGAAAGATACTAGTTCTGCAGACAATTCCAGGAATAGAACTGATTTCAGTCTGTCCAGTAAGCTCTTAGAATCCATTGATGAAAACTGGTTTAGAGGTAGAAAAGAAAATGGTTTTTATGTTTTACTAAAACTAGGAGGAAAAAACTTACTGAGAATACCATTCTTAGAAAGAAGCTCGAAGTAGTAATTACATTAAAATATATGTGATTTATAAAATGAGATAAATAACAATTTAAAAAAGTCATGGCCTTTGTGAAAATGGACTGTATTAAACTGTTTGATGAGTAGATAAGCTTTCACAGGGAGTGTGATCTGAGGGAGAGCTGAATGTTCTGTAAAGAAAAACTGCTGAAGCCACAGATGGATGGAAAAAGTCTCTCATTCCAAGAAAGACACTGAAATCATAACACAACCCCCTGAAAAAAATTACAAATTTTTCATTGCCTTGAGCAAAAGAGACAAACATGCACTGAAAATTAGATGAGCTTACAAAGGAAGCATACAAAATTGTAGCAGAAGTGTGTAGGGGAAAATATGGAAAGGTCAAAGCAGAAGATCAAGGAACACTAAAAGTAACAAGAAATCCTTTTATAAGTGCATTAGTATTAAAAGGAAGACCTAGGGAGGGATTGGTCTACTTACTCTGCAGAGAGTTTTAATGACTATTTTACTACTGTGTGTAGTTGTAACACGGTATCTATCGCTATATCCATGATAAAAGGGTAGTATCTCAAACTCAAATATGCAAAGAACTAGTTTAGCCTAGTTAAACATATTAGATATTTTCATACAAACTGTGCTGAAAAATTGATGTAAAGCTGTATTAGCAAGATCTCTAAACTTACCAATTGTCTGTGGAAGGATGTGTGAGCTCTCAGAACCCTAGAAAATAGCAAATTCACTTGGTTTGGGCTTTTTAAATGGCAAAAAATATTAGGCCAGAGATTTATAAACCTGTCACCTCAATTCTGACTCCCAGGACGTTTTATAGAACAAAGCTAAAAATTCCTCAGTATGTAGTTGGTTATAAGCAAAGGGTTAAAGGACAACATGGATTTTTCAGGAGTAAATGATGTGCAGGGAACCTAATTTTATTTCCGAAGCATAAAGCTAAATTTCCACTACTTAGGAAACACTGAATAGGATGCTCCCCTGCAGTCTTTCCAGCCCTTAGACACGATGATTCAGAGCAGTATGTCTATTTTCTTCAACAGAAGACTCAGTTTCCTGGCAAAGTGACGCAAAGGGATAAACAACCAGGAGAGAAATGCTCATCTAGCAGTATTAAAAGTCAGGGTCTGGAAATCATTATTGCAAATTAAGGTCTGTGTAATAGCATTTTTTAAAGTTGTGAATGGTAGTTCATTCAGTTGTAGTATAATGGTAACTATTCCTAATAAAGGAGCTGTTACATATCTTTAATTGTCCTTAATTCTCTTAATGCAACCCTTAATTCTCTGTACTTTTCCCAGTGGCACCCTTCTTTCCAATGTGGAAAAGGGAAGACCAGAAATGCATACAAGGCATTTCAGATTCAGTTGTACTACAGGGTTATTCAGCACCATAATGGTGTTCCTTGTTTTGTTTTGTTTTTCTCTATTTCTTTCCTAATAGTTTCTTAATCTCTGATTGCTTTTTTTGAACACACCAAGCTGATGTTAGTAGAGAACTATTAAAATCTCAAAACCTCATTACTGAGTAATAGTGGTTAACTCAAAGACCAACACTTGAAATGTTAACTAAGGAGTTTTATTTTCCTTTTTAATTCACTTTCTATATCTACATTGAATTTCCTTTGTTATTTATTTTCTTTTTCACTCAGAAGGTAGGACACATCTGCCTTTCTTCACACCCCATATCTTTTCTACCCTGGATATAAATTCTTGAGTCATTTATATTGTCAGCACATACTGTCACCTCAGTAGTTATATACTTCTATTATCTTTTAAGTGTGTTGAACACCACTTTTTTCAGAGGGGTCCCTTTTGGATTCCACTATTGAGCTCTTACCAGAATGAAAAAGAGTCACCTATTCTTAATCTTTGGTGAGAAATCACTACAACTGTAAGTGGTAAAAAAAAGTCCTTTTTTTTTTTTTTTTGTAACCTGATTCAAAAATGGTCAAGTACCTTGTTTCATGCAAGATAGGTCATCATAGAACATGTGTACCAAATGAAAATATTTTACGCCTTTGGGAAACAAAGTCTGTAAAGTCTCATTGTGTTTAACTAGCCTCTGAGAAAATTAAACTCCATTCTTCATGTTTGTTGAAATATAATCCTGAATGTGATAGTGGCAGTACGTTCCTTCTTATGATAAGGTTACTCCTGTAAATGTTAAGTCATATCTTTATAATGAGCTATGTTACCAAGCATACACAAACCAATGAGAGCTGCAGCAACCTTGAGAGATCTGAATGCCTAAGAGTATATCCAGCCAACTAGCCATTTTAGTTTGTACTGCAACCTTATGTATGGGTGAACAATTAGAGAGAGTCTAAATGTAGCTCTTCATAGTAGGCAAACCTAACTAGCAAACAAGTGAAAACCAGGTCATTTTCAAACTAAGAGCATGGTTCAATTCTGTCCGTAAAAGTTCAGAGGCCAAATACACAAGTATGTCTGATAAGATCAGATAAAATGATACAAGCAGAAGCAAGAGGAGAGGAGAGGAGAACACCTTATTCAGGAGGGGGTAATAAGAAAATATCAGGAAGGGGAAAAGATGGACAAAGGCAATTCCACTTCAGTTTTGACTAATCTCAGGAACGAGCTCTCATGCTGGGCAGGTCGTCTTCAACTAGGAGTCATCAAGGACCATAGCTATCAGTATTATCTGCACAGCTTCAGCCCCATGGCACTGGGTATTACAGTTAAGAGTTTTGTATACTTAGTGATGAACCACTGTGTGAGATTTAACTTTTAGCACAAAGTGTCTTCTTAATGAGCAAATTTAGTAAATTTTAGTCTTGGAGTTTAAAATTGGCTTGGCTTGTTAGCCTTTCAAACATTCCCATCACTGAGATTTCTGATTCTCTCTATATATATAAAGGTGTCTGTAAATATATTTACCCATTCTCAATAAGTTCCAGCTACTCTCTATTCAATCATATTATTAAGGAAAGAGTGTAGTGTCTATTAATGTCAGTTACATCAGAATACATTTCAATGTTGACTTCTCTTCATTTATATCCGTAGCATTTTTGCAAGCGCCTCACCACTGCTTGCTGGCCCACAAACCACAAAGGTTTGTGCCTCTTTGCAAGCACACAGGAAAGCATCAAATTTGCCTCCATCTCCAGCTGAACTATCAGTTCCAGTGTGTGCTCATCATTACCCCCAGAAGCTGTGACTGACAGGCTGGGCTGATGTTTGGCAGAGGTTATAATGAAACCAGGCAGCTTGATATACGGGGTGGAAATTCTCTACATGGCAATTTCTCAGATGGTCAAGTCCGCACATTCTCCCTGAAGATAGCTGGAGTTTAAAATAATAATAATAATAAAATACAGCAAAATAAAACAAAAAAAAAAACCAAACCATAAAAAAAACCCTCCAAGAATCCACTTCATGTACAGCTCCAGCCCCATCAAAGAGCAATACCTCCTGTCAGACTATCACATGCTCGCTCATTAGCTTGCCACTGACGGCGGAGCTCAGTAGCAATATACAATCTGTACCTGCTGCGTGTGTTTATTTTTCTTTTGTTTGAACAATGAGAGGATATACCTTACATCAAGTCTTGAGTCTGTAGCGCTGCTAAATCACACTTGAGGGAACAATGAACACAGAGTCTGTTTAATAAATATATGTTGATATTTCATATCTAATTGCTTCCAATGGGATCCTAAATGCATCCCATGGAGAGGAGCGAGTACCTAAGTCACAAAAGGTAGAAAACAACTGAGTGATGTATTTCTCATGAGTCATAGATAAAGCTCTACAGCAACAGTTCTTTTTGTCACTTTGCTACTTACTACTGCTGCCAGATGGATAAGGGAACGAGAGGAAAGAGAAACAAGCCCAAGGAGCAAATGGACAAAAAAGCACCACTTAGAATTAACACAAAAGGAAGCATAAAGGAGATTTAGATTTCCAAAACCCTTGAAAAATAGTTCTTTTAGATAGACTTATATGGACAGAAAAGGTAATAAATACTACAGTTCTTACAGAAATATATCTTACTCATGCTAGTTCCACTTTATTTATTTACATGCCTACAAATACCTACTTATAAACTCTCAGGTTCTATATCTACTCACTACAGACAATGTTGTGTCACAGGTTTCTGTGAACGCACTGGGACCCAGAAGTTTGGTCTTATTTCAAGGCTAATGTATTCAGGTTTTTGACAGTTTAATGTCATTTTTGTTTCTCTCTATCATAATTTGTGAAAACTGCTAGTTTCCCCATTTCTAGGATAATTGCTATTTACTGAATTTTACACAGATCCTCACAAAAGCGGTAAGTATAAGCCCCTTCAGTACCCCCTGGTTTCAGCAGCCATACAAAATAGGCTTGTATTGGAAGCTGAGTATGGAAGTTAGGAGGATCTGGATCTCTAGGTGAAGCCAAATATCTCTGGAGAGTTCAAGTAACCAAAAATTCTCAGGTTTTGCAAAAAGACCCTGGTAGATAGGGCTTACTTAAGCAAGAAATAGTTACTTCATTCTGCAGCTCTAAATAACAAAACACCATAGAAACTTATCTTGTTCACTTGTAAAATGGTCACACACACACAAAAAAAAAGTTTCTTACCTCTCAAGCACAGAGGTAAGCTTAGCATTTTAAAGAGGACAAGATTCACATCCACTTCTAATTCTTTCAGGAATGGCCCGCCATGGAGCTAAGTGGTTCCAGGTAATGAGGTTGACTGTCAGACAGTTTGGGTGAGATATTTTCCATAATTGGGTTTACCTGCGAACTAAGCCTGGGAAAAAAAGTTGATGCACTCATGGTAGCCTGCATGGTCCTGTATAAGTATGCTGTATCCTAGGAGAGTAATTTTAAAGCTTGGCTGTCATATTTCTAGAGAAAGACCCTTGCTTCAGGGAGAAATGCTCAGGTACTATGAGCATGAGGTTTAGTCAGTTCTGAGACTACCTATGAGAGAAGCTAGAGACATGCAACTTTTTAACACAGTTTTTCTGCCTTTTTGAGGCAGAGGGAAACTTTAGAAAATGAAGTCCTGTCATATACAAAAAAAAACCCCAATAATATCAATATTTCCAGAGTTGAGGATTCCCTTTTCCTTACCTTCTATCAAGGGCTTACAAATATGTTAGGACTACAAAAGGTAGTCAGTCCTAAGTTATTATTTCTTTCTGTTACTGCCTTTATTCCCTTCCTCACTTAAAATCAGCCATTTGCTAGACTGGATTAACGAGCACAGGACCAGCAAGTAAACTTCTGCACCGGGAGGTTTTGATCTCAGGACCTCTCAAACCAAGTAATACAGGCTTGCTTTTGTTGAGTAAATACAGAGTCATTTATCTTCATTTGGTAACATTCAAATTCTAGCAAAGGAATACAGCATTACGCTAATCAGTAAGAATGATGCTATCATTATGTTGTTCCAGTGGCTACAAGATAATTAATGTTTACTGATAGACACATTCAAAATAACATTAATTATGTTATTAATGATTTTAATTAACTTCAAATGCTACTGTGTTTTCCAATAAGTTCCCTATATCTAGGAATAAAGCTGCACGCATTTGCTAAGTCTTAGTCTCTTCCTGCTGTTTGTTTACTACAAAGATTTAGTCTGAAAAGGCAGCTCTGGAAGTTAACTTGAGTTTCTTTTTATTAACTATTTGACTCTGGCTTTCTGTTTCTTTCTTTTTTACTATAAACCAGTAAAATTTTAATAACAAAGTAATTAGATGCATTTATTTCATTATGTTTCACCATATGTCTTGTCTGCTGCGTGAAGTCAGCCTTGAACAGAGTTCTTTCACCATTAGCAGCGAATGAAGCTAAATGCTGCCTCTCTAATGACTTTAAAAAGTCATTTAATGGTCTTGGGGAGATATTCTTTTTCTTAGTGTTGCAAGCATCAGGCTGAAATTGCAGTACTCTTACTGTATTATTTGCCTTTTGGGGAAGAAACTACAGGCAAATTTTCTTCTTGTCTTCCCAGCACTTCGCATTTAAAAGTACTTTTCTTTCTAAGCAAAAATTTGTGTTGATGAAAACAGCTCTGCTGACAAGACCGTCGAGGTTCTTTGCTGATACACAAAGGAGAACAGAGCTCCTAGTTAGTCCAAGCTCCTTTAAAACATGGTTCAAACATGAGATCCTTACAGAAAGAGAGCTCTATTGCTGTGCCTTCTTTTGTAGAAATGATATCAAAACAAAGATGAGCAATTAAGAAGGCAGCAATTAGGAAGATTTTTAAGTCACTGCAGTAATGGTGATGGAGGACCTGTCAAAATATACAAACAGCTGAATTCAATGTTCCTTAAGACCAGCTCTAAGCTGAATTTAATTCAGTAACCTGAAGTATAAAGAATTCATTTTCTGCTGTTATTCACCCTCTCTTTTTTTTTAGAAAACAAGCTAAAAAGAAAGAAAAATATTTGTTCTGATGTTTTATGTGATCTTGGGACCCTCTGAAGATGGACATACCTTGTTAGAAACTGATAGAGGATGGAGGTTGGTTGCAAGATTTTGTTGGCTTTAAAAAAGGTCCTGTGCACCAGTTCTACAGTATTTCAGTTCTACACAGTAAAAAGGAAGAGCTGAAAGGCTGAAATTCAAAAGATCCAGCATCCCGACTAAAAAGTAAGTTAAATTTAATATACCAAAGAACATACATATAACATAATTTTGCCCTTTTCACCCTTACTCAAATGATTTTTCAGGACTTCAGAAAAGTATCTCTCTACACACAGGATCCAAGATCTAGACCATTATCTCACCTAAAATATTTAATTATTTATATGGAATAATACAAAATCAGTAATAAAGATGAAGTGTACATGTATCCAAAGTAGGCTAAATCTGATAGTGAGTGGTGTCAGAGGCATGCTTGCTGTAGGAAGTAACAATGCTCTGGAAGAGCTCTGGACAACATCCCACAGTTATTTCAGTTGTGCAAGCAGCCACAAAGCTCAGCACAAAGAACGAGCCACCTGGAACCCTGATTCCCCAAGTAGAAAAGTTCTGAAATCTAGATGAAGCCTAAAACAGTGGCTGGTTTCTCAGTCACAGTTTGACACAGGTATGTATCTGAGCTGCTTGGTTGGTCAAACTGAAGAATCAAGATTTTTAAGTGGCATAGAAATTTTAAAATCATCCTCTGGAATATTCACAAGATTCACAAGCACATTCCAGGGGAGTCAGAGCTTTGTAAACTGAAATTTGAGATAGGGTACCTAATTTGGGATAGGGTGCCTTTCTAGGGTAAGTGCAGTGCCCACATCCTTTATCAAATCTCTTGAAAGGAGAAAAATTAGGTTCATTTAGTTATCAGGCAAAAGCTCCCAAAACAATTTCAAGCTAGACATGACAAAATAGTGGAAACTATCCCACAAGGAATAGAACTACACTGGCAGGGTCATGAACTATTTTCCGTCTTTCTTTGAGATGTGTATAAAGTCACAACAAATAGAGAAAAATTCAACACAGAGGACTCACACAAGCCAAATGAGGTTTCCTTCTTCAGAGTTCTTGATCTGACAAACCAAAAGCTACTCAGGTTCAGGGTCTATTCTCTCTTTTGGAAAATGGAAGCTCTTGAGATCAGGAGTCTCTTCCTTTCTTTGTGTATGCGTATGTGATCAGAGTACATGGCAGGAAGAACGTAAATGCAAACTTAACTGCTGACACCCAAAAACATTTCAATGATCACAAGTACAGAGGCACTAGAAAGCAACTGCTTGCTTTTTATCCCCACCTCCCAAAGCTCAAGTTGAATCCCACTTTCCCCTCATGTCTACCTAAATGTAAATACCTTATACATGTATCTGCCTCACACTACCTTCATCATTCCAGCTGCAAGTTAAACATAAATGTTCTTCCACACTTAGTCCAGGATCAAGCCAGTGCTCCAGAGGTGCCTTTCTTTTCCCAGCAAAACCATTCAACAAGCTTAGAACAGAGTACTTGACTTCTTATTTTAGTGATACTAGATATGTAGGAGAGAACTGCATGTGAAATCCTGGGAGAACAATATAAGATGCGAAAGACATTATCTTTGGTTGTTTGGTGGTGATAATCTTCTGTGCTCCAACAGAACTTAATTTTTTCCACTGTGCGTGACTAACAGCTGTGTTAGGGAAGCTTAAAACTACATTACTTTCATTACTGACTCTTTTCCCTCTCGTTGGTTTTCATATCCACTCCTCATGTTTTCTCTTAAATCAGTTCCTGATTCTTCAGCTTATTCCCTGCAAACAGAGCTCTGCATAGAATTCCTCACCGAAATTAATTAATTTACTTATATAAAGTGAAGAGGCGAGGTCTAGGATCTTTAAGTGTTGGAGGCAAGGTCCATGGTTTCAGATGGGTCTGTACAAGGATGAACTGAGGATATGAATTTTACAGTTATGTAAATAATGAGTAATAATAACCTATGGAAACTACATTCGAATCTTCTTTTAACAATGCTCTCTGGATTTTTATTTTCTGCTTCTTAGTCGTTAACTGATGAAATCAGTTCTTGCCTTTCTCTCCAATAGATTGACTCCTAGATATTTATGACTTTATCATTGGATTTTGGCACACAGAACAGAAACAAAAGAGTTTGTAACTCCATCCTGACATGTGTTCAGTATTATTTTAATGTGTCATTTTCAATGTGATCAACCATCTTTTGTTCTAATTTTAGAAACTACAGTTTTACGTCAATGTTACAGAAGATACTGATGCTTTTTTTCTGGAAGACTTTACTGTTTTAGTTCAACAATGTATGTTACAGTGAGAGACTGAAATCAGTGATCAAGAGTCAGTGAAGATGGATTTTAATCTCATGTAAATAGAATACATTTACCGCAGACTTGGCAGTGTACTTCAGTGTTTTCTACAGATCTGCCATCTACACAGCTTCCAGGACTCCCAACAGCTCCATCAAATATTCTAACCTGCAGCCACAAATGCTGGGTTAGTGACCCTACTACCTCTGCTTCCTCTTAAACCAGATTCCTCTGCTAAATCCATACAACTATGCTTTGATGTCAGAATCTCTTGCTGATTTCATCCTGGGGATCTGTAAAAGGTTATTTCTTGAATATGGCAAATAAAGTTTTTCACTTTTTTTTTATTTTAGCAGTCCAAGCAAAAGCTAGACATAGATCTTTACTAAGTTACTAGCACAACCCCTTTGCCTCTTGTTCCTGCAAAACTTTACCCTCTGGCTACCCAGGAGTCTCTTCACCTGTTCCTGATTAAGGTCAACATTATTCTACTTTGTTAAACTTAGTGTACGACTTTTTAAGCTGGTCCATGTCAGCACCACTTCAATAAAGATATCCATATCACAAAGGGACTAACTTTCATTGCATCTTTCACATCATCAGCATCTCCACTGCCTGTCCATCACTAGGAAATTAATCACTCCCGATTAGAAGCCCTGCTGTTTCTTCACAACAATATATGTTTTGAAAATGGCATTATTCACAACACGTACCCCCACAGCTTTTGGCTAACAAACAACAAGCTATCAGGGGAGACCGAATTGACAGGGTTGGAACCTGGATAATAAAAGTTTAATTATTATAAGCAATGATGGTATTTAATAATTGTGATCTCACTGGGAAAAATTTCCAAGAAGAATAATTTTTGCTTCATTATAATGTGTGAGTGATGATACTAATAAAGGCTCACATGAGGAACTCCACAGTTCACAGCCTGCTTCCCCAAACAAACGTTAATTATTGTTCCGCAAAAAGCTGAAGTTGGGAAGCCAGTGAGCAAGGATTTTAGTTGTGTTGGGCAGCATTAACTACTCACTGTAATATAAAAGCTAATGAAGAAAATCAGGCTCTGCTACCTACAGGATGAAGGAGAGACATGGATAGTTCATTCTTTCACAGTTAGGAACAGTTAAACAAAACTGTTGTCTGGAGGTGAAGAAAGTGGCAAGTTTAGGAAATTAATAGACTTTACAATTAATAACTTCAGACTTCCTTCTTCCCTTTTTTTTCCAGCTGACCAGACAGGTGACTAATGCCACTTTCTCTCCCATCAAATGGGAGAATAAACATATGAATCCTTTCAGTGTGAGATGTAGCCTGGAAATTAAAGCCTGCTGTTGTGAGTCCTGAAGGCTGGGAAAAGAGCCAAGCGGGAACAGACCAAGACCTCAACCTACTTCAAGGACTAATTCAAAAGCTCTGTTCAGTAAAGTGGAAGCTACCTGGTTTCTTTTCTTGATTCTAAGTAAAATTGGCTTTCTGGATAGGTAACAGCACAGGGATTCATAAAAATTCTACGTATGGTGCCTTAAAAAAACATGAAGCAGGTAAACTTCTTAATACACTATCGGTTTTGTTCTTTTTGAAATATTTGGCTGCTTCTCTGCTTATCTTTGAAACCTTTTGTGGAAAAAGACTGATGTGAAATCCTCTGCCAAAGCACTTAAAATGAGAAATAAATGTATTAAACAACGTCTAGTCTGTAGGATTTCAGCTCAAAGAGAAAAAGTGACAGACTGCTGTTGAACTGACTGGGTAAAGCTCTTCCACAGCATTTATAGGAATAGGATGGTCTAGGCTCCTAATTATATAAAATAACTGATATTCATGAATCAACAGGGGCTGGAGTAACAGAAAAAAAAAAAAATAAAGCTCTAAGACTGGTGTCAAATTTATATTTGTGACCATGCTTTGTTGATAATTGGATCTGTTTCTTTTCTTCAGTGTACACACTACTAGCATTTGAGAATGGCCCAATCTAAAGGAGGGTCTGCTTCAGACATTAAATGAGTAGGAGAAAGATGGACCAGGCTGCCTTTCTAGACAGAGTACAGGTTGGGGGAACTGAGCAATGGGAAGATGCTCTGGTTGAATCACATTCTGTGAGATTCAGTACCAAAAAGAAAGCACATTTTAACCAGTACATGAGCCAAGCTGCAGCATGGGACAATAGCAGTTGCACGCAGAAGAGCTTTACGAGATGCCACAAAATAGCTGTTCTATGTGGAGAGAAGCCGTTTCATGCTCTCTGAACACAAGCTGCATGTCGGCTGTTTTAAAACCAGACATCTCATCATCAGCTGTGAGGAGAGACATTTAGGAACTGACCAGGCATATGTGGAGCCAGAAACCTGATAGCAGGACTATCTAGAGACTATTTTTATGCCCATATCCCACTTTCTAAAAGGAACAAAAAAAAATAAAGCAAATCGTACTGAGAATACTTTGTGGCAATGTTTACATATTTTGCTTAGACATGTGAAAGAGAGGGAAACAGTAAATGGGAGTGAATGCAGCAGCTCACAGGGATTCTCAAAAAGAGCTGTTTTATTCCAGAGGATAACAGTACAAGAATGATGATTTTCTGCACTGGTAAAAGCACAGTGAGTATTATAGGTTGTTCTTCAAAATGAAACAAACCCTTCATATGAGGCCTTTTCTACATTGGATGACTTTTATTTTGAGTTGGAGAAATACTGAAAAGAAAGGAGGAAGACCAATTATCCCAGAATGAGTGAAAAGTGCATCAGAGTTCATAGGGAAAGTTGGCCAAAAAGGCAGTTGAATAATTTGAGGGGGACAAAGGGAACTAATTCATTATGACAATGACAAAAATGCATGTCCAGGGCTTAAATTATGTAGACCACATGGGTTTGTGTGGAATGCCTGGGTCTTTTCTGAATAGAGTAAACCCCTCCTGCTTCTCTTCTCACTATTGTCATACAGCATTTGGTCATTTCCCAGACTAGCATCTGTCATGTGCTTCTTAGGCACATCCAAGTCACTTTTCTGTTCCTGTTTTGTCCTTTATATATATGAAGGGTGAACTAAATCTACTAAACACACCAGAGAAAAAAATTCCAATTTCTGAATCCAAACCAGCCTTGATTGCTTTTAATTCAGGATTAGATCTTTATTATCTTTTTTTAACAGTTGTATTTTCACATGTAAAATTGCATACTAGTTTATACATATAAGAAATTGCACTTAAGTAATTTTTTTTGTATGAGTTACACCACAGCAAAGACGTAAGGAGTCTGACCCAATGAAACAGTGCTCTGTGTAGATTTACATTTTTTCAAATAACTATACAAGAAATAGATAATTATCCAAATTAGCTGAAATTAATACATGAGAGAAATGTAATATATGTATTACCATATATTCTCAAGTTTGTTAAGAACTGGCATTTGTTACAGTGGCTCATGAAATCCTGGAGGAGAGATTAATTTTAATTGCTCTGGGTTAGAAACACTTTCATACGAATTGGAAACTGGCAGAAGGGCCATAAACAGAGGTCAGTGATAATACAGATAAACAGCAGTACATCACAATGAGCAGGATGGGTCTAGCAATTACTGTATTGATCACTACTAGCCTTGTTCTCATTTAGCAACTTCATCAGCACAGGGAAAACAAGGCCAGACATTTGCTATATTTGTTTTCATTTTTAAGCTAACTTATTTGGATTTTTTTCGTGACCCTGTTGCATTTGCCTCCTCAAATATTCTAGGAAATTACTTTACTGAAAGAAATCTTCATGCAAATAGAGAATTTTAACCAAAGATAAATATTCACAGAATCCAAATCAAAATAAAATATCCTGAATATCTGCACCAACAAACAGGTTCTAAAATGATTGCTAATCCAGACAAAATAAAAAATAATCTGCCCTCTGAAACAGTTTGTCAAATAATTTACCAAAGGGTTTAAAGGGAAGGAATTAAATCATTGCACAGTTTAATTCTCCTCAAAAAAACTAAGAACATTACTGGAAAATTACATCTGAGAAAATATTGTCCTACTTGTTCCAAACAATGTATTTTGGAGTTCTCCCAGGTCATTCCTATTCACATGAAAAAAAAAATAAAATCAAAGATACTTTTTACTACAGCCCTGTTTCTTTACTACATTTCTATGCTTTCAAAATTAAAGAGGAAGAGCACAGAGTTTTGTTTGTCACAACTTCCAAGTCTTGTGTCTAATAAGTTGAGGCAGAAATTACTTATATTCCTCCAAAAGGACATACTGTTCTCTGCCTTTACTTTCTGGTACATCCATGACTTACTAATATACCCATTTGCCATAGTACTTGCCAAACATCACATACCACGAAATTCTGGATCTGTGCTTGTTACTTTGGCTGGTGCGTTACAGAGTCTTCCTCTATCTCATTACTTAAATAGCTTAACTGCTTCTCCAAAGATCCTGAAATAAAGCTGCCTTGCACATTCGTCAGCTCTAACCAGGTCTATAACTGTGAATAAATCAAAGATCCACCCTATGACTGTCATTAACAACTTCTAGAACAATGTTATGCTCATGGATAATTCAAAACAGAGAAAAAGACAAAAAATCCTCCAATAAATTATTCACTACAAATTATTCTCCCAGATCTCATTTCCAGCTGTGACTAATTAATCTAAAGCTTTTTTCTAAACCCACCACTGTAGTATTTACAAACTACCACAAATGATAATAGTGAGCAAAATAATTCAAGAACAAGTTGTGTCACATTGAATTGTACCTGGCTGAACATATTGGCTTGGATTTATTCCCTTTCACTTCCATTTCCTAGCTGAAACACTCACATCAGGAGCCTGGGCCCTCTTTATAATCAGAGGGATTTAATAGCAATTCCAGATTATTTAGCCTACCATCAGAATCTCTACAAAAAATGCTCCATAAAGCTTCCTTATCAATCTAAAACCTCCACATTGCCTTGCATTATGAGGGCTCATCTTCCCTCAGTAATAACTTCAACTAGTCTTTCTGATAGATTTGTGAAAGGAGATGTTACATCAACAGTTTTCACCATCGGCTCAAGGACCCTGGATCCTTTGTGCCACTACACTTTTTCTTAAGTGAAATTAAACTGAGATCATTGTCTGTATCTAGTCAAGAGCATAAAAAAATTAGCTTTTCTTTCTCATGCATAGACTTTCATGAAACTGATCCTATCAATTGACTGAGGTCATTGTCAATTTTTCATTGTAGTATTTAGCTGCAGAATACTCCATTAAAATGAGTATGGACTCAGGTACCATGTGGTGCCATCTTTTCCACTGAACTTCACAACTTGGCTCCATTCATAGCCGCCTGTAGGCTTTAGTTCTGATTACCTTTACTAAATACAGTAGGAATTTAGCTTCAGCCATGTTTTGGAAACACCACTTTACCCGTGAATAACATAAAGTGAGGAACAATCTGGTTTTGGCCTACACAGCAGGAATGTTGACTGGAAATTTAACAGAAGGAATTGGTACTCTGATATTCACTTACTGTGTTAAGGCAGAAGCATCTGATTTTTGGTTTGCCGTTCATAGTTTGAGTATGTGAGAATTCAGATATAGCCAGGCCAGATACCTCCTTCTGGTAAATCAATATCAGGTTCCATTTGCTATCAAGTACATTTGCCAATAAATTTTATTTTTAAATTTATCTGCTAATAAGACTGTTCTAAAGGAAAAATATACACTGAATTATTTTGCAGCTGTACTATTTCCCTTCTCCTTCCAATAATTTTATGTCTTTGTTTTTAAATAGAGCCAGTTTTTTCCATAGTTAAAGTTAGGTCTGCTTGAACAATTTATTCTTGGACCTTTATCTACCAGTTTAAGAATGGTTTTGTAGAATTTGTGAAAGAATCTATGAGCAAAAAATGTTTTAAAGCAACTGTTGTTATTAAAAACTGTGCAACACATAGTTTCTATATTCACTGCTAAGCTAAAATATAACCCCTACCAACTATTCCATGAGCTGCTTGAAAGCTGGAATTCATTTTTTTTATCCTCACTATGGTAGATGCCATGTTTCTTCTCAGCAGTGCCCTGAGTTGGGAAAACATAATCTTTCCTTAGGCCAACTTTTACTATAGACCCTCTAAATAACATAGGCAGTACAAAAGTAATCTTCAAGTTTATACACACAAATAATACATTGTTTTAACTACACTAGTCAGGTAAAAGGCAAAATCCTTGCTCCCAGCATGGGTACAGCTGTGATCAGGCAAACATAGCTAGTCCAACATAGCACTTTCCCCATGATAAGTAGAATATATTGCAGCAGTATAACAAACCTTTCTCCAACAACCTCTGGTTGTTTAGTCTGGAGAAAAGAAGTCTCTGGGGAGTTTTTGTTGACTTTCAGTACAAGAAAGATGGAGACAGACTTTTTAGTATGCCCTGCACTGATAGGACAAGAGGTAATTGTTTTAAACAAAAAAGAAGATAGATTCAGACTAGATATAAGGAAGAAATTTTTTACAATGAGGGTGGTAAAACACTGGAACAGGTTGCCCAGAGAGGCAGTAGATGCCCCATCCCTGGAAACATTCATGGTCAGATTGGACAGGACTCTGAGCAACCTGATCTATTTGAGCGTGTCCCTGCTGATTGCAGTGGGGTTGGACTAGATGACTTTTAAATGTCCCTTCCAACCCAAGACAGTCTATGATTCTACTGTGGTGCACCCACATTAAGATTTGTAGTGATCTAATTATTTTAACAGGCAACAAACAAAACTGAAATATCTCTCTAATCAACCAGTCAAGTCTGTATGTTCACGACTGTAAGTCATGCTTGTTTAAATCAGTCTATCACAGAAATCAGGAAAAGATTCAAAATAGAACAGCGTGTACAGGAAAGGAGGGGAAACAGGAGGATATTTTGTCTCTTTGGCCTAAGAAAGGATCAGCTATCCTCAAACTATTCTCAACAATAGTTTGTTTAACCTTTTCATAACAGTACCCAACATTTGATTCCACAACCACTTTAAGGAATCCATTCTATTTCGTAACTATGCTTGAAGATAGAAAGGATTTACTAAACAAATATTTATTTCCACAATAGACATGATAGACCCTTGTCTGTAAATTTTGCTATGTGAAACTTGGAAGATATTTATCATATTTTCACTTTTTTTTTTTCTTTAGTCTACACAAACTCATTTTTTTTCCTAGATCTTTGCCCCACTGCTCTCTGGATTCTGTCAGTTGGTCTATCATTTAGAGATTGACACTGATGAAAGTAGTCCTTTTCATGTGTTATACAGTGTTATAAATTCAATCATAATTTTATTTAATGTAAATGTCTTTATTAAATCCACAGCATCCATAGGTACAGTTTACTTGGGTATATGCCAATATACTATATGCTTATATATTGTATAGAATATACTTAAACGCTAATATAAACATATTTTATGGATTAGTGGCACTTATATTCTTTGCGGTAGTCAAGCTTTTAAGTGTAGCAGTAGAATGAGGAAGAAAGAATCAGCCAAACAATATGTGCCTAAAAAAAGTGACTTAGAATCATAAAATGGTTAGAGTTGGAAGGGACCTTAAAGATCATCGAGTTCCAAACACCCTGCCATGGGCAGGGACACCTCCCACTAGAGCAGTTTACTCAAAAGTCCCATCCAGCCTGGCCTTGAACACCTCCAGGGCTGGGGCATCCACAACTTCTCTGGGAAACCAGTTCCAATGTCTCACCACCATCACAGGAAAGAATTTTTTTCTGGTACCTAATCTAAATCTCCCCTCTTCCAATTAAAAAACATTACTCCTCATCCTATCACTACATTCCATGAGAATGAGTCCCTCTACAGCTCTCTCTCCTTCAGACACTGGAAGGCTGCAATAAGGTCTCCCCAGAGCCTTCACTTCTCCAGGCTGAACAACCCCAACTCTCTCAACCTGTCTTCATAGGAGATTATGATCTGGATTATGATAGATTATACTAGGATTTATGATTGGATAAGCATATTTTGAAAATACTGTTAAAGTCCTCTTTTAGAATCATTTGAGAAAGTTCTGGTGGATTGAAGATGACTAATTGCCTAGTATAATAAGGACCTTACAAATTCAATGATACTTAAAGGCATGATTTTTTTTTTCTGTCTTTACTATTGGCAGATAGACATATCTTGTGACCTAAATGATTGTTTCTAACTCTTGGATATCTGGGTAATCAGCACTATTAATAATTAATGGCTGAAAAATCTAATGCCAGCTAACACTTTTTTTAAAGGGAGGCAATGTGGTTTAGTCTAACAACTATGTTTGCCTACAAATAGAAGTTCTCTTACTAGAAAAAGGCTTCCCAACATATTACCCCCACTCAAGATTTTTTAATAGCTTAGTACTTAAGACGTTCAGGTCTAGAACCTGAAAGCTGTCTTTTGGGATCCAGATCACTGGGCATTTGACAAAGGTCTGGAGCTATCACTTTGCTGAAGACTGGCTGCAGAAGCTGCCAAGAAAGTAAGTCTAATTTTGAGCTGTCATCCTGCCTGAGTAAGATTGATAGCATCATCAATACATTCATAAGGTAAAGGCAGAAATATGCCAATCAGTAGTTCCTGTGACAAAAAAAAGCAGGAGTGAGAACTGCAGGCAAGAGCCACTAAATCAACTTATTATGAATGAAATTGCCGATAAATGTTATCTCTGCCACTGAAAAGAAACTAAGCTATACACAAAGCAACAACTCCCTCCCTAAGAAAAGTGGATATCAGTGACAGCTCTTCTTGAGAAGGCTGTTCTGGAGGGTGTGACTTCACAAATAAATTGAAACTGTTAAAATGGGAACAAGAGGATCAGGTACAAACACAATTAAGCAATGCAAGTCAGACATTTTGTTTTGTTCTTTCTCTCTCTTTCACACATTATGCAACAGAATTCTTAGCATCTGAACTCAATAACTGGACATGTCTGTATGTTTAAAAGGTGTCCTTACACAAGAAAGCAATATTGAGTACCACCTGCACAAGTTCCAGACCTGAAAAAAGCTACATTAATGTGAGTTAACTCGATTTGTTGGAAGCCTAGTCTTGCTAGTTCACACATAATGAGGCTCCTCTAACATGGCTACCTTTGGGCATGAACAGTATTTTTTGTTGCAAAGGATGTGAATGTTCCAGCCCATTTAAAATGAGTCACTGCACCAAGTTTCATGTGCAACATGTAAGTATGTTTAAAAATTACAGCAGCTTTAATCCTGTCCAGGGTATCATAAGCTCTATCACTTTTGCTAGAAATTCTGTCTAGAGCCCCCCACAGTGGTAAATACTTCATTTGAATTTAATAAAGATTTCAACTTCACATCTAAATTTAGTTTTCACTAGTCAACACCTTCAGGACACTGTCTTGTTGGCAACAGAGAAGAAGAAATAACAGCAGCAGCATGTTGTGTTTATATATAAATACATAAACACAGACACATATATAATATCATGCCTAGCAAATGACTTTGTGCATCTTCCCTTCCATAACATTTCTATGCCATTTCTCTAATTCACTTATGATGCCCTATTCATATATTTTATACCCTGCAGTTAAAAAGAATAGTCATGATTATTAATGAAACAATCACAAAATATACAAGAAACACTGAGACGGTTCATCACTTTAATTTTCTTATCATGATGAAGGTGATGTTTCAATGATTCACTCTGCAGTCAATCCATGGCAGGAGTTATCTCTCTATCTGTGACTATAAAATCCAGTCAAGAACAATAGGTCCTATGATGACATGTTGGTCATAAGGCCAAAAGTTACAAACAGTAGGGAGGAAAGCAACATAGAAAAATACATGATAAATGTTAAGCCTATCATTTAGAAAACCAGTGTAATAATTTGCATATGATTTGTATGAAAGGATTGCTGTTAGCAAAAATGTCCAAACTCGATAAGATGTAGATATGATAATATTAGGAAAAAGTCAGGAAATATGCTTTATAGCCTGTTGAAACTTCCATGAAAATATTATAAACAGCAGAACAGCTACTCTGGTTGGATGAAATTAAGGGACAAAGTAGGAGTACCAAATCTTGTAAACACCCAAAAAGAGAGAAATCTTCATTTTACTTATTATTATTTCATATGTCAGAGGCTAACAGCAGATAACTGTAAAGGAACACTGAACTATCACGTCTTTTATTATTTGACCAATTTTAAATGAAGTTACTTGCACCCTAACAGTGTCTGTTTTGTTTCATTGTCTGGAAAGAGAGCCTAAGGTAATTAGCTCATATGGAGGTGTTTTTCACAAACACAAGGTGAGAGGAATATTGCTCTTTTGGGCTAGTTAACAGAAAATGTTGCAAATTTAGTAGAAAAATAATCTTTTTTTTTCCCACTGAGGGATCCAAGACCAATTCTAATGAAAACATTTGTGCAGACAGTTCAAGTAATGTCTTACACAGGGGATCATTCATTCTATGCATATGAGGGTACCTCAGAGAATAACTGTGTGTTGATGTCTCTGAAACTACCTTATGAAGTCATCAATACCTGCTTCTCCTGAATTACTTCAAACAGTCTTTTCTTGGACCCATTTACAGCTATCACATTCTTTTCCATCTCCCACTGCTAAATTTAAATTCCAAACTACATACAGCATGCCAACCAACTCCTGCCTCCTACACCAAATAACAGGTTTGGCTTGGGCACTCATTAAGTTTCAGTATCATACAATGCTGCAGGAAAACAATAAGGAGTCAAGTTGCCTACTTGCATGGTCAGGTTGTCTGAGTTCCTAGTAATGTTAATACAATACTAACATAATTCTTATACATCACATCTGCAAAGCAGTAGAATGAAAAACCATCCCTGCAGTCTCAGGCCCATTAAGTTCTTCTAACAAGGCTGCTGGCTGTTTACACAAGCAGCACACTACTTCTGAAACCCCTTCCACATCCAGTTGGTCAGGATCTAACACTGCTTGCTCTCCACTGGCAACTTGTTGTTTAATCAGCATATGTCTCCCCTTTCTCAGTATTGCCCACAGAACAGACTCTAGAACAGTAACACAGTTGTCTGGTTGTTTTGACCCTTCTACCTGAACTCTTGGGTGGTTCCAGACAGGCCAGAAAACTCTGCCCAACATGCAGACACTCCTTCTGCCCATTTAACTCCTCGTGGCCTCTCCCAGATGGTCGAGATACACACAGGTGAAACAAGGATATTAATCTCTTAAAGTTCTAATTCACCTACAGATTAAATAAAGCACAGAAAAACAGTGGGATCATGACAACATACAACTGCTGTACTGTGAACTGTATGAGGCTACAATGTCCAACATCTCTGTTTGCTTTATCTCAGCATCCTGGCAACTTTCCAGGTTGGAAAACTACAGTCTGACTACCTATATTCCCCAGATGGCTTCAACTGGACAAGCTATTTTTTACCCCTGAGGTAAATCCTGAGGAAGGACTTTCTGGAAGAGTGCATGAGGGACAATTATAGATGAGAAGAGCTGTTGAAGACCATTATTCAGGGGGAGGTGAAATGAGAAGGTAATTCTTAATGGCAATTTATGTGACAAACAGGGACTTTTTTCTACCTCAATTTTCCCAGGAACACTTGATGATTTTTTCATATGTGTCTATTGCCTGCGATTATTCATTGCAGACTTTAGGACTAATTCTTGGCCTTCAGCTTATTTATAAGCACTCAAGTTTACAAAGCTCTAGAATTGTTGGCTGGCTTTGACTGAGCCTACAGATTACTGTCTGTTTCTGTTCCCTCTCTATAATGGAGTATGTCTAAAAATCTTCTTTCCAGGGCTAATGGTCATGTCCCAAACTCATTATTTACTTTTCATTATTTACCTTCAGTTTTTCCACCAGGAAAAAGAACTATTTCCCATACATCCCTGCTTTCAGGCCCATTTGTCAGAATACCTAATAGGAACATGCAAATGTTTCAAATCTGGGCCTTGGGCTGTGTTTGTTCCTCTGGTCTGTACCTAGTTCTGAGAAATCAAACAGAAAGAAAGACTCTGTGGTGGAAAAAAAAAAAAAAAAAGAAAAAGAATAGGAAGCCAAGAATGGCAGGCTGAGATATCGGCTAAATTATTCAGCACCAATTGTTTCCTTCTTTGACTGTATAGTTCAAGAGAGGACACTGTAAGGAACTCAGTATCATGTGTGTAAATACTTAGTCTGATTCTGTGAAAGCCAGAGGACAGCACATGGTTTTCTGTGTCTAGAGTCAACAGCAAAGAAACCACTTTATTGTTCATTACAGATGTTTTCTGTCTCTCTGCTGCCCCGTAGGGAAAGCTCAGAGTCCTGCTCCAAAGGTTGCAATTACATTTGGATAACGTGGAGATTTAAGAAGTCAGAGAACTGTAGAAACTGGGGACCTACAGAAACCACTGGTTGACATAACATTGGCCAGAGTCTTTTGAAAATACTGATCTATGGAAGAGAGCCATAAAGTCATATGTCACAAGATTTAAGTTCATTGCAAATGGCAAGTCTTTACAGTTGGGAAAGCTGCCACCGTTCTGAAAGGTACAGCTCATGCAGAAGGCAGCAGCCCAAGCCATGCTACACATCAACATGTCACCTGCTGCTCTGTGCCTCCCCTTTCCCAGAAGAGAATGGCGTAACCACCAGTCTTAGTCCTACTTTTCCAACAAGCTCCATAATATTGGCATAAGCTAAAGGACCAACATTACCGAGGCTCCTTGCGCAAACTAAGGTTCCTCAGAACAGTGGTGCTATCAATAATAACTTCTTTATTCTTTTATTATTTATAAATAAAACAACATAAAAGGAAAAGGAAGCGTTTTTCATTAGGAGCAATTCACTTAACCGCTTTATAGCACACTTTGGAAACACCGATATCAGTTTAGCTGAAAGGGCAGGCAACTGAGGACAGAGCAGCTGGCAGAGGGACACAATGAAACTTGTCAATTTAGCTTTGCTGACGAAGAAAGAACAAGAAAATGTAATGTGAGATCAACCACAACTGACCAGTTTAGTACTACTCTTGCATCACTACTATATTTTCAGTGGCCATGGCCACTACTTCAGGAGTCAGCTAGATGAGGTCATGCCTACAATAATCCTGTCTATACTAGGATTTTCACCCAGGCTAGCATTAGTTATGTCCTGTTTGTTTTGGAGGTTTTTTTTCCCAGTAAAAGGATCATATTGAACTTTATGTGAACAAAGCAGAGAAACAAATTCTTTCTTCCCAAATTTGGTGTCCTTAGCAAGATCTGTTGATTTCATTGGAAACATTAAACTTGTTCTCAGAGACACGACTGCATTACTGTGACGGAAGTGAAACCTGCTTCTACAGATGTAAACCTAAAACCACATTTTGCAATGCAGAAAGGGTAGGAGGGGGGGGTCACTCATACCTAACCCTCCTTTCTCCAGCACACCTGTGCCTGCATGTACTCAGTCTTATTTATTTTCTGAGTTGTTGTCTGCATACATTTGACACAGACACTTATTTCTGAGGAATGTTTGCTAAAGTAACTTAGAGTAATTAATAAGCTTCATAGAATGGGGTTTGGTAGACATCGGGTTGAACACTCAGCAATGTGCCCTTTCCCCTAGGAAGGATAATGGTATCCTGCCTGTATTAGTAGTGTTGCCTTCAGGTCAAGGGAGCTGATCCTTCTTCCTCTCTGCTTAGGACTGATGAGGCCACACCTGGAGTATTGTAGTTCTGGGCTCCCCAGTACAAGAGAGATGTGGACTTACGTACTGGAGACAGTCCAGCAAAGAGTCACAAAGATGGCGGAAGGAACTGGAGCACCTCTCCTATGAAGAAAGGCCAAGACACCTGGGACTGTTCAGCTGGCATAAAAGAAGGCTCAGAGGAGGAGACTGATTTGCTCAGGACCACACAGTTGGCCCAGTAAAGCCTAGCCTGACTACAAGCATTTGACAGCTCAAATGCAGGCGATGCCTTACCAAGGCAGATAGTCATTCCCAGAGAATACAGAGAACTTCTACGAGTTGCTCGTTCGATTTATGGACGCATTTTCTCCACAGCATCCAAGAGTTTCTATTCTGGCCACAAAGTCAGTTTCGTATTTATAGAACTGCTCAATACTGTGCTTTTAATCTACTTCAAATACATTTTGGAGAGGTGTGTGGAGAACTCTGCGAGCTGTGGCAAGGGTCATCTGGAAGGACAATGCACTGTAGAAATAGTGATGTGGACTAATCCACAGGAGGCTGAGAGTCCCCTGCCCCTTCTACCCTGAAGAAAAAGGTAAAGCTGTGAGATACCTCAGAGCCACTGTGTGAACTATTATCTGAGAGCCTGCAAGACAGTAGGTGAAAGTGAGGATTGTATAATCCAGCCCACAGAGTATAAAAAGTCACAGCAGGGATATGTTAGTGGGGTTTTTGTACTACTACTGTGTTTTAACTGACATAAAGGGTTTCAAGATGAATGTGGAGAATGGCTTTTAAATAATGACCTACAGTGTTATGTACTACGTAAGTATAATATAACTATATATAAGTATATTATAATATTTTAATACTTGTATAAGTGTTCCATTCCAATTAAAGAACCAAATGAACGAGAAGAGAGGTCTGTGGATAAGTGATAGATCAGTTCATGTAAATTGCTTCTCCCAAGCTTGGAATCCAGCCATTTTGACATAGAAACACAGTAACTTTGTGTCAGCTCCCTGGAGCGCCACACAAAAATTCAGGGAAAGGAAAAAAAAATAATAAAATTCCATCAATCTCACCAGATGCACAGGTGATCCGAAAGACAGGCTTTTGGCAACTCCAGTAAGAATTTACCCTGGCACATCAGGTCAAATGATCTTACAAAATCAGAGCCAAAACTAGTTTTACATATCATCTAAAACGTAATGATTTAAATTCATCCATTCCTGGAGACAGGACTGGCATTTTGACTGAGGATTGACTGTTGTAGGTTTTCTGGATGGATAACGCAGCCTCCAGCTCCTCTTACACAAGGAGCTGATTATATATTTGATCTAAATAGTACATTACTGTACATAGTGCAGGAACCGAGCTGCAAGCTGATGGATAAAGAAACCTAGTGTGGTCCATCACATCTCCTAAAATCCTTTCTGTCTCACATACAGCTGCTTGTATTATACAGAGGATTTTGTGATGTTGCATTACACTTTGAAGTCTTCTCAATATCCACACAAATGAGTGGTATATGAAGTCTAGAGTCTTGTCATTCCTCTGTTTTTTGACAGCCTTCAAATGTCTTTACATATAAAATATGTAAAATAGCATCTCTTCTCTGTATGTCCCATGTGTCTGCAACATCATGAGATGTATAAGTTATCTTTCTTTCATCGAGTGTTTTTACCATGGTAGATTGCTGCTGACCATTATTTTCAATTACCATAAATCATATTGGAAAGATGTGGTTGCTACCAACCAGATCATACCAATGGCCCCATTTCAACAAAGCACTGAGATATAGTGTTACACAAGATATAAAACTAATGATTTACACTGAGAATGGAATTCAGTAAAAGAGATGTTTAAGAAGGGAAATTAAGCTGTCATAAAGAATACAAGTGTTCAGTGAAATATGAAATGGTAGCATTATGTCCTCATGACCTGTCTTTAAGGGTGAAGAAGGAATTGCCATTCACATCAGCATGATGAGCCTCTGAGTCAAATGAAAAATATGTGACAAATTCATTTGAAATTACAACAGAAATAAAGTTAAATGCACTCTTGGCCTTGTGGAATCCAAACTTTTCCGTTTGTAACTGATCTTTGCTTTGTCTCATTTACAAAATAATTTTGTGCCAAGGATCCCTCTCTTGCTTCTTGCTACCTACATGCCTTTCCCATTAATCAGAACTTAAAAATCAAAATTTTCTTAGATTAAAATTCTGCTGAAATCTCCTCATAAACAGAGACATATGTGAAAAACACATACAGTGATAAAGAGACAGAGGTACCTGAATTTGGTTTACTAGTCTAGATTTTCAATGAAAACTCAATGGAGTACCAGGAGACAGGGGGTGGGTAGGATCATTTAAATTATCAGAAGTTCATACCACCTATATATTTTTTGTTTAAAGGTCTGAAAAGCAAAATAAGAAGATCACTCATTGCAGCAAAACTAAGATGACACTTTCATCCAGCACATATTGTTATCTAGTTTAATCCATGGTTAAATGTGAGATTGCTCCTATCTTTGGTAGTATGACATAACAGCTCCTCATTAGACCCTGAAAATATACAGTCACAGGCTTAGTCATATATTTTTCTGGAGCTAGGAAGAAAAGGTTAAGCACGTGAACATCTAATGTAAGTAAAATCCATAGGAAAACCAGAGTAAGAGTCTCTAAAATTGTCAGGATATCAGTGCTTAAAGTGTTTCTCTCATGCCTGGGTTCAAATCCAAGCAACTCCAGAACCCTAAGAGAGAACACTTGAAAATCAAGATATGGGGGCATCAAGCTATTGGACAAATCTCTAGCATTTAGCTATCCATACACTCATAGTGTTAGACACACTGGCTACACATAAAGCATCTGGGAACATTCCCAGGCACTGGAACTCGACCATCCATACTAGAAAACTATTAAACCACTGCCTGCTACAATTTTGGCAGGTCATAACTAACTCTCTCCCAAAGACAGCTCATTTCAGGGAAGTTTCCCAGTAGGCAGTCTGCATGCAGCCAGCCTGTCATGGAGTTTATGAGAGTTTGTTAGCATGGTCAATGGGCCATTGTATGCCAGTTGGCCTAATTGTCTGGGAATGTTTAATATAGTAGTTTATTTGTGCCCATTATTTTTGGGCCAATGAAGCAGCTCATCACTGTCAAAAGGAGAGGACGTGTTCATTCTCTTGACTACATGATCCTGTTCCTTCCTTTATACCAGTTCTGGTGCTTGTCAAGCCCTTTCCTGAGCCAACTCTGTAACCTGAAGAAATCCATTTACTTTCTCTTGCTAGTGCAGGTGACTGCTGGTTGAGGAATTTGAATCAGCTCACTGCTGAGTCTGGCAAGTACCAAAGCCAACTCAAGAAAGGCATGGCTGTGCCTGGAAAGAGGAGCAGGGTGAAACAGCAAGGTGGAGAAGGATCTAGCCCCAGTAATGCTAATGGTGCATTAGGCTGTGCCTTATAACTACACTTCATGGGACTTGTTGAAGTGAATTTAGACTGCGGTTCCAAGAGCAGTTTGAGCTGATAAAATCCATTACTGCTGCTGCAAGTGAAGGGTCTTCTTGGCTGCCTTTTTCCAACTGCTCATTTCCCATATCTCCCCCCTTATGCTAGTGCAGTAGTGTTTATGGCAGTGAGTGAGCTGGACCAGGGAAATGATCTTCCGGGGAAACAAAAAAAAAATCAAAACAGTAAATCATAACCTGATCCAGTTCACTACATGGCCACAAATGCTAATGCCAGAATGGGATCCCAAGTGAGTGGGCGGAATGATGCAGAAAAAAGGCTGAGTATCACATTCAAGTAAAATCAAGCAATACCAGGGTTTATCAGCTTAACCTGTTTATGGAACTGCAGTACTGGGTAACTCAAGAGGCATGTGCGTACCTAAAAACCTCAAGAAGGTACTTAGATTAAACAATAACAAGCTTAGAGGGGAAAAAGTCTAGTAGGCACCCTAAATATAGATAAGGGTTCAAATACCATTGTAAAACCAAAGATAGATTGTACAGATTTTCTTTCTGGTTCTTTTCTTTCTGTTATAAAAACTGTGTTTTCCTAGCAGCGTCAGCTGTCAGTTCCTATTTAAAAACAAAATATATGTAATTAAGTTAAACTCAACAGGATATGGTGCTCAAAAATATCCTGAAAGTTTTGTTCATTATGACAATCCAGAAACATTGAACACAAACAGCTTTGTGATGTAATAACCAAATTTATCCTAGTGTGCTGTTATAACCTTCTTATTGCAAGTATGCCTTCTTTCAAAGTCTATTCTAAAAACAAAAGTGGGAAGAGACAGTGGAGGAGAAGCATTAACTTTCTGTTGCTGTCAGATAGATCTAATTTGTAGTATCCCTTAGCACTAATTGCTTAAATAAATTGCATTTTGCAGCACAGACAGGAGCCATATTAGATTTTTGGAATTCTGATCCAACTCTAGAATATCTCATGGAGCAGTTTTCATTACACTCTTGTGTAGGCTTTTTAATGGCTCTAAACAGTTAATTAAGTTATTTTAACAAGCATAACATCTTTTACAGAAAAAGCTTTCTAGTGCTTTTTTTTTTTTTGTCTTAAGTCTCCCGTATAGCTTTTCCACTCAGAGTTTTAAGACTTGGGGAAATGACAATGCTACTATTTCATAACTTAACTTTTTCATTTTTTTTCCCAATCCCTTTGCTCTCAAAGAACTTCACAGTTGTTAACAGGCTTCTTAAAAGAGTAGCCAGTGCAAAAGAATATAGTTCTGTTGATCTGACTTGCACTGTGCCAGTTTACACCAGTTGGCAAAGTGTCAAGGACAATCTTTTCAGTGCTATCCATTTTGCCATGCAACGTAACTGCAACTGCAATGGTGATGCAACTGCTTTGGAAATGGAACAGAGCTCAGGGATCTCACAGCACTGATCAACATGCACATTAATTACCTTGACCATTTATGAGTGATCTGAAAAAGGTAAAATCTTTATGCACAGCCAATACCTCTGTTAATCCACCCAATAAAACCAGAGAGAAGATGGAAAAGAGAGGCAGGAAAGTTTTCAGGAACTAAAGACTTCAAGCCTTCTTCAAACCAACCATTTACATGGTTTACATATGTGGTTAGAGGTGGACAAGATTCCTCTGTATGAAGCCTTGCATATCAGAGAATCAACCATTTGACATGATTTCCCGTGGCACACGTAATAAAAATTTTGGGGTTGAAACTGCATTAGCACATGAGATTAATCCTATGATAAATAACATGATTAAAATTAAAAAAAATAAGTGTTAGCATTTCTATTTTTGAGATTAGAAACCAACACAATTCCTTTCCTATTTTTATTTTAATCTTTTTTTTTTTTTTTCCTGGCCCTTTTCTTGTCCAGTTTCTGAAATTCCCTACTTCTAGTTTTCTCTCCATTTCTGAGATGATTTATCAATATATATCTTCCTCCTTGGGCAGTGACTTTCACTAGTCCAGCTAAGGGTGCACCCAGAATTGAAAGTAAATCAGTTTGCAGGATATGTTGCAAAAATGAGATAGTGGTCCTAGAAACAGATTTTAAGATGGGCTCAGCATCCATGCTTATTGTATTTGTCTTTGTGCATGCATTACTTTCCTGCAGAGATAATTTCTCTTCATTATTTATGCATATAAAAATAATTTATGCAAGTAACTCTAACAGTTCCACCAGAAAGCACCACTTGGAAGCCTGTCTCAGCACAGCTTTCCAGACGTTCTGTAGCAGCACCCGTGGAGCCCTTCAATCACTGCCTGTGCTCCTGCTGCTGTGAAGGTTCAGAGAAGGGTGAAGGATAACAGCACCTCATATTTACTTACTTGCTTTGGTCCAGGAGAAAGGCAAGATAAGCACAATCAGATTTACAGTCTTTAGCTGAGAATTGCTTTATCTGTTGATGAAACATAGGCATATCTGAGGTGGAGGGGGGCGCAAATCTTTAACAGGCAACTTAACTATGGATTAAGACAGGCAGTTAAATAATATTATGGCCATCTGAAGTGAACAGGAGAATTATACTGGGTACAGATTCCAAGTTGAAACTGATCTAGGACATGATGATTTAACACTACTGGTTTAAGAAAAAAGTCAACAGATTCTCACTTGCAGTAACTATCCAGTATGTCACCTGATGCCAGAGAATACAAAGATATGCCAGACATGCATAGTTAGAGAGGACATGAAATTCAAATGTAGTGATGATCATACAATTTCTAGGCAATCAAAAATAAAAATACAGTGCAAAAGTATTCCACACATCCCCATTATTAAGAATGCTGCAGTGAAGAGAAACTTAATTAAAATATCTGATCAAACAAGTGACACAGTTCCAGGCTGATTCAGCTGATCCCAAGGCTGGGGCAGGCATTCATCTACACCTTTAAGCAAATTTGAATTTAGGGCCCTGCTTCTGTCCCTGAAAAGGGACAGACTATACCTTTTTCCCTTCTGTGGCTGATAACTGCTGCCTTGTGGGTCAGCAGCAAAACAAGATGCGCACCCAATAAAAAGATGTCTTTTGACTTCTGCAGAATCCTGAGTAAACTCAGTTGAGCAGTTGAAAGTGGCAGAGAAAGTTTGCATATTGTTACAGCGTGCATCTGTTACAGCTGCTGCATTTGGAGGTGTGAGTTATGAAGGAGATTTGCCAGACTCCTCGGCCTCTGAGCATACCAGAAGGGAGCAAGACAAACCGATGCCAAAGCATGAGCTGTTTCCAAATGCAGCAACCTGCGCAGAACCAGAAGGTCACAGACTGCAGCTGGCCCAACTGCAAGTGAGAGAGGGAACAGGCTTAACAAGCACTAAAGTGCCAGACAGGAAAAAAAGGCTTGGGTGCTAATCTGTTCAAAATGAGGATCTGGGCTGGGATAAGCTGAGGGAGAGGGCGACGAACATGTGGGAACTGTTTGTCCCTCTGTCTGATAGACACCCTTCTTCAGCATTCTGGTAGAATACTTAGTCTGCTCTATACGTCTGGGATAGATTCACCTTACACCTCCTTTGAACAGGGGCAGAATGTGAGATGACAGGTACTTGCATTGTTTGTTTCCCAGAATCCTTTCTTCTGGTTTTCCAGCATGGTCCCCATCTGCTACTTGTCTGAGCTTTTGGCCCAAGTTTGACTTTAGCACTGCGTGGACCGTCACTGACATCACTGGATAGCAAACTATGGTCTCCGTGTATTTCCCAAGACACTGCTTCTATTTGTCTCTATTTCTTGTAAAATGCTTTGTAATGAAACTAAAACTTCAGGAAACTAGAATGGATTCTCCAATTTCAGAGGTCAGAACAGGAGTCTCTCAACTAAATATTTGCCAGAAGTAGAAGCTATTATTCCTAGTCAATTGGATATTTCACAAATTTCCCTCTACTCATTCACCTTTACAATTAGACTGTGATTGTTTTTCAAAGATAGCTGAACTTCAGGAAAATAGATTTTATTCTCTCAAAGCCCTTGCTGAAACTTCGGTAAAGAATGATTTAACTCACAGGAAGGATTTAAATAAAGAGAGAGAAGAATCTTTTAACAAAACTGCTTTCCTTCCTTTTTAGGGGAATTCTATAATGAATTCCCAGCTGCTGGCATGAAAGACTAGTACCAATGTTAGGTTTTAAAAATCTATGTCACATAGGCTACTCTTGGAGAAACCTTAATTATTTCATGTGCTTGTCTTTCCAAGGCAGCTCTGTGCCACACTTTTCGATTGACCAGACCTAGATTGTTTGGGTTGATGATCATTCTCTGTTGGTCCGAAAAGTTAAGCTATGTCTCTGGGATACCATGCTACATCATTAATGAGATGTTGGCTGATTACCTCAGTGGAAACAGAACCATATGTTCAAGGAACACCATGGGTCCTTCCACATAGTAGCTGGATAAGTAAATACCATGCAATCCCTGCAGCCACGAGAACATCAGGAATGTAACTAATCAAAGGATCAAGTCTTTTAAGGAACAAGCAGTTTGGTTTCAGAAAAGATTAAATTGCATCAACAAGTAACGATTAAAGAAGTAAAGGCAGAGGTAGTGAATTTATGACTACAGGCATATTAACTAAATGAGCCACATAATAATGGCTCAATATTTCTCCAACTAACAATTAGACCTTGCACTTTAATAGGAAAATATAGTCAAAATTCATGGACACAGACAATCTAGGAGAGACAAAGCTGGATCCTACCCAAAGCCTCAGTGAAAGGAGTGCAGAGAGTTCTCTGCTGAAGCTCTTCTTTTCACTGCAAAAGAAACCTAACAGTGAGAAGGCCCTTGTTTTTCCATCTTATTTGGGAGGGTAGAAGTCTAACATTCAACTCTTGCCGATAGTCTTCCTGTCTTCTGGATGCAGTGTGTTTTCTTGGCCCTGGCAATGGAAATTATGGAATCAATGAAAAGATCAAATGAGTGGGCTTCACCAATTTTCCCCACTGGGTATCCAATTTTCCACACTAAGTCTATCTACTATAAACAATTATTTGGCTAAAGAAACAGTATCCTCTCTCTGCACAAGACTTTCCAGAAAGGCTGACAGAGAGACAGATGGTAGAGAGCAATATCATTGTGAGCCTGGAGTGAGATAGAGCTCTTTTGTCTACTGTGGAAAACTGATGACTTCCAATGGACACCTTTTCCATGAGCAATGTATTGATATTGGGTGAAAATATCCAGGGTGTTATAATTACATGCAGGAGTTTTATCTGCTTTCCCTGGCTCAACAGCCAGGCTTTTGCCTATCCCCATATTTCCTCTCTTAATCCTGCCTCAATTGCAACCAGTGGTTAGTGCACGGCTCCTCCAAATCATATTCTCACCGCCTGTGTGAGCTGCTGCTGCATGGATGTCTCAGTGCTCTTCCCTACAAGAATGGTGAGGTTGGCCACAAGTCTCACAGACTTGTGAGATTTGCTTAGTCTCCAAATAAGTATTATTTTGCAGAAAATACATCACATCTATATGCTGAGAAAAGAAACTTGGTGTAGCAGCACCATGCAAACAACTCATGTAACAAGATAGAGTGTATATAACCTTCATAGCTGCATACAGTTGAGCTCAGTTCTCTTTTTTAGTTTACCAGATTTGCGCCAGTGCACCTCTATTAACCTAATAGAGTTGTTTTTTTGATAAAGTGGGTAACTAAAGCCAACTCCAAGTAAAATGCCTCAAGAATATTTTAAGTGACCAGGATGTAATCGCCTTCCTCTTTCCGAACACTGCTAGAAGTTTAGGTATCATTTTAATGTCTCTGAACTCAGCAGGATCAGAAGAAGGATGCAGGTTTCCTATATACAGACTTCTCACCCTCCCATACCTGTCCCAGTACCAATATGCTTTCACAGCAATTCTTTAAAACACCTATGTGTGAGGATTTTTTCTGAAAAACTTAAACAATTTGTGCATTCTCATTTTCTTACTGACATCCAATCTCTATATTTTAATATGTAAGATGTGTCCCAAGTAATGCCCTTCACTTGCTTGCTGCAGCTGCCTATGAATATGTATCATGGTGTGAGATTTACCAAGCCCTTTGTTGGGCTACCTGGCTGGAGCTTTACCTTCCTAATCAATTCTGTGTGTTTTCTCATTGCTTTTCTTCCCTGGTCCTCTTTTTCATCCACTGGTCTATCTGATACATCTACCACATTCTGCCTCATAGCCAGTTGTTTGGAATAGAGAATTTGTTACTTAACAGTACAATTCCCAAAATGACAGAGTGCCAATGCTTGACTGATTTCTGAAGTATTACCATAATGTCAATAATACAGTACTTTAAATGAATATCTATAAATGAATGAATATAAATAATAACTAGGTAGTGTTTTGATAATGTAATACAGTACTTTAAAAAACACAACAGGAAAACATCCTAAATGGAATCTGGTATTTTGTTTTCTCTCTGATTAAAAAGAAGTCAGATTGCTCAGTGTTGTTTCTGTTGCTAGCTGATTTGCAAGCATCACCACCTTCCCAAACACTCTCAGCTTCTCAGGGTGATGGACCTCATCAGGAAAGCGCAATCTGATATCGAGCTGCATAAATTGCTTTTTGCTTCCCCTCCCTTGAATGTGTACAAGTTACAGAAGGAAAAAAATGAGGAGAAAATGCTGAAAACTGTGGCTTTTCCTAGGCACATTCCTTAGCAAATTTCCGCTGTGCATGCTACTTTTACTCAAACAAACTCTTTTCATTTTCCCCATTTCCTTAGTTTATTATTATTTTTCTCCCTACCCATTTTAATTTCTTTTCTTCCTAAAGAGCTGTTTTTAACAGCTGCATCTCCAGCTGTCAAGTGAATAATTCAGGGGAAATTTCTCACCATTGCAAGAATTGTTCTACATAATACTTTAAACAGTCTCCAAGATTGTTAAAAAAAGCTTTGCATGGCAGCTGCATGCATGGAGTGTTTTATTAGTGGACAGTACCGCTCTTTACGATGTATGCTTAACCTTCACCTTACTTTCAGCAAGGAGTTCATTGTGGATGCACTTACCTCTGCTGAGAAAGGCCCTGCCCTTGAAGACTGTAGTTTTGAAAGCCTTCTTTCCAGAGGATCCTTGACACTTGTCTGACTGTGGGCAAGGTTTTCAAAACATACCAGCCAGCACCGCACACAGTGACGCAACGTAAATAAATCTGAGAGGCCCCTAAAATAAGGTATTAAGGCTGACTGTGGCTGTCTAAGCTCAGAGAGTCATCTGTCAGAGTTCAGTAGCAAGAAGGCTCCCAGTCCCCTCGGAGATTTTTTTAGAGCTTGCTTGGTTGTGCAGCGGTGCTGTACACAGTAGACGTATATGATAAATGACCTCTGCACACATCCCGTGGTTTAGAAAGGAACTTCTTTTAACAATTGAAATATCCCAGAGATATTCAGACCCAAAGCACTCAGCTAGATAGGAATGTACCAAAAAAAAAAGAAGCTCTCCTTCCTTAGTAGAGAAGCATAGTACACACTGTGTAAATGGCTGTAGGTAACAGCAAGACTATTTTGTAGTGCTTGGAATTTGGTGTAAGAGTTTAATGTGACATCTTTTCCCTTTCTTTTTGCCAACTGGCCCAATGATGATCCTCTGATTTTGGCACTCACCAAGCTGCAGAGATTTTACTTTGTTTCAAAATTTTCACAAGAAAATTTAGTGTTTCCCTTTTATTAGAATTTTGTTTGTCATTTACCTAGCCACAACAAATGTTAGCTCTGTATCAAACAGGCCAAAATTCAGCATCTGCAATGACTGGTGCCTTTTCCCTAAAATCAATTGCAAATGAAACTTAGTCAAAGCACAAATCGAACTGCACTTAGATCACTTCCATCAACCATTAAACATGTTAGGGTTTCTTAGATATACAAGGATCTATTTAGTGATCCAAAAGATCCTCTCTAGTCTTCATTTTCTGAGATAGTCATGGGTCAGACATTGGTCTGAACTTTACATACATTGTTATTTTAATAAATCTTCTGTCCCCAGTACTTAGCATGATAATTCTGGTCATCAGGGTAGATGGTCCAGGAGGTCTGTGCTGTCATAGACGGTAGACTACAATTTCAGCAGTTATTGTAAAGCTATACCAGTATTCTACAAAGGCTCCTGAAGAAACAGAGCCTTATAGTCCCTGTTTGGGCTTAAATATCTTCTGTACATATCACAAAACTCATCCTCAAGGGTGATAGTGATATATCATCTTACTGCGGGTGACACAGTATGCCTTGGAAGATGGACTTTCAGCTACTTTTAAAAAAACAATGAATCATAGGTACTGTGAGTAAGACACTCCGCAGCATCCAAAGCCAATGTTAACAATTCTCAGTTATGACACGGATGGTGACCAAAAGGAAAAGTTATAAATATCTTCTTCTGTGCCCCTCTTCTCCAACCCCACACTGAGGCAAAAGCTGATCATTATCTTATTGATTCTGGCCAGTGATGGTGTAGAGTAAATCACAAAATCAGATAACCTTGTTTCGCAGCCTTTGTAAACTAATTATATCTATTAATCATAGAGACCTCAGAATCTGTCCCTCACACTAAAAGAATTTCTGCAGCAGAAACATCTTCCATTTTGTTTACACTGTACTATTGTCTTCCTAAAGCAAAAGATACTTCACTATCTTTTCTCAGCAAGTTAATGAGATCAGCAAATCTGTTGCTAAGGTTAATTAAGAAACTCATGAAAAAGTTTTGAAACAATCAAAAATCAAAACTGAATCCCCCTTTTTTAGTGACATCTCAGGAAAATCAACTGAAAAACAGAAGTACAGGTAATACACAGAAGGAAAAACTATTACAGTCTCAAATGTTATATAAATAAACCCTGTGCCCTACATGACAAATTCCGCTTCAGAAAAGATTTTGCTTCAAAGCAAGTCGAGGCACCTTTATTACGTATCCAGAGTTTGCCTGAATGTCAAAGCATAAGATGCTAACCTAGAAGATCAGATGTTTTGGTGAGTAAAGCATTCATCTTGCGCTTGTCTTCAATGAACTGCCTCAAGCAGATTAAACATCAGGCAGACAGCTGGTAAAGACATGGTATTCATCTGGTAAAGGCTGCCACATATGGACCAGACCTTGCAATCGAATGAGAACATGAAGTTCTTAATGGCTCTCTAAAGCAATGCTTGGTGATGTCAGACACCAGACGGATGTGAAAGGCACAGAGCTGGACATGTGGACCGAGCCATGGAATGAAGGTTTATGAGGAGACAGAAGAATAAAGGATACAGAACAAAGAGAAGAACACTAGCAATGTGAAGTAATTTAAAAAGACAAAACAGCAGAATTAACTGTGGATTTTCGAAAAGGAGAGAGAGGAGAGGAGAGGAGAGGAGAGGAGAGGAGAGGGAGAGGGAGAGGGAGAGGGAGAGGAGGAGACAGGGTACCAAGGCAAGGCAAAGGAAAGATATTTAGAGAATGATTTCTCTGTAACTGTATCCCAAAGTTTACCTGTTTTATGTGGGAACCTGTACTTTCTACCTCTTAGTTTTCTCACACTCCATCCTTTCTCCTGTACCAAAGTGCTACCCAAAAGGCAAAAAGCCAGCCTGGCCATTTGTTCCAGTCAGACTGCCGAGGTACAATTTGACCCTGAAAAGTATAAGGGGATGAAACAGGGAATGACCCTCTAGGAACATTTGCAGCATTTCTTTCTATGGTTTGTAGATTTCAGAATTCTTAGTTTCATTTTAAAAGTTTCACCATGTAAGGTGAAATGGCTGGCACCTATTAAAATAGCAATGTCTTTCTCAATCATGCCCTAAATGTAGATAAGATTATAGCACACTGTCAGAAGTATCAGAGATTGCTTGTATTTAGATCATGCTTGTGCTTATCATGTGCTTCATTCAGTCTTGATATCTATCGTCAGTGTGTCTAGGAAGAACAAAGCAGCCTTATTGCTTGGCTTCCTTATACTAAAAGCCTTTTTTTCCCTTTTATATATCAGTGAAGTATATCTCAGTTCTTGTGTTCTGCATCCAGAAATATTTCTACTCAAGTGAAACATGATAATATTTTTCCAGAAGTCGTTAAAGCTATTACCAAAGTAAAACAGGGCATCCTGTGATATAAATCCAGTTATTTTACAACCATGAAGCCAAAGAAGGTTACTCTGGTTTTTTCTAATATGCTCAGAACAATAATAATTCAAAAAACCCAAAGCCAGGGCTTTTAAAGCAGCAGTGCAAGTTTTTGCCTAGCAGTATCATTTGCAGGAGCATAAACATAAGCTTGGAAATAAGTTAGTGCACCATATGTCGTACAAAAGCATACAATTAAAATTTGGGTTGTGCTTTTCACATACATTTTTATTTTAACAAATTGCAGTAGAGTGATAAAAGAAACATACTCTAGTACCATCTTTCTATCTAGCTATTAATTGTAAGTTCAAATAAGCAAGAAAAATTGATACTATGTAGGCCTTTCATACTCTTGCATGTGAAAGATTTTCAGTAACTATGAGCCTCATATTAAATTGTTACCATTTCTTTAAATCAAGTATATATTATATATCTGCAAAGCCAGTATCAGGGGACTCTGTAGTCTGTGTTTGCACTGTGCTTAGTTCATTGAGGACTTGACCCACAATGATCCCAGGCCTCACAGAATTATAAAGAAATAGTATTAAAACTACACATCAGATCCCGTACACAATACCTTTGAAAGACAACCACTCTTAAGCTACCTAGAGGAGAGGCTCTTGTAATCTTCTGTTAACACATACCTCAATTTAAAGAAAAAAAAACCCAACAAAATAAAATTAAATAAGAAAAGAACAACGATACATATTTCTCTTCTGTTTTAGAACAAGACTGGGATCTTGCAAATATTTTTCTGACAAGGAAAAAACAAGGAGAGAGAAAAATAGCCACATGAAAAGTTGGAAAACATCAAACATAACCTGCTTTGCCTATCGTGGTGACAAAACTACAAAACAGGTGACCAAAAGATGAAAATGTGTTAAAAAAGAGCTGCTTGTCAGAGAAGGAATGAGAAGTTGCTTATGGCAGCTTGCAGAGTCTATGATGAATAGGTTATAATTGATTCCCGAGAGAAGGGAACTATCTTAGAGAAATCATATCAAACTCAAGTCTTGAGGCAAACACCAGATTTACCTGTAGGTCTCTGATATTTTACTGCAGGGCTGTAGCATATCAATAACCATACTACCTTTAAAGCAGATTTAAAATCTGTTTTTTTCCAAAGGAGATGAACTCTTCAAGATAAATACTTTCTAAAATCATTCATACTTCCAAGGCCATTGAAAGAAAACTGCAGAAAAGTACAAAGCTTACTGGCCTTGCCTCCTGTTGGTTTGTATTAGCAGCCAATAACATGCTACACCATTAACACCTATACCCCAATTACAGGATTGCAAAATATCTACGTCTCCACTCAGATCTAAGCATAGAGTTGTACTTTTAAGGGGGCTTTTTATAGTAAAATAACACTTTGGGCTGGAGCTTTCTTGCACCCAAGCATCTTGTACTCTGTGTGCAGACATCATACTTATTTGTAAGTCAAAAGGTTCAGTGAATAACTAGTCATAGTTGGGAGAGGAAAGTCTGTAGGAAAATATATTGCTTCTTTTTCAAACAAATGTAGTTTTTCAAAAAGTCGGGAATCTTGAAATGAATTAATAATGCTATTTTTGAACAGTTGACTAATAGGGTTTTGGTTTGTTGCATGGTGGGGAGGTTGATTGACCATGGAGCAGCAGGAATCACACCCTTCAACAATTTGTTCTCCTAGATATAAGAAAAGATCAGATTTACAAGATTCAGCAGCAGGGAAAATATGGTTAGCCTTTTCTAACCCTTTATTTCACAGCTCCATTAATACTTTGTCCTGGTTGACATCTCACAAACATGTCTGATGTTCCTGCTGGTTGCTAAAATATTTTAAGTATGCTGAGGAAAGGCATTGAGGGACAGGTGGGCAAAGCAGAGCCATGTGTGCAAAGAACAATTTAGACATAATCTCTTCTGTAAATAGACAGTCCTCCCTCATTACACTGACAATGTGTGCCTTGGAAGAACTTGACTGCACTTGGAACTACTGTGCAGACCAGGCATTGAGTTATTTCCACTCCTGTACCCACACATAATGTGCAAGAAATCTGTATCATTCCCAGCTCATAGTATGGTAAAAGGAAGGGGGTTGTAAGGCAAAAAGGGTCCAAGCTCAAGGTGAGGGGGAAAAAAAGACAGCAAGACTGAAAAGAAGCAGGAGTAACAGTCTGGCAACAAAAGTCTGGACCTGGCAGTAATGAAAAAGGCACGGCAGAGAACAGTTCAAAAGGCACAGGTGCAAAATAAGGAGCTGGGCAGAACAGGACACATCAGCCAGAATGCTAGAGGAAGGCAAAGAATAGTATCGGGAATTTACCTGCACTGGAAAATTTTCTTGCTGAGTATTAGAAGCTTAGTGCCAGTGTAACAAATGCCTAGCAATGAATTGAGCTATAGAAATCTATGAAGAAGTGTTGGTAGCAGAGCAATTGTCAGCTATGCTGGCTACAAAGCCCATGGGATTTACATTTACACAGCTTCCTGTATCTGAAATCTCATAAATTCACAAAGGTAATATAGGAAAATATCAATTGTACCTAAAAAAAATAACAGTCCCCACCACCACCTAAAAAAAAAAAAAAAAGGAAAAACAAAAAAAACCCCCAAAAAACTAACAGCCCCCGCCCGCTAAGACTGGTCATAGTGATGATGGCTGTTTCAAAGAACTATTCTTCCCTCCAGCATAGTAGCATCTCCATGGACTGTGCTCCTTGAGAATATTATTCAAATACGTTTTAGGTGCTCAAATAACTACTGGTCAACTAAATGTCAAGAACACTTTTGAGAAGAACAAGGCCATTAATTCAGCCCCTCGGTAAATGCGCAGCCAGGGTAGTTATAATGTCCTCTTGTCCCAAATCGCTCGGATGGTTTAAATTGCTATTTTTCATTCTGTCATAAACTGTTGTGCACAGTTATGTTGTTATAAATTGCTGTAGAGGTAGCTGAGTTTCAGTAAGGTAAAAGAAGCACGCAAACTTTGTACAGCTGTCACCGGAACGCACGCATGCTTTGGAAGAGATGGTCTACATTGTCCTGTCAGGATCAGCTACAGCATCCTAGGCACACACCTGTAATAAGTGCACCAGACCCCATCTCAGCTCCCACTGCAAGAAAGTTGTATTAATTTCCCTTTGAAACATGTAAAATACCAATTTTTGATCAAGAGTCAGGGTCACTAAATGTTAGATTAGAGAGGTTTGGAAGATGCGGGGCTTTTTCAGCTGCTGATTCTTCCCCTTTTATAAAACCACAGCACAAGGTGTTGAAGGAAAGCTACCTGAAATTACCTTGCATTTACTGTATGCAGAAGCTTGTTATTCTTACTGCTGAAGTGCACCCTCTTATCTTGCTGTAATGCGAGGTGATTTATGGAGTCTTGCCCCTCAGTGAAAGGCCTTTTCCCTGGTGATGACAGCCTCTGCCCCACAGTAATTTTGAGATAATTTCAAGTTGTTTACTCATGGGTGAGAACCTGAGATTCTAACTATACTAAGGACTGGGGGGAGGGGACATAACTATTTTAGATGACAGAAAATTTGATGTAGGTCAGCTAACAGTCTTGCAGTGAATTCTGTCACATCAAAAATAGCAGATGATGCAGATTTGTTCATTTATGACTGACATAGCCTCCTAGAGAAAACACAAAGACCTGCAAAGAGAGGGAACCTTAAAGATGAAAGTAATATCTGACAATTTAATTTTAGCCTAGCATCATATCACTTTGGTTACAGGCTTAGACAGATTGGTATGTCAGCAGTGAATCCCAGACAGCCTAACCTCAGGGGAAACCTTTGGACTCATACCAGTTCTGGATACTCCATGCTCTCAACAGCAGATTCCAGAAGGATTTCTAAAACATCGACAGCACAAGAGAAAAATGAAGTTATAGTGAACTACAACAATGCAAGAATTCAAATTCAATAATCTATTTGTTGAACTCAGCTTCTTTTTTATTCTGTAAATTCTCATATTTGCTCATTCTTAAGAAACTATGGTGAGTAATTTCCTTTATAAGATACTTTTCATGTATGTGAATATTAGCAAAGTTCAGTGTTTGCATTCTGCTGCATTTCAGTAGCCTTTGCTTTCACTCCCAGAATATGAACAACATGCCTTCTCTCCTCCTGTATCAAAAACCAGGCAGGGGCAGTGGATACTAGCATCAGGTATACAGCTGAACAGTGATTTCACTAAAATGCATAAGTCACTTCTAAAATACTCATGTTTTTTTTTCTCTTTATTTCATTTACTCATTTTATGATTAATAACAGGTGATATTATTTATTAGAAACTCCTCACAACCCTTGGGTCTTTTATTCTTTCCTGGAAAATGACAATTACCTTTCTTATTAATTTACACTCACTATATCAAAATAAAGTTTGGTTGGTTTTTTGTTTCACCCTTACTCCATGCCCAGCCATGGCTAGTCATTTAATATGTCCCGAAATGTCCAGAAAGAGATGCATATCTGGAGGTCAGGTGGGCTGACAGTCACACTAGAAGACAAGATACGTACATTTGAGATTGACCATCAGCTTTAGTTACACCACAGTCATTAGTGTCCAGATCAGACTCAGCTCCAGCACAGGAAGGTGAAATTGTATGAGCCTACATACAATTACTGGTAGATGTTTCCACACCTTTCAGGTGGTACATCAAGGAGCTTCAGTATAATTCACAAAGTCATGCATCCCCTTATGTTCTCACTTGTCAGGTTTCAGATGGTATTTTTGACAAAGTGGTGCCAGCAGTTTGACTACTGAGCACATGCTGAATTCTGCACACCATGTCTCCAGCTGGAATCAAGGGTCGTTGGCATATGAAATCTGGTTCTCTACACCTAGTCTTGCAGCTCATTAGAGCTTTCATGTCAACACTAATCTCACTTCACTAAATGTGTTTATTTTGTAACGCCAGCTTCTTTTTACAAATTTCCTTAACTATTTATTGTGGCCCCTTTATGTCTGCGATGCACACTGTGATGAAGGATGGAATGTCAATGATGCATGGAAAAGGGATCATTATCATTTACTCTAAAATTAACAAATCAGGGTCATTAAGATATTTTAGATTTAGAGATTAAAACTGTCTCTTGTTGTGAAATGTAATGTAAAAATAGCTGTCTCTGTCTTCCAGAACTCTTTTCCAGGTGATCTCGAGACACTTATCTAGAGATAAGGCCATCTTTCCAATTCATAATCATAGTGAGAAGATACTCATTCATGCTGTTTGCACACTGCCAGTTATTTAAAAATGAGTATATAACAGGTCTGTCAAATACATAATCAAATATGTAAATAAATATAGATGTGCTAAATATATAGTTGAGGTATATATATGTCTGTGAAAAGTAGCTTAGAATGTTTATTTGGCTTATAGTACATGGTCACTGAGGAAGTAATAGAGAGATGGGAAAATCGACATTAAAAAAACAGAGAGGGAACTATGAGCTAAAAAAGAATGGTTATATATTTTAATGCTCTGAGTTCATTAGAATAACCGCAAAGCAGGAGCATCTCAGCTAACTTATCATCAGCACCACCAAAATTTAACTAAACACAGTCTGAGCCTGAAATCAGTTAACTCATTTCAACAGGCTTTTGATACTTCCAGCCTTCATCTACAAGGAATAGTGGCTGGTCCTAGCTACGGTTTAGGAGAGAGCATTCAGCAGACTTCTCTTCTACTTCTTCTCAGCCTTGTGTCTGAAGAACAGTTACAGTCCCAGACTATAAACACTATGGGCTATGGGAAGATTTTCAGCTGAAGTAACTTGGTATTGTGCCAGTGACTTTAATGAAACTATTCTGATTTCTACCAGATGACAATTTGGCTCAGAAAAATCAAAGTCAGTGAAAGTCCCAGCATTTTTCCTAAAGGAGGTGAGAAATCATGACTGGCAGGTTCAAGCTGGCATAGTGAGGACTACATGCTGTACTCCTTTGATGGATGATTTCAGTGTCACTCTGACTGACACATATCCAAATTATTTGGTGGGCAGAGGCAGTTCTGCCTAAATACCCAAATGAAAACTCTGACTTACATCCAGTTCATTGAGAACAGGTGGGGGATGTCTGTATAAATACCACCCAAACTGCTTTTCTTTGCATCCCCATGCTCTCTAAAAAGCCATCATTGAGCCCCGAAGGAAAGTGCTCTTATCAGGCACTCAGACGTGCTCTTTATAAGTACAAATTTCTCATACTATTATTTACTGAGGAGAAGAAAGGTCATTTCCTCTGTCCTTTGCAGTGAATTAGCTGTAGGAAGGCAGTCAAGAAAGCCATTTGCAAAAGGCCCTTTTGCCTTTCTCCATGCTTGAAGGACTTGGCTTTTCTTTTTCTAAGTGATGAAGCTCATTGCTACCTGTGGTGAATATAGCAGGGACTCTACTCATTCCGAGTGCATACTGCTTAAGCGCATAATCTTCTTATGCACATTAGTTTCACATGTCTTGACTCTGTCCCATTAAATGCATGTGCTGTTACAAGAATAAGCTTTGTATCAATTGGTTGCATAATTCAGTGATTAGACCAAACTGAGGTTCAAAGGCAGTTTTATTGGATAATCAAAAACGGCAAATGAGGGAGTTTTGCCTATCCACAAATTCTTTTAAAAACAGTAATAAACTGCTAATAAATGCAGTAAACCATGAGAACAAGAATCTTGCCTGAAAAGGAGGTTGAGGGTTGGAAACTCTTGTTGTTGGGTGCTTTTTGAAAGCTTCCTGAGAAATAGACTTCCCATTGAAAAATCAAAGCACGTTCACACTAGAGGCGGTATCCTACAGCCAGCGTCAGAAAGCCTCACTCCAGTACTGAGTTACAACAGGAGAGCACAGAGGTGGCTAACATTGGCACAGTAAAGCAACCCTTCTGTTGACAGGACTCAGTCTCTCTCTCTGCAGACATGTACACATGCCAGCTTGCTCAGATCTGGCTCAGGTACTGCAAATAGGCAAATGTATTGGTCCATAGAGATTTATCAATGAGACTCGCATCTGTAGTCATTTAAGGTCAGGGAGTGATTTTTCATGTCCCTGAAGTGCGTAATTCCAACTGAAATGAGAGCAAGTTATGTTTTAAATATTTAAAAATATCTATGGTTATTCTGCTATTGAAAAATCCTATTTGTATTTCAATAAATAATATTTTAAATATTGTGATATTTCAGCCTAAGATACAATATAAATACTAAAGGGGCAGACTCAGGAAAGGACAGAGAATTACATTTATCAAGTCTGAGGAAAGTGCTTACAAGTCTTGGAGTTTCAAATGCGGAAATTGAGGATTCCTGTTATATGAACAAGTCTCATACTATTTGCTGTTAAAGTCACCCACATATCAGACATGTCTGGAGAATACAGTGGCCAGCTGAAGATCAGCAACACTTTGAAATAAATGCCTCTCAAACCTGATGACTGTCAGGCAACTCTTCATTCTCAGAAGAAATATCAATTGCCAGTCACTAGAGAATGTGATGAACAATAAGTAAGGATGCCATATAGGATTAAAACTATTGAAGCAAGGACCATAGCCTCAGAATACGCTTCCACCCTTTCTGTGACAAAATGTAGAGTTATAGTTAAAGTTCAAAAGCTTCAATGTCACAAGGAGAAAATACAAAGATTGCCTGGATTCCTACATGATGACTACCCTGAGTCAACTTCCCAGATGGCTTTAGGAAATCAACAACACTAGAGAGAAAAGAAAACAAAAAATGATTACCTGAATCATGCCAACCAGCCTGACCTTGGAGAAAGTGGTGTGTTAACCCCAAACATATAAATGCAACATCCCACCAGGCAATCAGCAGAGAATAATACTGCAAAGAGTAACAGCATTTCTCATTTCAGCTTATAGCTGTAAAGTTCAGCTTCTAGTACCTTAAAACCAGTCCAGAGTTGAGTGACTTACCCTGGGTAGCAAAGGAGTTCTTTCCTTGCCTCTAGCAAGAAATATAAGCCCATATTACCATTTCAGTCTTTTTGCATTCCTTATTTATTCACACCCAAGTCCTCACCAGCTGTGGCTCATTTTCCTACTGTAAAGTGGACTTCAGCTGTAATAACTTCAACTGCAGAAAAAGTAATTGAAGAGTGCACTTTATGCTCTTTCCTCCAATGTGTTTAACTGTAGTGATTTGTCCCAATTTAATTTGTGTTTACTGCAAATTGAACTCCACTCAGGTTAATTTTTATTCTCTGTGGTTTTTTATTACTATGTTTGGTCTAGACGCAATATGGATCTTTGGCAATAAACCTTCTAAGCTCTGCTTCTTTATGTGGTTGGGAAGGTTACGTCATTTACAAAGTCTTAATACCATATTCATCATAATTAAGTCAAAGAAAGTGTATGACCCTCATGCCACTAAAGCATCAACATCATGAAAATATTAACATTAAAGATTATATAAAAAAAGTAATTTTTTCCTGACCAAAAATTGTCATTTGTTCCTGAGATTTGCAAAATATCAAGGTGAAAGCATACCTGTTTTCAAAATAAGTGAATTTTGGAACCTAGCCTGAAAAGAAATAGCTAGAAATTGAAGGGTATTATCTGTCTTGCTCTTTTGTTCCCAACTTACTGTGTGGTTGCAACAAGTTTTTTTCTGTGAGGTTGCACAGAAGAGTCTCTCCTGTCTTGGGCTGCTTGTACATTCCATAAGGTTTCCCCTGGGATTGCTCCTCCCCTGGGCCCAAGGTAGGGGCAATGCGTGGAATGGAGTGAAAGTGGCTTAGCAGGGCTAGGAGCCTCCCAAGACCAGGAGTCACATAAATTAACCCAGAAAAGAGAGTATTCCTCAGGACCCAGCACCTATCACAACTGGGAAGTTACTGAAAGTATGTGAAGCAAGGTCAAGACCAAAAAAAAAAAAAAAAAGTGTCCAACTGGCAGTGACACAGACAGGAAGGGAATGACTGATTCTCAGATCCTTTATTTATGTCTCAGCCCTCGTAGCTGAGATTTTCTTCTTCTTCCACATATCACTGTGTGTTCTAGCTCATTGGTTCCTGTTCTATCAAAGTGTAAGGTTGGAGATTGACATTCTGTCTGTTGTTTCTGGGTGTCTTGTATTAAGAAAAACATTCATCTCAGAGCTGTTGCTGACTTGAGGTCCTGTCACACAATTCAACATTTATTTTGACAAGGAGGATGGACAAAATGAAGTAAAATTTTCAAAGAAGTGACCTCATTAAAGCACTGATCAGTGTGCAGACTCCAAAATTAACTGTTTTACATGCCCACAGTGCTCTTGCTCTAAAAAGTTCCCAAAATACATTGCAAATTTTAACTGTGACGGTTATTTCAACCACTAAATAAAAATGCCAGGTGCATGATTCTCAGAGAAGGAACACAGAGCTTAATACGGTTGACTATAGTCACAGCCAGCTGAACCTAGGTGTTACTTATCTTCATTAGTCCAGAAAGTGATACTTAGAAATAAAGGGAACATCTTTGCCTCTTTCCTACTCCTATCACTGTTTCTCCATGCAACCCTGGCTTACAGCAACAACAGGCTCCTACAAAGAGAGATTCCAAAGTTGTGAATTGCATTTTTCTTTCAGGCTTCATGTTTCTCTTGCACAAAAGACTCTATTATTTTAAATATCAATATTTGCATTTTAAAAGGCTTGTTTATTTGCCTGACTGAGAAAGTGGAGAAGAAAGAAGACAGGAAGAAATGAGATGTAAACATGGGGACCATAGTGTGCTGGAAAAGCACAAGTAATAATATATTTTCACATGTAGCTGATTAAAAGCCCTGGAAGGATGATATAAGGGAGATACTGATTCTAATAACAGTATCAACTTTAAAAAATAATGAAATACACAATATACAAATAAGCTTCCAAGAAATGCTAAGAAACAATCTTTAAGCTGCTTTTCTCTAAGAACTTGATGAGTGCCATACTTGGTATCATGATCCTCCCAGGCAGATGTAACTTAATGATGATCAGAAAGAATCGGTCATGAAAAAAAAGGTAAAAGAAGCAGGGAAAAATTACCATACAAATGCCAAGGAAGCTCAAGCACTATAGGAGAGAGATTCCAATAGTAGGATTTTTCTAGGAGCAGGAAAGTCAAAATAATAAACAATTTGGAATGTCAAAATAAATATTTATGTATATGGAACTAATTAGCCTCTGAATGGTGGTCTGGCCAACTAACCATAAAAAAATCTCAAACTCATCAAACTATCAAAATAAACTCCCAAACATTAGCTATATGTAGAATGAAACTGAGCTGAATAAATCACCAGTGAGGTAGGATCCATTGGTGATATATTTGGGGGCATGAATGTGAGTTCTTGCAAAAATCATACAGTTACATCTTGCTTCTAAGAGCATTGTTGAGATACAACTACGTCTTGCAAAGGACAGAGGTCACATCCTTGTTGGTATTACATTCAGATTCTTTGCTACTAATTATTTCTGTATAAGTGAAAAACAGTGACTTGTTTTGCTTACATAATGGCTGTTCCTCAGTCAGTCACAAAGTTATTTAATAAGAAGAGAAACTGAAGCATTTTCCCTTTTAGGAGGAACAACTGAACTTTTTTTAATAGCACCAATCCATAAATTATTAATGGCTTCCTTCTTCACTTATTTTTGCTCAGTTAATTCAATACTATAACTACTAAATCACAAAAACTAGCCTTGTGAAATTTCCAGGATAGAGATCATCAATTAATCAGAATAAATTATGGATCTCATGAAAAATAAAACAGCTATTATATTTTAGGTGGGAAGCGTAGTTCAGGTGCTCAGACCAACACTGTGCTGCCAGTATTCCTAGATTCTGATCCAGCCTTAAAGACTGTTAAAAACTAACAGTGTATCTCACATCATCTCATTTTCACTACCAGAAGCACACCTGTCCTCTAAGCTACCTGCCAAACCTCTCAGTACTCAACAGAAAGAAGAAGTTACCTGCATCCCTTCCTAAAATAGAATGAACTGCCCTGGGACGATGACTACTGACTATAGAGGATGTATAGGTGATTATTGCTAGGAAGTGTGAAGCCCACACTCACAGAATAAGTTATTCACCTCCTCCATGCTTTAATATTCTGTCATTGCAAGGGGTTGACAGCATTCTTTGCTTTACAATAGTCTGTTGTCCAGGCAAAAGGCAATGAAAAAGAACAAACAAGCAAAAAGAACTGAAAACCTGCAAGGAGATTAGAATTACTTGCTTTTTAATTTTGACAATGAATGCAACTTCAACTTTATTTGCAGGTGAATTCTTGTATATAAAATACTATACATATAACAAAATACACTTTTCCAGAACTTGTAGTACCCACTTGGAGGTCGGAAAGGAAAAGACTGCAATTGCTCTTCCCCTTTTGATGTATAAAGGAGGATCTGCTATCTGTTCCTTTGACTATAACTAAATTTTAGGTGAGCAGTACTGCGCCATCTGTCAGGAATTAATTACTAGTTTTGGCACTTGAACTAAACTGTAATGCTAAAACAGACATAAAGCTAAAAAGGGTGCAAAGGTCAAAAAGAGTTGAAGAACAGTTTGTATGTATAGAAGATACTACTACAGATTTTTTAGAAAGAAAATATAAAAATTTATTTTAGTGTCTTCAAATAATTATTTTCCCTGGAGATCAGGCCAGTAAAAGGATCCCAGCTGCGCTCTCAGTCCTGAAGTCATTAGAGACTATGACATGATGATATTCAGATTTGTAGTCCCAAGTTCATCCTTAGTAAAGAATTCTTCTCCTGATTTATCAACAGTAATAGAAACCTATCCAAACTCTGTTTTGGTCCAGACTAATTTGGTAGTTTAGCTTGGAAAGTAAAGGACTCTGAAAAGAATATTTTAACATTGGTCTATGGCTCCCAAGGTAAATAAATGACATTGGAATCCTTCTAAATATTTCCAGTTTACTAATAGCCTGTGTTTCACCTGAGCCTGTATTGCATAAGCTTTAGAGGATTTCTGGTATGATATTAAGCTCTTAGTACCTCAGCAAGATTTCACAATAAAGAAAAACTCACAGAAATACTCAGAGATGGAGCTTGCTGATGTGGTGGCCACACACAATCTAAATCTGTGCCCTTTGATGCACAAAATATATTTCTCATACCTATATTCCCATTGTGTCTTATTGCTAAGGTCTAAGGAAGGTCTACAGCTTTTCCCTTGTACATACTACACACTGATGTTCATACTTCATACTGATTTAATATTACATCAAGAAAAAAAAGGTGGGTCAATTGTCAATCCAAAGTAACTTTTATCCCTATGTTGAACCCCAAACAATATATAAATTGTCTTAATCTGCAGCAGGTAATTGATCTCACCTTTGGAACATCACAGAAACAAAAAAAAATACACTTCTTGCTATTAACATTCTGACAAACGTGGCTTGGTGTTGCAGATCAAAAGTATGTATTAAGATCCAACTGTGCAAAAGTGCTTAAAGAAAGTAGGACATTGATGCTGGTCAGACATGAGACATAAAGGCCAGAGGTGAAGCTAAAAGTCACACCTGACAACTGAAAATTCTTCTCACCTGCACAGGCTTTGATTGTGTTGATCCGGTTCTAATATGGAAGGACTGTCTGTGTGATGTTTAACAATCAAATCGCTTTGAAAAATGGAGAGATCTCAAGATCATGCTGATCGTGCTCTGCTTCTTTCCCAAGCAAACATGTGAATGGGTTCTTACTGCACAAAAGGCCAACCCAACAATGAAAAGTTAGTAAAGCTATTGTATGCCAAATAATTACATTTCAGTAAACTTTTTTTATTTAAAATGTAGGGGCATATATGCACAGCCAAGTATATGGGTTTAAATTTGCAGCCTTGGGTGCTCAGGTCCCTTTGCAATAAACAAACAGTATTGGAGATGACAATAGTGCAGCGATTTGACAAAGAAAGGGGGAAAGGAGAGAATGTGAGACACCTGGGTAAAATAAAGGAATTCTGAGCTTATATCACTGAATTGCAATGCTTCTTGTGCTATTCAACTTTTTTCTGTGATAAAAGGCCACCCTAGATGTATAGCATATGAGGGTGTTTATAGCACAGACTATAAACTGCTCTCTGAAACATTTGGCACAAATGTATTTCCAAAGATGAAAAATGGCTTACAACCAAAAAGAAATTAAGGGATTTGAGGTCATTGTTTTCACATACCTCAGAGTATCCTTGGCTTTATCTAAGCACGAGCTTGTGAGTAACATCTGAGAAAAAGCATATCAAATTTTAACACTAAAAATTGATTTCTGCTAGCTTATTCTTCTCTCTTCTTCAATTCTATTTCTGTCTTCTAGAAAGTATAGTAGAAATTTTGTACTATTTTGCCTTCTATTTTTAGTTCCTGTAAATCAGACTGTATAGAGGCTCAAAGAATGAACAGAGGAACTGCACACGCTTGTTCTGGGAACAATTAAGTATTAAATATTAGAATACCACTATCCAGTTTAAGCATAGAACTGTTCAACTGAAGAATTTTTCAAAGACTGCTAAATGATGGCTCTGCCAGGGCCATGGTAAACCCAGAGTGAGATGTATACTGGGTGGGGGCAGAGTTGTGCAGCCTGAAATGAAAAATGTGTGTATATCTGTGCTTTGAGCACAAAGTTGTTTTCATGCAGGTGGGAAGATTGGGAAGATTTTTGTAATCACATAAATGCAAATAATACATGCTAAAATTGGAATAATAATGAAAAACTTCTTAGACCTTTTCATCCCAGATTTCCTGAAAGTACTCAGTGATTTTGAAGGCTGATAGCAGATTGCTCTCCAGAGGCAGTAGCCTCAGGGATAAAATGCAGCAAGTACTTAACAGGCCCAGGAGCATACTGGAGTCCAGAACAGAAGATCAACCTCACAAGCCAGAGGGGCAGGCTAGGTAGCTGCTGTTCTGCAACTTTATTCAGAGAGTAGGATTTAACCTCTTGCTGCTGCAGAAATCCCATGGGCTGCTATCATAGGTCCTCAGCGCCTTTCTTGCTGTTGTTAAAAACAGCTTGGGATCAGCCCACTAAGAAGAGCAGATTCTTTCCTGTCTACGCATCAGCCATGTGTTTTATATTTCACTTTGCAGTGCTGTGGTTAGGCTGTTTTTCCCATTAACGTATTCATTTAAAAAAAAGAAAAAAGAAAAAAAAAGGAAAAAAAGGGGAGATAAAATACAAGAGCAAAGGCTTTGAGAGTTCTTTGTATGAAGTTTCAACAACTGCTGTTTTGTCAAGTTCTAGTGGATGCCAGAGTATCCCACAATACCAATCTGATGACTCCCTTCAGCATTGTAGCACATCAAAGCACACTCTTGTTAATCAGTCTAATCAAATTAATGCAACTGTGTTATGACTGGCCATATCTGGAATTTTTTTTCATATACTATTGTGTTTATTCTGATTGAGTCCACAAAATGCTTTTATTGTCCAAATACATAGCCTATTCATGAAATATGAAGAAAGAGGCTGCATGCATATTAAAGTTTATGACATTAAGGAGGAGAGGAGAATTAACATAGCAAAATCACTGTAGTAAAAATTTTTATAGACCGTTTTAAAATTGCATGTTCTTTCATATTTAGAGCTGCCCAGAAATGTACATGAACTACTAAACTCACAGATATTAATTTTGTTTATAACACTCCTTAAGTAGATTATAATTTCTCAAGGCTGCTGTGTTGGTATAAAGAAATCCTTCAGCACTGTTGATATAGTTTGTAGATAGAGCTGTATCTAAATATTTTAAAGTATCTGGACTGATCTTCTGACAGACAGATACTGCTTCTAGAAGGATCTTGGGCAGTTTCTGTTCCCTTACTTATGATTAATCAAAAGGATTCTCTCTGTAAATTTACCCAACATATTTATTGATCTTGAGGTCTGTGGATCTGATCAAGTCATATTTGATAACCTATACAGCAGAGCTGATCCAATTAATGCTGCCCCTAACGGCGCTTGTTTGCCACTATTGACAGAATGTGAGAAGTCTGTGAATGCACCATAGCTAACCCTAAATACAGAAGGCAGCATTAGCTGATGCAGGCCAAAGCTCACCCCATATTATGTGACAATTATGTGACAATTTTACATTTCATAAAGAACTACAAGACAGTTTGGAATGATAAGATAATGCAATCCTGATTTCTCCAAAGACTTATTTTTCTTCTCTATCAGCATGATGGCCTTCAACTTCAGGATCAGAAGTGCATTGGAGAAGCTGAACAATACTTCTTGATAAATATATGTTCTTGTCATTGAATACAGAAAATATTAAATGAAAATACTGTCAAGGAATTTAGGCTCCCAAGCACAAGCACAAAGATGTACAAAACTCATTCACATGAACGTCAGCTGAATCAAACAATTTTCCTGTCTGTTTCAACCTGCATTCACTCACTCTAGGCTTTCTCTTGACCAGTGTTTGTCCATGCTACACAGGGTAATACTTTCTGAGTAAGCCTGTTTTGTTCTGTCTCCTGCCTAGAGACACACAACACTTTCCTCAGCAGCAGCTGGTGGAGAGCAGTCTATCCCTATCCACGTGTCACATTTTATTTCCAGCAGGGAGGGCTTTAGCTGAGAAAGGAGATCATGTAGTTCTTATGAAGCTCTTAAAAGAAGTAGTCAGGTTTATATTACCCAATTTAGTGACCATTTGGCTTGATTTAGTACAATCCATGCCAATAATAAAAAAGTCATTTTTCCAAACACTGATGTGATATCTCTTTAGCTGCCTGTCAACATCAAGAAGAATGCCAAGGCAGTAGGACCTTTCACCCTGAAAAACCTTATAGAAGAGGTTGATATTGAAATCTGAATTCCAGAATACATTATGCAATAGTGTAGGGTAAAGCATAGTGTCTAATCCCTGGAAAAATAAAAATGCCATATGAGAAAATATCTACAGGAAAAATCCTTTCTTTTCTAAACATAATAGGGAATTTTCAGCTCATTAATATTTGACTAGACATATTTTGTCTCCATTTCTATTGACTATAGTCTATATGATTTCATAATAACTCTATCACAATTTTCCTGCTATGGATTAATATTTTATTCAGTTTATTAAATACCGTATTCATTTCTGCTCATGGGAAATCTTATGCACAGTCTCTGCTTTTGTCTGTCTGATAGCACAGGAACACTGATGCAAATTGGTGGTGTTGGAATCAACCTTTTGGTTTTCCACATGTCTGTAAAAGTCAAGACTTTAGCTTAAACCAAAATGTTAGATGACTGGAATCAGAGGAAGGGAGGAGAAAAGAGGAATTCAAAATCTGAAATTAGACCTAGATGAAATACAAAAATGGCATTTTCATTTCTTTATTACTACCCTGGTTTGAAGTAAAACAGAAACAACTTTCTGTTCTGTAATTTTACATCTTAGCCAGGCCTCTTGTCACTCTCTGAAATTAACAGCATATTGTGGAGAAAACTGCTCGTTTTCAGAGTGATAAGACCAATGTTTGCACTTCATGCTAAGGAATGGTATGCAGAGAGGCTTTTACTTATCCTTATTGCTATAACAAACGAGGTCAGCCAATTTTGTTATTTGCCCCATTGGAGGGTTGGAAACAGAAAGAGCGTAGGGTGTCACACCTGTGGGGAGGAGCAGACGAGACAGATGACCCAAAACTGACCAACTGGGGTATTCCACACCATCTGCCCCCATGCTCAGTATAAAAGCTGAGGGATCAAAGGGTAAACTCTTTTTCTTCAGTGACCACCGTCAGAAGAGGACCCTGTCTGTTCATCTACCTTTGATCCCAATCCATGTGTTCGTGACTCCAGATCTGGAACTCTGGAACCCAGTTTCCATCCATCGCTCAGTCCAGTCTGGGACTTCCCCAGTGCCTGCCAGTGACGTGATTGTCATCCTGGAAACTTGATACGATTTTTAGGTATTGTATGTATTTCATTATTTTTTCCTTTTTTTTTTATTTTTTTATTAATACTTCATAAAAGTAGTTTAGTTCATTTTAAACTCATAAATCTCCTTATGTCTTCCTCTCCTCTCTTTTTCGAGAGGGGAAGACAGGCCATCTGTCAGTCTGGTTTTGGTAAATTTGACTGAAACCACAACAGACTTATTGGCACCCAACATGGGGCGCTACAATTAATAATCTTGATTCTGATCATGCCTGAACTTCTGCAGTACACAAAAAACACAGCCAGACCAGAATTTGATCTGGCACCAGTACAACATTTAGAAGTAATTGATTAATTAATATCATGTAATACACCGTATTATTACTATTAGTTAAAGGTGGATTCCCATTTAAGCTTTTGATGTAGTTAATTCCAGCGTTAGAATGTACTGCTGCATTTTAAAAGCATTTCAGATGTAACAATTTGTGTACTGCTTTTTGTATCTTTTGGCCTAATTATATACACCAGAAATATCCTATCCATTTTGACAGGCCAAAACCTGCAATTCCCTACAAAGTTTTATTCAGACATAACTAGTCAAAATACATTTAGGTTTGCAGAAACAATGTGCCAGTGCCTAATTGTGATGGCAAATTGCTCAAGTTACAGCAACCAGGAAAGGCCGGTATTTGGCTTAATGCATTCACACAGCATACATTAGAGACTCAGTGTTTGGAAGATTAGCAGAGCAGATATCATATGAATATTTTTAAATTATTCTTGCTAATTTGTAAATATAATTTTCCCTTTGGTCTTCAGTATAATAAACAAAACATTCATGAAGCTGGAATAAGAAAATTTTCTGTGGCATACTGTTATTCAAGTACCTGGCTTCACCAAGCTTAAAATTGTATGGTTGCTGGATTTTAACCAAGATTACATAAAGATTTTAGGTAGCTGCATTTTAAGCTTTCAGATAGCTAAGAATATACAGTTAAAATATTCTCTTCCAAAAACCCTAAACTGAACATGATAATTACCATTGAGAATGAAATAAGAAACCGGTACCTGATCTAAATCTACCCTTTGCCCCTGCCATCCCAAGAGAATCAGGTCCAGGCTCAGGGCCGCCAGGATACACCTCTGTGTTTTCCAGAATGAAAAATTTACTTTGTAATCATGTAACAAGCATTTTCAGATGAGAGGGGAGACTGAGTTGCACTAACCAGTCAATAAGGCCATAATTTCAGTCAGTTGCTGAAAAACATTTATTCAGACAAAAAAGCCTCATTGTCCGACTCATCCTCCTCCTCGTGCAACATAAGTCAGCTCCTCGTATAAGTGCAAGGACACACTGGGTACAAGTGCTCCTGACAGAGGTTAAATCTTTCCGTGAAACTGTGTCACTAGTGGACTAAAATGGAAAAAGAAAAGGTATATAAAATGTCATGACAGCCACAGAAATTTCCCAGGTCACTTGCTGTTTCTGAGTAATAGCAACAGTTTATGTTGTTAATCGAAGCTGCTCTAGTCAGATGTGGAAACACATTTTTCTCCATTCAATCACAAGGAGATTATTCTTTTTTTTATAATTGAACATATAAAAGTAAAAGATAAGAAGTTCAGATTTATTGTCTTCCAATTTGTTCTCCTGGTGAACTTATAACCCAGGCAATAAAACATCCTGATTTTGTGCAAAAGCAAGAACTTTGAGTAAGTCAAAATATTACCCAGTTATAAGAAAGAGAAATGGTTAAGCAGAATTCAGAAATCTACAATAAGTTATTGGTTTACGTTTCTCCTGGGTACTCTGTTCTGTTCCTAATGCTTGATGCATACCAAATGCAGTTGTGAGGGCTGGTTCTGACCAGATAAGAACAGGTCTCAATCTCCCCTTGAGGATGAAGATAAATTAACCAAAGGTTTCTGAGGTTTGGAAATGTTGGCATAGTACTGCAAAACTGGGGACTAAAACTCTACTCCAAATGTGCTCTATTTTGGAAAGCGAGGCAATGTTTATTTTCATTACTAGTACTGTTATTCTATATGGATGCGAAGGGTTCAAAAACACTAGAATGTGCTCAGCAATATCTTTAAAATAATCCAAAGATGATGTGTAAAGAGTGGGGTGGAAATGCAAATCAAGAGAATAAAATTAGATACAGCTGAAATTAGGTTAAAATGGGGACCGAAAGGATGTAAGGATGGGCCATTCCAGCCATTTGTTGTTTTTTTTTTTTTTAATTTTAGTTTTGGAAATTAGAAGAGAGAAGTTTTGGGAACTGAAACAGATTCATGGAGGATCCTATGATGAATGGCTTCTTGCTTTTCTGTGTGAGTCTTTGGACTGAGACCCTAAGAAATTCAATCCAACCCTTTGTCAGATAATAAGGCTGATTTGTCCTTCTTTCTGTATCTTTCTTTCTTCCTCTCCATGTATCTTCTTTATATCTTCTTTATTTTATCAAGTATGATTTTTCATTTTTTTCTATTTTTTTAAACACAATCTTGAGAACTAAACAGAATAAGACAAGCCAACAAGAATGAGAAAACCCACTTCAGCCTAAAAATCGTGACTAAAGGACAAGCATCCCAACTAAGTGGGATGTCCTGCAATGGGGAATTTTTTGACCTACTGCATTTGCTCTACTTTAATGATTTCTGCTTGTCCAGTAAATTCAGTTGTTTTAGGACATCCTAAAGGTGTTTTCCTTTGTATGTTTGCTTTACACAAGTAAGTTGGTAGATGTATGATCTGTGCAGACATCTGAGATCTTTGGGTATGGCGTCAGGCTAGAACTACAGTGCGGTAATTGCACAGTTATAAATCCTGGATAAACATTAAAAAAAATATATATCCCCAAATTCTTTTAAACAGCATTTCCTGACAGGGAAAGAGAATATGCCTAGAGCTATTGTTCTCCTTTTTCTCCCTGGTTTGTCAGAAGCTGAAAAGCATTCTCACATTTATATGTCTACGAAAGGAATAATCCTCTGTTGTCTACAGAGAAGGATTCCCAGTCAAAAAAGGGACTATATTTGAATACCTGTCTCTAAGTTTTGATCAAATTTTTCTTACAGAAAGGGTGTGTGTTTGTTTTAGATCCTTAAGACAGCGAATTTATTGCATTACAGTTGTTCTGGGGATAATTGCTTTTTTGTGATATAGATGCACCAATTATTACATAAAAATTGAATTTGCTCTAGCATGTTCCCAATTAATTTTTCTTTTCCTAAGACTCAGAATTAGCTTTGGATTTGTGACTACCGAAAAAAAAACATCAACGTCATTTCAGACAGCTCAACAGAAATTTTTCCTTTATCCTTCCTATCTTTCCACAAAGTTGGTTTTTTTTTTTTTTAATGCTAAAATACATATCACCCAGTGTGATACAAACAATATGGTTTATCCTGCTCTTTATATTATTTTTCACTCTGTTCAGACAAGGACATGAGAAATTTTCTAACAAAGCTTGAAAATACACTGATAAGCTTTAAGTAACTGTAAATTTCATTCTCTGCATTTACAAAATCCTCTGCATAAAGCGTACAAGTCTGTGTCATGTTTTACACTCAGTAGTCCCACAGACTGGAGAAAGCAAGGGCCAGAGCTCTGGCTTGGATCTTTCTCTAGTGAAGAAAACTATACTACAGAGAATCAAAAGGACAGTTCTATTTTCCTACTTGACTTGAATGAGTTCAGCTTCTTCTTATAAACTTTTTCTTCCTATAGAGGGATTTTATTAATGGTCTCACTTACTAAAACCTGACCAATCCTGTTCTTTTTCATTGTACTGTATCATTAAGAACCCATAAAAACAAACAAACTGACAGACACATGAGAAAAAGCACTTTAAAAGAACAGATTCATAATGTTTGAGGTTTGGGGAGTTGTTCTGTTCTCCTTCCAAGACTTTAAATGACATTTTCAGGCCAGAAGGGTTATTAACAACTTAGTTTTAAAGCTCTTAAAAATCCAAACACTGACTGGATTAACTACAAGGGTGCAGAGGACACGTTTCTGTTTCTGACTCCAGCCACTCCCATGTCTGTCAGCATGTCTGAATTAGAGCTGAATCTGATTATTGTGTTAAAATGTAGAGTACCAGTAGAAGCAACTGAACTGCTGGCTCCACGTAGTCTCCGGGGTTACATATACGTCTGCACTCCTGCCATTGCTTCTCTGTTGTTACAAAGCTCTGCCAACGTGAAAGAATCATTTCTGGACCTGCAACAACAACAATATCAATATCTTGTTTGTGCTGATGCTCTGCTCTAAGGGCTGGGAAAATCATAAACACCCACTACCTTTTGTTCAGTGATTAAATCAGAGAAAAGGGACCCTTTCTATCACTAACTCCTGATACATCATGTGCAACCTACCAGAGGTATTAAATTATTAGTTAATATTATGAGACTTTTTTTTTCCTCAGAATCTTTTGCAACTTTGTAGACTACTCCATCTAAGCATATCAGAGGAGGGCTTCGGGTTTTTTGCTCTATGTTTCTCCAGAATCCCACTAAAAAGAAAAAGCTAGCATGATTTTGACATTTTAGTGTGTGTTGGACTCAGCACAGACTGGACTGTGATAAGTAACCTTGTACTTCATTCCACAGTAGAGAAGTATATTGGAACAAGAAATTAGCAAGACAAGACAGCTGAGAAAAAAACACCCAAAACTTTCTGGCAAATGTGATAAGGCATATCCTAAACCTTTTCTTTGTAAGTATACATATACATATCAGCAAGATGAGGTTTTTTTTAAGGAGAGTTGGTATTAAATTGGCACAACAATGAAAATACAGGTATTTTCTGGTACACAAAACCCCTTTTCAGGTTTGAAACAGTGAAGAGATAAGTACAGTGAAGCAAAGTACAGTTGGGAACAATTTCTAATCTGGTTATCTTACTTGACGAGAGAGGCTGACACAAAAAGTTGTCTGGTACCTAGTGGTAAGAGGGATGTCATTTAGGGAACAGAGGATAAGGTAGGAAGCTACTGTGTGCCTGCAAGAATTAGGCATTATGCAGATATCACAAACAAAATCCTGCATATGAAAAACTTCAATTTTAAGTGGTTAGAAATTCAGAATTTGATTCAGTAACTTGTCTGGATTCAGTAATATAAAATGGACCATAATACAAATCCAAGTACGTTTTTGGACCGTTCTAGGTCCTTGACATGCATCTGTATTTTGTGACTTCAAATGTCTGTATTGAAATTGAAAGAAGGAAGGTAAGTACCTAAATGACCATTAAAATTCATGTTAGTGCCTAAAAGTCAAGCATGGGATTAAGTGGAAACATTGTCAGTTAGATTTATTTATACAAGATTAAATCTTGGGATTTGAAACATCACCGAGGTTTCCCCATTGCCGGTTGCTTTGTGATCAGAGAGAGGAGCAGATCTGCATAGGAGACTTCGGGGATAAACTGCACCTGAACTAGACTTTGAAAAATATGCTTGTTTTCCCCCCTGACAATCTTTGACAAGATGATGTAAAGCAGCATTTACCAACAACTTGTAAGAGATTAGGCAGTTGTCAAAAGAGATGTCAATACAGGCTTTAGCAATTGCTTCTTGGAAGATTTCGGAGAGAAGCCCTAAGCCGCAGCTGGGTTTTGATAGCTCTCTACAGCTGTGCACAGCTGGGCAGATGCTATGTTTACCTGTATCTTTAGTTCTGGCTTGGTATGTGATAGCTGCGGTGACAGTGAGCTATAACAACCATTTTTTATATACATATATTATGAATTCGGCGTCATCCATTATGAACCACTCAATCCCTCTCTCTCATTTTTCTTCATAACTGTATGTCTTGATTCCCACAAATAAAACCATAATTACTGCTGCTTTTGTTTAACATGATTTATAATTGTTGTAATGATAAGGTCTCCCTTGGTAACAGTAAGTGCTTACTGCTGACTTGCAGTACAGCTCTTCTGCAGCAAGCTTTCCCTGCTTGAGACTTACTATCTATAAAATAAACCTTCTTCTACTCTATAACAACATCAAGAAAACAGATGACCAATGCAGCCTAATTTTTCCAGATTATGACAATAGTCTTATAAACACTTCAGTTTCAGCAGTTAGCTAGAATTTGGGATTGTTTACATTACAAGAAATGAATGATACAAAATACTCTTTGAGAGAAGGACGTTTATTTATGAAGGAAGCACACTAGTTTATATTTCTACAAACACAGTAGAAAGAAAACCCACCAACATTTTGGGACTTATTTTCTGATTTTGTCTTGTTCATGACTTCCAACTGCGTCTCTCCTGTCGTACCCGTGCGCAACGAAGATACCTGTCCCCTCCATAGGCTTGCATTTACATCTGCTTCTTCAGCTTCTGTGCTGGTTTTCTTCAACACACTCCTTGCCAAGCATTCCCTACTTCTGCTATTTTCAGTCTCAAGAAAATAAATGGTAAAGGTGCAGCTAAACGGTGTGGCTCAGCCACTGTAACAATTAGCTACCATCAAAAGGACATTCTGTTCACCTCACTCCCTGCTCCCAAATACCTGTCCTTACCTCTCCTGTAGACCAACACCATCACTCACCCAGCCTCACACAGAGATTGTTCATGGAGTCAAACCACAAGAAAACCCTTGGTTTTTCTGCTTTAATCTTCTGTTATTTTAGGTTCCTGAATCAGTTCACAACACGCCTAAAGAAATGTCAGAAAAGGCAAAAGGGGATCCATGGGAACATAAATTTACCATTTGAAGGTAGAGAGGCTCAACCGCAACGTATCAGCAGAATGAGTTATCGCTCCATCATCTTCCCTTGGGCAACAGACATTTTGTAGTTTTCCCACTCCACAAAACTCTTTTCATCTAACAGAAAGAGTATTTGCACTCATCTCTGCTTCAGCAACAGCACAGAGTATTGAGGGATTGGCTGGTTCTCATCTTGATCCAGCTCCATACTGGATGGATGCATAGGTCCTGGGACCATAGGGAAGATGGAGCAATCAGTGGGATGGGGTAATCAGTGGGTAACGATTCATCCTTTCAGAAGCATTGCCTGGGAAAACTGAAGCATTATATTAGACAAGGCAAGCGATTAGATTCAAAGATTTAAGGAGTTTGTTAACCTTATTGTAATCCAAGATTTTCAGTGTTAAATACAGGTAGGCCCAGACCAAAATCACCATATTTGCAGGAAGAAAATTAAATTTTATGATTCAAGCATAGATACAAAGCCAAAACTTTGTCCCTGATTTTATTACATTCCCAACCAATAACATTAAAAAACTCATTCTGCATGCAGCAGGGATTGAAAGTTACCCGAAGGGCCACATTCACTAACTTTGTAATTAAAGCATTTATTAGGTTGTTCTATAATACAATGTAGCAGAAGGTTCTAATAGTTCCTTCAGCTGATTCTATACTCAAATAATCCAACATTAGATAACAAGAAGTTAAATATAATTCACTACAGTTTTATTAACTTTGTCCCGTTTTTTTAAGAAAAAGTATTTTCTGCAGTGTGGGATAATTTTAGATTAAAAAGTAAAAAGTAACTAATTTGTAAATGAAGAATTTTATTTTTTTTTAAATCTAGAGCTCGGTTATGATTTCAGGACCAAACATGCCACATGCTTGTCAGAAAGAACTCTGAAAAGGACCCAGGGCAGCTTCCCAATTTCCAGTTCACTGTATTTTGTCTTCCCTTCTTTTTTCCTTTTCCTATTCCTTGTCTAGTAGGTGAGAAAAAAACCACATTGATTTCCATAAGCCTGTGCTGGTTAGCCTGCCCCGTTTGCACACTACTGGACATCTCATGAGAGGGAAGAGATCCACTTCCCTCTCTTCTCTGCAGACAAAGATAGAGAAGTGACTTCACAAAACTGCTCCACTTTAATCAATGGTCAGAGAAGTTTTTAAAAGGCAGGGTGGTGGTTGTGTGCATGGAAACAGCAGGGAGGGAGCTTCTCCACATGGCCCTGAGTAATGGTAGCCAGCACATGCATTTCTTGGATGAGCAGCAAGACTCACTCCTGAGGAAGAACAATCTGGAAGTTCAAAATGACACAGAAAGGAAGCATCAAAGTTTTTTTCAAATAAATAAAAAAGAAAGGAGGGGGCCATGTTATGATTCTTTGTCACAGCATCACCATACAGTGCAATTCCATACATTTCTTTGAAGGTATGGCTCTGGACAAGCTAAGTGGAAAAATGAGACATGCTGGGGCCTTTTCATTGCTGTGTACCTCAGGTGTTTATTTTCAGTCACTATTGACTTGGTCAAGAGTTCGAAAGAATGAATTGGACCCCAGCTTTGCAAAGGATGCTCTGGCAATGTTTAAATTGTTGTTAATTAGTACTTTTTACTCTACAGTCCTGGTTTTATTTAATCACATTTTTTGTTTCCTCCTTAAAGCAGTGGTATTTTACCACCCTTCCTGGAGGAGATAACGATGAAATTAATCCAGTTATTGAATTGCCACTCTCTGGAAAGATCATTGCACATATGGGGAGGAGTGGGAACAAATCAATCTCCTCATCGACTGATTGAAGGTAGGTTTTCGTATGCAGCATTTTTAGAGGGCAGAGAAGATCAGCAGGACCTTAGGGAAGTCAGCATCTTCATTGCTGTCAAAGTGTCTACTTTGTACCCTGACAGAACTGAATTGCTAAGGAGCCAGTGTTCCTTTTCATTTATACACTTTAAAAGTAAAAATAAAAAAAAAAAAAAACCAAAAACACCAGCACTTCCAATACTTTTTTTAACAATTGTGAGTTAATACATTGAAATGAAATGTGTCTGGGGTTGGTTTTTTGGTAGAAAAGACAAACGTTTGACTGAACAGGCTTTGAAAGTGTTATTGTTCTTAATTTCAGCTGAAATTCATCAATTAAAGAGAAACTGAATTTAAGCATCCAGGCTCTGTCTATAGTCATAGAATGAGTTAAGCAGTCCAGAAGGTAACGGAGAACATCAGTGGGAATTATTAATCTTTGAAAGAGCAATAAGAATGTCTTCTGTTAGAAAGTGAAAGAAAGATAACTCAGATTAGCCTCACTCTCATAAATGCCCCAGTAAAAAAGGTATTGCTGACGAATTGGCACTTCATTATTTGGGCTCACCTCTTCCCTTCTGCCTCACCCATAATTTCTTATCTATTTCTAAGAAATGAATGCTACATGTCTAAGAATACATTTCATTTTCAAGGAATCTGTAACAGTAATTTTGATGAAATACTGTATCTGTAGTGAACACAATGGTTTGTCTGTGTAGTTTTAATTAACTTCTTGGGAAACTGACCTGTATTTTTATTGTCAAAGAACCATCTTGAAAAGTATAAAATACTTACCTGTATCAATAAGTTTAATAAATAAGAAAACTTTATTTTTTCAACTGTTCTATAAATATTCTTGAATGGTGCCATGATGATGCTGGCTATTTTGTGTCAGCCTGTCCTGACAATTTTATTTTCAGTAATTTTACTTTTCCGTTGTCTCTTCTAACTAACACTAATCTTTTTAATTAACAGCATATTCTTCAGACTGTGCCTGCTTNAAGAGAGATGCTGTCCCTTCTATAAAGAGGAGAGAGGTTAAAAAGACTATTTGTTATTCATTTTAGTGGCCAGCCCAGCNTGCCTGCTTCCAGAGTGGTAAGGCCTGATGTTTATCGTTAATACCAAAGAATGGTACACAGAGAGGCTCCTGCTTATACATATTGCTACAACAACTCTGTCACTGAGTCCAGTCTGAGACTTCCCCAGTGCCTGGAGGTGTTGTGATAGTCACCCTGGGAGATCAGTGCAAGTTGTATACATTGTAGATATTTAATTTTCTTATTAATATTGTTATATTTTATTTTTTAATATTTTACTATTAATATTTCATTAAAGTAGTTTAGTTTCTCTTCAACTCAAACGTGTTATCTCTCATTTTCTCTCCTCTCCTCTGAAGAGAGATGCTGTCCCTTCTATAAAGAGGAGAGAGGTTAAAAAGACTATTTGTTATTCATTTTAGTGGCCAGCCCAGCCCAAACTATGACACAGACTTTTACAAACTGTTAATGTATCTTAAAAACAAATTATTTTGTGACCAACCAAGACGAAGATTGGTAGGCAGAGTAACTCATTGAGTAGGATAGCTTGGTATTGTGAAACCAAGATACATTTCAAGAATAGTGTTGTTTTCAGCAGTGGTCAGACTATGCTGCACATAAACGATGCTCACAGGCAAAATGTGGGATAAAGTCCTTATCTTACTGCAGCCAGTGAGAGTTTTGCTAAGAAATTCAATGAGGACAAAAAGTCCACCTATAATTTTTGCTCCATGATTTCTTTTCTCATGGATGGGATTTTGTCATCCTGACCTAAAACAAAAATATTCACAGGTGTGTTTTTTTTATATGGTCCATATTGAGCATGATTATTGGAAGAGCTAGACTGTATTACAGCAATTCAACTAAGGTGAAGAGAAGAGGAATCTAAGGGTTTACAGTTCTGGTACAAAAGGCTCATTATATATGAAATTAACATAATCATGGCTGGGCAGCTACATTTTGTGTACTGAATCTGACAGGCAACCCTGCCAATTAGACAAAAAGCAGATCAAAGGGCTGATACTGCCTGTGTGTACAGGGTTTTTTTCCCATTTTCTTGCTAACATAGGCCAGAATTATGTCAGTTAATTAGACTAATATTCTTAATATACTGTCAGGTAGTTCGTGCTTAAAAAGATCTTTCTACTTTGTGATGTGAAACTGAGAAATTAAGACAAAAAATTAAATTCACGTGTTTGGGTACCCAAGAATATATGTAAATGTAAAAAGATATTATAAAGTGGCCTTTAAGTTAATACATTATCTTAGGTTTTGTTTACCTTTTTCTTTTAATTTTGCTTTGGAAAACTTCTGCTTGTGAGAACTTTGTGATAATAGAAAATTAATTCAACAAGTTTTAGAAAAAGAATATGTAGTGAAATTGAAAATGGAGTCACCAAACAATGCTCAAAAGGCCTTTAAATAATTACTCATCATTTCCCAAAGAAGTGGCTTTCAATAACATTCCATGGGTAATTGACATTTATTTAACAAGCTAAAGGCAATCTTCTGAAGAGGAAATTGTCTTTAGTAGATAGCCTATCCACATTCTCAGCAGACCTTAAGCATGTGCTTTAAATTTAGGCATATTTACAAATACTGTCAGCTGTAAGAAGAAAAGAGACTTTGGGTTTTTCCTATCATCTTTGTAGAATGCCTAACAAAAGGAACTATTAGCTCAATTCAGACTTTGGACATTAATGCATTGCAGATTAAAATATAAGTAACACCACAATTTAGGACAAGCCACAAGAAACTTAAAAATACATGTAAGTAACAGTATAGTCTAAAATAAAGTATCATAATCCTTAGAACTGTCTTTCCTCCTAATTGATAATTAAAATGCACAACGAATACACTTTGTCAAGAAAAAATTATACTGAAGACACAAAGAGAATACGCAGAGTAAGAACTGACAAATACTGATCAGAGCAAAAGGCTTTACCTGGAATGGATGACTGGTTGGGAAATCTGAACTCCAGAAGCTTTGCCTCAGGCCAGTAACCTCCTCCAATCATTATTTCCCTCAGGAAATGTCTTGTTCCAGAGGATGCCAGTCCTGGAGCTTGCTTGGGTTTGCTTTTTTGATCTCAGATAAAAATTTTATATGGATGTCTTTGCATTGGTAATGGCAGTGACACAAGATGGTCACCCACTCAAGACGTGAAGTTTCCAGGAAAAAATGTTATTTGAGAACATGTCACTCTTCCTTA
>VXBJ01000037.1:277750-329390 GCA_013400055.1 Nycticryphes semicollaris
TTCAAATAGAATCAAGTAAAAGAAAATTTTGCATTTATCAATCTTTAAGAATTTCCAAAATCATTGTTGTGAGATGAGATAGGGATGTGTGCTGTTGATTTTACTTTGAAGTAAACATGATCAGCATTTGGACCACTGACTCAAGAAGTATGGAATCCTGTTTCCATAAACTGAGCCTCTGAAAGAAAATATANAATTTCACCTAAAAGCAGCAATTTTTGACTCATTGTTTTCACGTCTTTATTTAAAAATAAAAGAAAGCTGCATATAATTTCAAGACATTACTTCAAAATGAATGGTCAAAGGTTTTTTCTTCAAAAATGCAAATACACTCTCCAGTTTCTTCTGCAGCCCAGTTTTAGTAATTGATTCAATGATGTCTTTAAATCTCTAAGTTCCACACATCAACTAAACAAAAAAAACACAAAAGAAAAAGTCAAACAATATTTTGAACCCACATTTCAAATACGTTTATGGCATTCAAACAACTAAAATCTTCAGATTCTATTAAGAAGGGAAAATGAGGGGAGGGGAGATGGACAAAGATTTTTTCACCTGCTTTTCAGATTCCTCTCATTTTTTTTAGTTATTTAGAATGTTACACTATTTTTTTTCCATCAGAGTAAATAAGTAGAATTCACCACCTAACTAAAGTGAACTGACAAGCCCAAAAATTTTTTGAAAACACTGAAAAAGTTCCTGAGAAAAAAATAAAAATCAAAAAGGATATAAAAGCTGTTAGTACCTCATATAAATAGTTAGTAAGTATTATTACCAAAGGAAAGGTTAGCAAAAACAATAAAATTACTAAAACTTTTTAATAAAGATATATTACATAAGTTAAAATGACTGTATAAAATTGTAATGCATTATGAAGCTTTATATAAATGTTAATTATTATGTCTGCTATAGCAACATAGTCTCTTCTAAAGCTCACTCTTTCAAATATCTTCTAATTTAAATAGAAAAATCATGCCAGAAGGTATTTATTGGTTAATATTAAGAAATGGAAAATCATCCCCCCTCACTAGCTATTTTGTATAATTATCTTTGGAGATTATTCTGTTTAAATAGCTTTGTCCTAGAATTTTATGTTTCCTTTGCCCTACTAAACCTGGATCATGCACTGAACGTAATTAAAATATAATATACTTCAAACTGAGACCTAACAACAGGAATTCAGTCACTGACAATGTGGTATGGAGTTATTCCTAACTGATGAGGCATTTTGTTTTAATTTCAAGCCACCAGTATCCAGGTGAAGCATGCTTTATGGGCAGCCCTGGAGAGGGAAAGCTTCTCTGTTTTCCCAAAACAGACATAACGGCCATAAATGCTGTATAAACATTTTCCAGATCATCATGTTTCCCAACAGGAGCGCTTCTGAGCTAAGAAGTTTTGTCTTTTAGTCTTGTTCAATTTAGATGCTGAAATTTCCTGTAGAAAAGGGTTGTCTGCTGTATGCTGTGTACAGGCGAGGTCTCTTCTTTCAGGTTCAGATCAAGTGCACCAGCTCCTAGGTCTTTTCATATTATCATGCCTCAGGCACTCTCTTCTTCCAAATCCTTCCTGAAGAGAGTACCATAAAGAAAAAGTACTTCTCTTTCTAAGATATTGTCTAAGATAAGTCCTGCTTCAATTTGAAATTTTAATTTAAGTAAATTAATTTTATTTAAGTCAATGTTTTTTCCTTAAATTAAATTAAATAGGACTACCTTGTCTAAGACTAAACATGACTTAGTGTCTTGTTTGCTATTTAACATGTTAGCAGAGATTAACACCAGGTATTCATCTCATAGTGATTACCTACCAGCTTATCATGAACATGGAAGATTGGACTCGATTACTTGTCCAGTGGACAAAACAGCGAGCTTTAGTGATGCTGTGTTAGAATTCTGCTGTCTTCTTCTTTTCTGGAGGCCACTGACATGTAGGAGAAGAATTCAACAGCCCTCAGGCAGATTATCTGTGGTTTTCTTCCTGCTTAAGCCATTAATATCACCAGCTGCCTATGGCAAAAAAGATCATTTACAGCATTAGGCACCAATGGAGAGATACCATTCTGAATTTGGCCACACAAAGCATGTTGCCTAGCATCTAAGCGAAGATATCCCTTCACAAAGGTACCAGAACTACCTGGAGAGAGAAAACATTTTGAAAGGAAAATACACCTTTTCTGATTAGAATCCTTAGGTAACAACCTGGGGAAGGACATCTGGACTGGTGAAAATATCTATATAGCAATGTGCAAGGAGAAGTTCTGACTTAGAAGAAATGCTTCAAGTACAGCATTTAGAGAAACTGTATTAGGGATGTGTTCTCAGCTGCTGCTCTTATTGGCCTCTTTTTTGTTTGTTTGTTTTTTTAATGCGTTCCTAAACATGTTTGTAAATTGAACAGTTGCCAATTTATATGCATGTAAAATTATATATAAGTCTCCTAACACAGTTTCCTAGTACCAGCAGGTTTTAAAAAAACCCAACATTTATACCTACCAAATCCAAAAGCTACATTTTTATGGCCCCAGGTGAAAGCTGAGGTTAGAAAATTGAAACTTTCATGTAGAAACAAGGTGGAAATGCTCATCCTGCACAACAGGCAATAAACTGGATGATGCAGTAAGACTTATGTTCCATTGCTGTGAGTAGTTTGCAAGTCTCTTTACCTGAAAATGTAAAGATTTCCTCAGGTATACACTGGAGACAGAATCCTTCACACAAATATTGCTGTTACATGTTGTCCATTCATATACTTATCATCCCTTACAAATGTCAACTTAGTTTTGTGTATTCTTACCACAGTGGTTATTTCAGCATCTTCTTACATTTCGTGTATGAAAAAGCTGTATACCCTTTCATAGCAATCATTGACTCTTTAATAACAGTGACTACTCATTTTTTCTGTTACCCTCTTTTCACTTTATGGTTTTTATTTTCCTGGAATATTGAATTGCTCCATCCTCCAAATTAACAGGAAAATACAGGAAATAAATCTGTAAAATTAAAAATAAATCCTATTCTGGAAGAATGCAATTTGAAAAATACGAATACTACTGAAGAGTCTGAATGACATAGAATACTGAGGATATCAGCCACTCTCCAGTAAGTTCAGTGAATGTTTCCCAGTAAACTCACAGGACCTACATTAAGCCTGAAAAGAAGGAATTATTAAGTTTATTCTCTCACTCAGGATGATCAGTCAGATTTCTGAATTCTGGGCCTTTCCTGCTACACAAAACAAAAGGGAAGCACACTGTGAGGGACATGGTGGATGCTTTCCACATTTATGGGCAGGGCAGAGGATACAGTGTTGTTTTTTTGCAGAATATTCTTCCCCTGTTGGTGGAGTAAAATATCACTGCCAAAAAGCCCAGACTACTTTGATATGGTGGTCCTTCCACCAGCATAAATGGTGAACCAGTCTTGATCTTCAAAGGCCTCACACAGTCAAGAAAGTAGAGGAATAATGAATCACTGCTGAACTATGGATACCTCAATTTCTCAGTAATTCAGCTGTCTTTGCAACCCAGTCAGTTGCTCACTTCTAGTGTAGTGGTTTTGTGCGCTCAGTAGTCTGGAGCTGATGTCCACTGTTTAAGGACCACCTAGCAGAGGAAGCCCTTGTTGAAGGATTTGAAGGACTATTCTTGTACTATTGCATAGTCAACAAATACTCTTGGAATGGGAGTAAAGATGCAGAAGTCCTCTACCCTTCGTCTGTGTAGCAGTTCTCCTGTTGTCTCTCGTTGGTCATTGAGCCTCAAGTCCCTCATAAAGAGCTTCCCTTGGTGACCTGAAAAGTAATATCCTGCCAGAATATAGCCGGGGCATGAAGGCACTGCCATCAAGAGGGTCTTCTACTGTGGATGGGAGCCCTCTAAAAGAAACAACTGAGCCTGGATCTCTCACATAATTAGCAAATAAAAATCCTGAGCAGGAGTCACACATCATAGTCAGAAAAAGACTAGATTTGCAAACTCAAAGCACGTCTCTTCATATCTGCTGAATGGTGACAATCTGTTCATATAATCAAGGACTTAATTTTCCCTTTTTTTGTGCCACTATAATCAATCACACGGGAAGAACTCTCCATGAAATCTTGCTGTGAACACAAACGTCCTCTGAGTTACATTTCTCTGGACGGAGAACAGAGAGGGACCCCACTGACCCTCTGTTCCTTGGGACCCTGGACACCCACACTGCAGTGGAAAGGGAGGCAACCTCCCACAGGAAAACTTCATCCGTGTTTTCAAGGAAACAGGAGCTGCACTGCATTTTGCCTGGAGCACCTTCAATAGATGTGCTTCAAGAACGCTTTCCAGAGTAAATCCAAAAGGATAAAAAGCTGAAAGCCAGAGTCCCAAGGTGACTCTACATTAAGAGAGTAAGAGAGGAGCCAGACTGTTAGCATAACCAATAGTGCAGCGTTTCTGTCCATCTACAAAAGCAGAATTTAAGCACCTAGCAAAACATGATTTAAAAACTAAGGCACTCCCGGAGTTTCAGCATCTCTAGATTTAGATACAGTTAATGAGATTTTAAACTTTTTTCTCTAAATCTGATATAAGTTCCTTGTGAATCCTCTTGCAAATCCAGGTCCAAGTCTACAAGGTTATCCAGGAATTCTGTTGCAGAGCCAGAAACTGAATCCCAAGCTCCCGAAAAACAGCTATGTAAACACCGGGTGTTTTTGTTGGAAAACTGAACACATTTTTCAGTTTATCCTGATAGTAAAAGTAGTTGTTAAAGGCTTTCAGGGATGCAGAGAGGGTGCACAGCATGTACATTGAGAGAGAGCATGTCTTTTGCTGGCCCAAACCTTTCTTTCAACTAAAAAACAATTTTTCATCCAAAGAAAAGGTTATTTACCATGTTATATGACTTTAGCCAATTTTAAAATTCAAAACAAAAATGTAATTTTAAAATGCCAAAACATTTTGTTTGAAAATTGTCAGAATGAATTATTTTGACCTTTCCTTTTTTTTAATTTTTTTTATTTTGTGAAACTGTTTTAGAGCAGAAAGCTATACCCACAAACGCTCTCATTTCCTGAAAAGTACTTCCCATTAATTTGGTGTTCTATAAAGAAACTTCGTTGTTCTGTGAGTCCAGAGATAGCTTCTCACCCATTGCACTATTCTTCCTCTCTAATAGGTGGCTGATATTACAGTTACTCTCCCCAAAAATGTTCAGCTGTTCTACCATCGCTAATAATATTGGACTTAAAGGCCTTTTAACTTTTAAATTAAAGAGATGGTTTTTAAAATGAAAAAAAACATCAGTCTTTAATGCATTTGAAATTTTCCTAAGGAAATTTTATACTAATTAAGATAAAATAGTTCTTTTTTTTTTTTTTAAATCAAACTGAAGTACAGCTTCTTTGAACTCGTATTTCACAGAGGAAGGGAGGAGGAGATCCTCAGTATTTTTTCATATGAAAACAAGTTTAATCTAATCATGTTTGGTTAACCAATTTTAATGAAATTTGTGCTTCTTATGTGTTCCTAAGAAGTATAGAAGAAACGCATTTGGGTAGCCATGAATTGAAAAAAAGTATCCATGAAGAAATGACATCTTTACTGTATAAAATCCTAAGGTAAATTATGGGCTGTGGGAAACAAGATAACATTTATGAACCTTAAAAGCATAAAGTACTTCATTGAAATTAGGACTCTGAAGTTCCTGTTTTTCTAGGAAACCTCCTTGATCTGGATATCAAGGGAATAACCTCAAAGGAAAATGATTCAGTCTTATCTGAAACTTCTGGACCCAGTCAGAATTCAAGGGTCATTAGAGGCTTCTTCTGCTGATACTTCAATGTATTTATAATTGACACTGTGTTATCATGGCTCACAGCTCTCCACACGAAGTAATTTTTCATTGTTGTGCTGATGAAAAAGAGAAGAACTCAAAAGGCAATATGTAGCAGGCTGGCTGCACTGTGGCGGAGCCTGTTGCTCATCTCTGTAGGACAAGCACCCTGCCAAGAGCTTTGCCGCCACACCAGGCAGTAGTTGAGGATAAAGCAGTTTATGATCATGTACCCAATTACTTTTCTTTATATTCAACCTCAGAGTAATATCCCTTGTCGACACTGATCTCTGCCTCTGATAAATATCCCACCTAACATCTTCCAAGACCCAGTGTAGTAGTGCACTGCCTCTACCCTTGGCAGGAATGCTCTAAAGTAATGCCACCAGGACGAAGAGCAACACACAGATCTATTGGAGAGCCACTACTTGTTTATAATAATGCCTAAATTTCATATTTCTTAACACTGTGAGTCACAGCTATTACTGACAGCCCTGTCCCCACCAAAGACTTCCAGAGGAAGGAGTTCTCTGTTAAAAGCTGAAAGGTGTGGAATGAAATGAACTGCCAAGCCGGAAACATGCCACTGAAGGAGAGGTGGTCTGGGGCAGAGGGAAGCCCGCACTGGTGTAAACTGGTGCAATCTTTCAGCTTCTGTATTTGACTTGTTCATATGTCACCTCAGCCAAAGGCAGCAGTCTGTGGGCCCAGAGTGACACCAGTTATAGTCCAGACAAGGAGGAAAAAAGGCCTGCAGAGGTCTTCAGAGGGACTGTGTCTGCCAACAGCAAGGCTCCTTATCTCAGCCACAGATTCAAGTTTAACAGGAACCAGAGAGAGACACCATCCAGTCATGTCACATGCCTATAGCAATTAAATAGCATTCAAATTATAGACTTGAGTTACTAATGAATTTGAAAGTTAATTAACCTATTCCAAGCCTGGAAGAAAATGCTACATTATGAGTTGTAAAGTCCCCAGATTAATTCTTTTGGTGACTTTTTCTGTTGTAAGGGAGCAGTTACTCCACCTTTGCCTGAGTTTACTCATCTGTGTAATGAGGTTGGTGATACTTAGAAGTATATCCCCATCAGCTTGGCAATGGTTTTTTAAAATGGCACATTGCTGCAAAATGTTAATTATAATCATCTCCATCACTGTGCCCACCCCAAGTAATTATCACATTACAGAAAAAAAGTACTTGTATTGGAATAACAGCACAATTTATTTATGAAGGGACTGTTTTCTACATATGTCTCAGTCTTCTTCAAATATGAAAATACAGTGAGCTGAAGTTATTCTATATTTATCCAGTTTTGAATTTTAATGAACCAGAATGCCACAAGTTCATGAAATTTTTAAAACCAAATGACGAATTAGATTAATCCACAGGCCTTCATATTCTGGTAAACGGTATTATGAAAACTTTTAGGCAAATAACATTTAATTTAATTTAATTATTTAGCTGTAGAGTGCATCCATTTCAGCTCAAGGCAGACAGTGATTAAAAAGCAGCGGCTGGGAATTCTAATACCACCATACAAATTTTCAACATATTCTTAAGCAATCATGTTAAAAACCACATAAACTACCATAATTTTGCTGAAGAGCCTGAATTTATTCCAATTTACAGGTGTCAAGAGGGTCTTATAACATATACGTAGATCCTTCTTCAGGGCTATCATACTCCTGTCTGTCCTGAGAAGCATGAAACTAAACTAATATTGCAACTTTTGTAAGTTCAGGGGATTTGTTAGCTGCTTTTGTTGCTGATGAGAAGAATAAAGCTGCAGATAAGGGGAGAATTACACTGCCTGGGCTGAGAGCAGATGCTGTGGCTGAAATAGCAAGGCAAGGAATGTTCTAGCCCATTAAACACATCAAGGATGTGAAGGTTAAAACAACCCAATGTGCTTTAAGTTAGTAGTAAATGCAGGTTTACTGGGGGAAGCGTGACAAGGACTGGAACAACCACTGGTACTGTCCATTGCAGTATACATGCCCTATCACACCCAAGGAGCAGCCACAATACTGGCCAGCCTGATGGCCACTGCATGGCTACCTGCTGTGGCACTGAGTTAGTCACACCCTGGGCACAGAGAAGCAGTGCAGGCTGCCTCTCTCATCGCCTCACACACAAATGGGATAAGGAAATGGGAGCATTTAGCTCGAAGCTGGGTTGTAAAATGCCTAGGGCCTAGCACAGGCAGTCCAGGATGCCAAGGAAGATGGAAAAGTTTGGACAAGCCCAAGAACTGGGCCCATGTGAACCTCCTGAGGTTCAACAAGGTCAATTTCAGATTCTCACACCTGGGTTGCGGCAAACCCCTGTGTCAGTTCAGGCTGGGGGATGAAGGGACTGAGAGCTGCCCTGAGGAGAAGGATGTGGGCATGTTGGTAGGTGAGAAGACAACAATGTGAACTTGTAGCGCAGTAAGCCAACAACATCCTGTGCTGCATCAAAAGAAGTGTGGCCAGCAGGACAAGGGAGGTGATTCTGACCCTCTACTCCACTTTTGTGAGACCCCACATGGAGTACTGCATCCAGTTCTGGAGCCCTCAACACAAGAAAGACACGGACATGTTGGAATGGATCCAGAGGATTGCTATAAAATTGTCAGAGGGATGGAGAACCTCTGCTGTGAAGATAGGCCGAGAGAACTGGGGTTGTTCACCCTGGAGGTGAACAAGAACTGAAAGGCTCCACAGCTGTGGCCTTTCAGTACTTAAAGGGAGCCTAGAGGAAACATGGGGACAAACTTCTTAGTTAACGATAGGATCTGTTATGATAGGACTAGGGGTAGTGGTTTTACACTAAAAGAAGATAGATTCAGATTAGATATAAGGAAGACATTTTTACAGTGAGGGTGGTGAAACACTGGAACAGGTTACGCAGGGGTGGTATATTTGCTGTCACTAAAAATACTCAAAGTCAGGTTGGATGGGGCTCTGAGCAACTTCATCTTGTTGAAGACATCCCTGCTGATTGCAGTGGAGCTGGACTAGGTGACTTTAAAGGCCCCTTCCAACCCAAACTGTTCTATGACAAACAAGGCTTCAGCTGAAGCTGAAAACTTCTGTTAAACTTCTGTCTGTTGCCTCATTGCAGACCTTTGTTTTCATAAGCATAATATCCACTCATTAAATCCTAATTAAAATCAAACTCCTTAACTCCCTCCTCACCATGCTGACTCTCCAGCTGCCCAATTCTTACGTTGCTTTCAACCCTTCCTGATTCCTCCCTGCACCCTCATCTTCTCCACAACAGGCTAAGTGACCCTGATGGCTTTGCTGCCGCAAGTCCTATCTCTCAGAACACTTGTAATAACTTTCTCACATTCTGGTATTTTTAGATGCCAAGCCAGAATTTTCACTGCACAAGAAAAGAAAGCAATTTACAGCTTTGTGAAGGAACATAGCCACTTCCAGTTCACTTGTTTTTCATCTTGATTATCAACACGTTTGTCATCTCTCTGTAATTTATTCATTATCTTTAGCTGAGGAATGTGAAAGGGAGGGGTAGGAGCGAAGAAGGAGATAAGTGCACTTGTCAAAATTTGAAACAGATGCTCTAACAATCATTGGAGACAATTAATGTTCTCAGTAAGTATCAACAGGCAAGGTCCGTGGATTGCTTCAAATTTTTGTAGCAAACAGCCTGTTGGAAAATGCAAATACAAAGGCTTTATTTTCCAGGCACGTGAGAGCATGTCTTGCTTGTAATGAGCTGTCCTAAGGAACTTCACATTGCTGCTTGAAAGTGTGGCTGTTCTGATCATGGCTGGCCTAAATAATAACACAGTGACGAAGGGGAAACTGTACGGCTGGTAACAAAACTAACGAACCTGTCACCGCTCCATCCTTCTAGTTCGGGCTCAGCATGCAAAGCAAAGCATTTAGCACGTGTTTAACCTTGAGTTACTCAAAGTCAATAGCACATAAGGACGCACTTAGAGCTGAGCACATACTTTGTGATTGCCAGGGTAGGCATGCAACTAGCAAAGTATTTCTGCTTGCACTGGGGTCTTGCGCTTCTAGCAAGGAACGACCCTCGTGAGACAGCCCTCAGGAACGGGCACCGCTCTGGTCTCCCCTCCAGCATTCAAAAAAATTCAGCAGAGACAAGGAGTTAGCATCAGGCTTTAGTCTGTATCACTTTGGGGAACGCTGCTGCAAAAGCCAATTACAATAAATAAATATAATATGAGAGGGGAAAAAAATCAATAATGAATAGATGTGATTTAATCACTAACATTTGTAATAATAGTTTATTGTTCTATGCCACATGTAGCTTTCATCTTCTCTCTCTGTACTCTGTCAATTTAATTTTCTCTTTTGCTGTTCTGTTATCTAAAATGATCAAACACCTACCAGGCCCTGGAAAGCACACCAATTAGGAGCTGCATTTAAATCTGCTTGAATGTGCCTGTCACAAAGTTAATTGGAATAAACACATTTTTTATATGATATTGTTTGAATTCTTCTCCAAGCCAGACTATCATCCATCACAAACTTTCTTTTTACTTGTTTATATTCTTCCCCCTCTCACTTTTCCTCCTTTTATTTCATTATTCATCGAGGAATGCTAACAGACACCAACCTGAGAAATTCTTTCTCTTCTTCCACCCCTTTCTCCCCAGCAGCCCCTCATTGTCAGTTGGGCAGGAAGGGCAGGGGTGTGCAATGGGCAACTGCTGAATCGTGTGTCCTCTCAAGCACCCACCCAGCTGAAGGAAAGGGATTTCTTCACCAGGGAGCCACACTCAGGCCCTCAAATTTAAAAACCACCAATGAGTCTACTCAATTATACACAATATATGGCAATGAGTTTTATGTCAAACATAAAATAGCACATTTTTACATGAAAAATAACATTTATTTTTCCGTTTGCCTTAATCCTGCTACCACGTTATCATGGTTTAACCCAAGCCAGCAGCTAGGACCATGCAGCTGCTTGCTCACTCTCCCCAGTTCAGATGGGGGAGAAAACCAGAAGACTTAAACTGAAAAAAAACTCGTGGGTAGAGACAAAGACAGTTTAGTAGGTAGAACAAAAGCCACACACACAAGCAGAGCAAAACAGGGAGTTCATTCAGTGCTTCCATGGGCAGGCAGCCATTCAGCCACCTCCAGGAAAGCAGGGCTCCATCATGTGTAATGGACACTTGGGAAGACAAACACCATAACTCTCAGTGTCCCTCCCCCCAGCTTCCTCCTTCTTCCCCAGCTTTATATACTAAGCACGACATCCCACGGTATGGAATAGCCCTTTGGTCAGTTGGGGTCAGCTGTCTCAGCTGTGTCCCCTCCCAACTACTTGTGCAAGCTCTCTCTGGCAGAGCAGTGTGAGGAGCAGAAAAGGCCTTGACTGCATCAGTGTTTTACCAACACCGTTTTCATCCCAAATCTAAAACACAGCACTACACTGGCTGCTGGTAAGAAAGTCAGCCCTGTCTCAGAAACCATGACAGGCGTCTATTAGAAATACAAGAACATATACATCAGCCAGGTCAGACCATAACCGGAGTTTACTCAATGGCAGTCACCAAATCCTCTAATTTTCTTTTCAGTGCAATGACTTCAGCCCAGCTCGGCATCGGCACTACAGAAATTAAGGCCACACATACATTAGACTATGGCTACTATTTCATTAACTCTGGAGAGACTCACAGCCAATTGGTAAGAAAAACTGATGTCTGCAGCAACAGGAGCACTAAAGTTTCATCAGCATGTAAATCAATAGCTGCCTGAGAAAAGCATGGCAAAACAGATATCCTTGTCATTGCACCATTACTGGGTTTTGAGACTTGGGGGTTTTCTAAGGTGACAAGATTCAACTAATCTAAAAAGAGCCAGGATGCTAATTTTCCTCCCTAGTGCCTTATCTTCTGGAATGAATCAGCTATCCAAATGCATGGCTGATTAAACTGCATTGCTATCGCTGGACCTATATCAGGAACAAATTTGATTCAGGGGATGTATTACTCGTTTAAATGCTGGGGTATGACATTTTTAACCATGCAGATGTGGTTTAAAATATTTACAGGGAAGCCATCTGGGAAAGCAAAGAGTATAGTTTTTCCCAGTCATCATCCATATGTGGCATCCATGCATGGCATGCAATATGAAATCAGTGCGAAAAAATCCACCTCATCGTTCATAAAGAACACGGCAGTTCCTCTGAATGCATGAAATGTGTATTTCTTCTCTAACGGCAGTTCAAGCATTGAGGTAATCTATTTTTCATTTTCAGCAGAGGCACATTTATTAGCAGAGCTAATAAGACAGTCTTTGTCAGAACATACTGTCTGTTGTCAAAAATCTAAGGATTAGCATTGTATTGCATGTCTGAATAGAATTACTTTCCCATAAGATTTGCTGTACCAAGTTAGTTACATGGTCCAATGGGTCTGGTGCCCTGCCAGATGGCAATAAATAAATGGCAAATAAATAAAATTCCAGAGAAAAGTTTATTTCTAAGATATCATCTTACCCCAACCTGCGTTGTGTACCTTGATAATTGTTGCAGTAGAGCACGTGGAAGGAAACACTTCCAGCCTCTGGAAGCAATTAGTTTATGCCCTGAAACCTGGCATTTGACTACCCTTATCTTCCAGGCATAGCTGCAAACACCATTATCGGAGATCATTTCAGGATTACGGTGCCCTTATCACATTTCTGATTATGATAAGGGAACAGAAAGCATTCAGAAACCTCAGTAGTAATCCAGATGAATTAGATTTCAGTAACACAAGCTTGATAAAGGAGCATGTTCTCCTACCCCCAATCACTCGCAAATACTTAGACTCTAATAACTAATTATCTTAGATTTTCAGGAGATTATTTTTCTGGGAATCTGTCAGCATTGATTTTCTTTTAGATGTGGCCCTAGTTTCTCAGATACAGTCAGTTCATGGTTTCCAGACGTTTGGTAAATGTCCGGAGGAAGGCCTTTTTTATGTGATGTGTCTCCCTCCATCTGAACTAATTAAGTGCTACAAACATGGAAAATATCCATTTTGCCATGGTGTTGAACTTTTCGAATCCTTTCATTTAGGAGATCAGAAACAATCCAATCAAACTGCTTGCCACCTGGCTCCTCCACATCACTTTTTGCAGTGGAATTAAATAAAATTATCATTTCCAAATTGAAAATAAAAGTGGGAAATAATTATTCAACGGTGGCCTGGGTGGCCTTGCAATTAGTGCTCTGTGATCGCCCAAAACACAACTGGATTGATTTTGTGCTAGATTTCTGCTCTTAGAAGTGGCCAGTGCTGGGGGCTCCCCTGGAGAGGCTTTAGGGGAAGGGGAGGATGGGAGCCGGGATCAAGGAGGATCAGGCTTTTTTTACCCCACAGCATCCCCTACTGCTGCTTTTAGGAATGCTACCCAGTCACTTAACAGGCGCTTTCCCGCAGCCCCCAGCCAGGAGGAAGGCAGGGCCGTTCCCAGGGCTTTTCAGCAGACACGGAGGGGCAGGAGTGGCAAAAAAAAGGAAAGACTCGTGTTCCCAGGAGACTTACGGGTGTCCCTTCAAGGGAAAACTATTGCCCACTTAATTCAAAATAGCCTCAAAATCTCAATGACTAACTGGAGTAGCAACTTTCTAAGGAGCCTTGGCCACTGCAAGAGACACTTGCTAATTTAAAACAGACTCTCTCAAGCCATTGCAGTTCCTCCCAGTGAGCCCTGTTCTCTTGCAGAAGATATGGCCATGTTTCTCTCAGCTACATGACAGCTGTCAGCCCCACATCAGCTTCCAGGTGTGCACATTAAAAATGAGCCCTTGAGTGCACTTGGGATTTTTTGGTTTGGTTTGCAAATACCTGTATGCCTACTCAAAAATTCGGAACATTCTGAATGCCTTAATACTGAAATGCACACTCACAAAACCCTTTTCTCGCAGGGGAACCTGCAAACACAACTTTCAATTTGCATTTCTAGGGGTATTGAATTTTTTCTTTACATGTGAAGAAAAGTTTGCAAAATATATGTGCAGGTGGAGGCAAGGTCTGAATATGCATGCACCGATTTCTTTGCAACTTGCTTTCCTTATCTATTAAATTGGGTTAACAGTACTTCTGCACCTCCCAGGAGTGCTGTGAAGCCTTACTCATTAAAGTTTGTAAAGTATTCTGAGATCCTTGATGGCGGGTACTACACAAGTGCAGAAACACATCACTTGATATATATATGAATGGCAGTTCACTCACAGCCTCAACGGTGTTCGGTAAGGGAGTAACTGAAGAATATCAAATGCTGCAGGCTCAAATGAAAGTGAGCTCATCAAAATAAATGATTTACCAGAGGCTTCCAAGCACCCTGCTTCCTACAGATGAGATGAAGAGTTCATCCCCTTCTCTGCTTGACAACAGAGAATAAGCCGTAGCACTGCACATCACAAACAGTGGTTGCAGCATTCTTCTCTGTTGGAGAGTTTCACTTTATTGTATAGCCCCATTAACTGATGAATTGAGGTCAGAATGGTTCATACTATCTCTGTAAGTATAGAAAAGAACTTGGCCCAAACATGGAAACCAATCAGACTTTCATCATGAAAAAGGGATCAGGGATAGTGATACATGTGAGGATTGCCTTATAAAAGTGTCCTTTTTTTCCACCCGTTTGCTATTCTAATCAAATGAAAAAGCTCATAGAGGGAAAAAAAAAACCCAAACACAACACTTTTTTAATTTGATGGAAGGATCCGCTTGTATTTCTATCTGATCTATAGAAGGAAATATTTCTGCATCCTCAATTCTGGGAAAAGCAACCAATCTAAACTCTTCTCTGATTTTAGGGTTTTATACAGACACAGTCACCTGAGCCCCTTCTGCAGACCAGCTGGCTCCTCTAGCAGATTCATGAGTCCCCAGCACTCCTTAATTTCTGGACTAAAAAGTGTTCATGAAATAGGACTTTGTTGGTTTTGCTGAATCTATTCAGATTTTCTATACCTACAAACCTGAAACCTAGACTGCATGAACTGACTTGATTTGCCTTTTGACCAAAAGAAGTCTGATAATGAAATTTCTAACACTTACTTCATCTGGACTAGAACTAGTTCAATCACATCTTACCTTGTGACAGGCCAGCTGTCTTACATCTGAATCCAAGCAAGCCTAAAAGAGCAGCTGCAGCTGCATAATTACAAAAGAAGCGGGAAAAGAATTTCAAATCAGACCAAGACATAAAAATTTTGGAATTAAGTTTTCTTTCATGCCTAAGTAGTTAGTCCAGCTCCAGGACAGCCCTGTAATCCCAGCTGGGTTCTGCACCTTGAATCGCTCTTTATCCTGAGCATCCCTGTAGCTACCTGAGAGGGAAAATACCGCTATATGGCTTAAATAAGGGTGCTGTTCTTAAAGACTGAATCAAACTTTTAAATCGCTGGCAACCCTTAAAACAGCTTTGATTCAGGAGTTTAGCTTTTAACTAATTTGTTAAGCATATGGAGCTTCAGAAGCCAAACTGACAGATGAGAGGTGCAACTTATTTCCTAAGCACCTTCTACTCCCGTTGATTTACCAGATCAGGCTGAATGAATGCTTTTAGTCTGATTTTTACTCAAACTGCAAGCTGTCTGAATGATGTTTTTACCAGAAAGTTGGCGTAAATGACTTGTAAACAAAAGAAAGAAATCTTGAAAACAGAGGAGGAAGATAGCATTCCCCTTCCCCTCTAGCTTTACATTAAAGTGTGTTAGTTATTTTTTATTTGCTTTTCATTCAAACAATTTGTGAGCAAGCAACCTATTCCTTTCTAGTCCTTTCTTTAAAGGAGATTAATTATTTCCATTGTTAACTAATAGGCTTTCTTCTAATTAAAAGAAATTATAAGACATTCACCAGTGGTATTACCTTAGTCAATAAACTAATTATGGCTGTGGCAAATGAAGGAAAAGCCACCAACTGATCTCCGGACCATGATTTAGAAAACTTTAAGGATGTGATTTTCACATGCCTTGAAAAAGCAAAGAAGCTTACATGCACTTTTAGTCACTGTTCAGAATGTACAGAAAAAATATTAGTCCTTTGAAATGAGTGTAGTATCTCTGGAAATTTCTAGCTACATTACCTGCATTCACTTGGTGTATACTTGTAATGTCATTTTGGTTGGAGAAGAGAGGCCTGAATTTTTTATTGTACTGTTGTCCTAAAAAATTCCATTCCAGTTGAATCAAAATCATTCCAAATAATGAAAGCGGTATTTTTTACCTTTCATTATAATAACAAAAAATACACCTCAAGTGCTATGAAGATTTCCATGATTTCTCCATTAAAAATACTACTAACATCACCATCATTACAGCAATGAAACCTGTTCTTCACACCTTGGCAATGAGCTAAGAAAGTTGCATTTGCTTTCATTTGCAAATAAAAAATTTGAGAACTACATAGTGTGGTGTTTTGCTGGAAAACAATTATAAAGTCACTAGTCAAGTCAGGCTTGAATTCAAAGGCAAGGACTTTACCTGCTCCTTGTTTGTCTTCTTGCTTTTGTCATCTTCAGGCTGAGAACAGGTAAACACTATATAAAACCTTGTGATTCCCCTCAGCAGATAGGCATCAGCTGCTCAGGAGTAGACTTGTAATCTGCTGCAATGTACAGAATTGGTCCACAGCTGCTTCTCATCTCTGGTGGTATTGAAGTCATTGTAGGGTTACAATGCTGGTGTGATCATATCCTCAACCTTGGGGATTTCAGAAATGTTTTTAAATGGGAAGTGATGAAATAAGAGAGGGACTAATATTAAGTTTGTATTTTAAAGACAGTTAACACAAAATTATTCCTCATAATCCGAAGTATTCCAGCCATGTCACTAATACTTCTGCCTCCTTTTTTTGAGAGCTTGCCTCCCTCATGCCCTCATGAAAATCTTCCAAAGGCAAGCTCCACTGGAAGGTATTTTAAGATCATTTATACAATTAAACTGTGTCAGATAAGAGTAATAATACATGAAATCATCATTAACATTCAAAATCTATTTGATGATTTATACATCAAAGCATAAAGTTCACATTTACATTGGAGTTTTCTGGTAAAGTTTTAGCATTACTTTTTGAGACAACCAGATAGTAAGGAGAACAGGGCACTAAGGTTGGTAAAAGTTCAGAAAATCTGCTGGGTAACAAGCATCTCTGAAAATCTTTTGGGGTGCGCAGCACAGTCTTTGATCCACTCACTGACGCTTTGTACCTACATAAAATTTTGGAGAGGAGAAGGAACTGTAACCATTGCTAGCTGAAGGAGGAAGATGCTGCTATTACTTTATTAAAAATGAAAAAAAAAAAAAAGCAGCCCATTTTTCACTGTACCAGGTGACTCTTTCATTTTCTGGGTTGCATACGGGACTAGTCTGGATGACAGACTGGAGGAAAACAAATTGAAACCTAATTTACTTTGATCATTATGAAGTAAAATTGCAGCGAGGATTAGACTCCATGGTTTTCACACAAGAAAAGAACAAATTAAAGAGAAGCTTAAGTTCGTGGCTTTTCACAGACCTAGAAGCATACCATCAGCAGATCCCATGAAGACCAGAGCTGTATGTTTACAGCATGTCCTGCATGTGCTTCTCAGCTCTGAGGGAAGACATTACACAGCAACAACCATGTTTCCCGGAGTGCTACAGAAAATGGGGAGGAACAGAACTTGTCTTTTCAAGGAGGAACAGAGCAGACTCTTTTCCTCAGCCTGTTTTCCTCTATCCTCCTCAGTTTCCCATTGCATTTGTTTTTCCTGCTGTACGGATTAATCCTTTCAGACATAAGTCCTGTGCCCATCGAACTTGCAGCAGTGTCCACAATGACTTTACTGAAGCTGTTCACTGTTGCTCACAAGGTTATTTTCCCTTTAATGGACTAGTGTCTGCAACCTCAACCTGGATTACTGGCCTTATTTACGAGACAATGGCAGACAACGTGGCCTTTCGTATTAAGCAATCCCCTTGTAACGTTGCCAGTGAATGTCTTTCTCCATATTTATTGGTTTTCCTCTTTTCCTCCAACCTTCATGTCACAGCTCAATTCTGACCCTTTCTGTACCTCATCTCTCATCTGACTGTGTTTTTCTATTCCTTCCTACTGTTTGTTCACTTACTGTTAATCCTTAGTCTCTTCTTATTCACAATCTCTCATGTCTCACATTTTATACAGTCTCCCTGACCCTTTGACAAAAAACCTGTCATCTCTGTCCTCAGGAGTTACAACCTTAAATCCCGTCTAATCTAATTCCCACTGACACAGCAGATATCATCTCTGTCCTGACACAGTCGCTAGTTCTCTCCCTGTTGTGTCTCGATTTTCTCTCTCTTGACTTCAGCCGGGAAGTGCAGGGACCTCACATACAGAGAGAGGAGATTAGCTGAGATTTACATGTCTAAGTTCAGACATGCTTCTCAAAATACCCAGCCAGCTGGGACTTAACTTTGGAAGAACACAAATTCCTTGGGTTCCTCTGAATTTAACTGCAGGACTTCCCAAGAACGGCAAGCTTTATGCCACTCAGCCGAGTGGATTTGTCACTAAATCCCAGGTAAATTTAGGGAAGATTCATATGGGATATGCCTTTCCTGATCAAGCAACCTTGATCTAGCTGACTTTCTGAGGGGCAGCTGACCAGATCACAAATTCCAGATTGAAATGCTTTGTTATAAATAAAGAAATCCTGTTTAGGCTCTTTTTGTTTTAAATAATACCAGCAGGTGGAAGAAATTGATTTAATTTTGTCTTCCAACTCAAAGAATACAAAGCTACATCTCCCAGCCCTCAGAGACTACCCTAAACTAACAGAGTTTATAGTGTAATCTGTGATGAAGAGACATGAATTCTTGCCATCACCAGTCAATCTGCTAGTTAGCAGAGGAGTCAAGCCTTCTCTGAACAAAGCCTGAAAAGGCAAAGATGGAGGTTGTTTTCAATACTGGTTGGCAGTGCAGCCCCAACACAGGCTTGAAGCACCCAGCAGAGCAAAAGCAGCCCCTTGTGCTGCAGAGATGAAAAGGAAGTGGTGAAGGAGAAGTTAGAGACACCCCAGAGCTATGGCTGAAGTTCCACTTGTACAAAGCCAGGCTGCCTTTTAAGACCTTTTATGTAGATATTGACTCATTCTTTGTGTATCAAATGTCCTGTAGGCACCACAGTGAGCATGAAACTGAAAGAAGGCTGTAACAGCAAAGTCTCCACTGGCTGCTTGAACAGTTCTGTGAAAGTGTCAGTGAGCAAATGAAAGCACGGGGAGATTTTTGTGAATAAAAAAAAAAAAAAAAAAACCAAACAATTAAGCCAGCCTTATGGAGTAATGCAAGCTAGTAAGAGCTAAGGCTGGAGTTTCAAAGGTTAGCACAAGAAGCTTAAAAGCATGCTGGAGTACGGCCAGTCAGTAAAGGGCATGAAGAAATGACACAATCTGAAAGACGGCACAGCCAAAACGTCCTGGCTGCTGGGTTAGGTTATCATTTTTATCACACTCCCACCCAGAGGCTCCATGTAAATATCAGGGCCCCACTGTGCTACCTATTGCACAAACACAGCAAACGACAGCCCAAGCCAAAACCACAGGAATAAGCAGAGAAAAAGAGTCAGTGCTGCAGCATGTAGGAGGCAGAGCTCTGGATGAGCAGGGAGCGAAGTGAAAAGGTTTCATGCCAGAATGACTCTGGGTTTTCTCCAAAGGATCATGAACCTCTCAACGAACTTGCAGCCCAGTGAGTTCCGTGTAGTTCCAGGTGCTGTAATGAATGTTTCACAGAGAGATAATTAACCCCCCTCACCCCAGAGCTCCGCAGCGCTGATGCTTTCCAGCACAATCTGTCCGTGACACCATGGTAGAGTGCAGAGCCAGCTTTATTATTTCAGTTTGTTCTGTTCCTTTTTTACTGCAACTGCTCTCTAAGGTTAATTGTATTCCCTGTCCTGATGCACAGTGCTATCTATACATAGACCTCATGGTATGGATTCTTTTTCCTTTTCTTCCCTCCCTCTCCCCCCCCCCATTTTTTAATCAATAAGGAGTTCAAACACTACACAGCTTTCTCAATAAAATGCCAGGAGTCATCCAGTGAAGTGGTAGAGGGCAAGAGTAAAGGAGCAAACCCTTGACCCTCTCTGACTCAGCCCACTCTTTGCTTGATTTAGAAGAGGATTCAAAGAAGGTGAAAGAAAAGGCACAGAATCACCCAAATGCAAACCTTTTCCCCATGAAAGGTGGGAAGTAGCATGTGGTAGCACATGCCATTGCCTTAGTTCCAGTATCTCAGTCTGCTTCCAGACTGAAGTCCAAAGTAGTTAGATCATTCCTTCTTTCTTCAGGCTCCCAAGTTCATGTTCACTTCAGATCCATTTGGGAGACCCGATCAGTGAGAAACTCATTGGCAATTCAGAGATACATCCTTTCTGGGAAGGACTTCAGCCCCTGTGACCACATCCATACCAGTGGTAGCACATAGAACTCATCTTTTTCTGCCCCACCTAATTCTGCAATCAGAAGTATCTGGAGAAGCAGAAAGGACAAAATGGGTCCCTTGTAAATGTGGTCCTCTTACATCGGCTCAGTGAAATCACAGCTCTGTGTCAAATTTGGAGGCTCAAGTTCATCAAATGACAATGCGACTCTTCTGATAGCTCAGCTGTCTTCTCACACTGAATGTGTTCAGGACCACAGTATGTGTGATGAAAGAGAACCAGTGGTGCCTCAAGATTAAGAGCTGGCAGAAGGAGTGAGTCACAAAGTCACCATACCCACAGCAGCCCACAACCAGCCAAGGGGAGGACAGATTTCATTTACTATCTTGAAGAACAAGACAAGAGCTCTGTCAACGCATGGCAGTCTGCCCACACGGCTGCTCAGGGTGCTGGTGTTGAACAGTGACACTGTGCCTCAGACGTGACATCCTGTACGTTTGTGGATTCAGTATGTGGCTTGCAGTCAGCCACTTGCTTGCTGTGAAGGCACTTTCTTGGAGGTCCACAAATGGACATAAAGACAATAAAGTTTATATACCAGTATGCAACGTTATCGCTACATCCAAAAATTTAAACATTACAGCAGATTCACTTCAGCACAGTGACTACTCCAGTACTTGTACTTGGCCAGGAAAAACTATCTTTCTCCTATTTTTATGGCACACCCAGGTGCATCGTGAGAAACTTATTCCAGTCTCTAATAAAACTGTCATTAAGGTCTGATGGAGGCTAAATGGACCGTCAGACCATTCCACCCTGATGACTGCTACAGTACGTTTCCCAGATAACCAACTGACACTGCTCACTATTAGCAAGTATCTTTGATTTATATTTTAATTTCATTTTGTGGGAGAAAATATTGTTGTAGTTTAACAGAGATCCATAACACATTCATGGTAGTAAGCAGAGCAGAGGTAAATCAGATGATTCATTTCATACAGAAATCAACCCATGCTGAAAGTAAATAACTACCTTTGGTCCCTTTTGGATGATCAAGCTCTCTTGTTTTGGAACAGTTAATACTGAACTTGAACAAATCTCTCCTTGTTTAAAAGTTTAGATTTGAGGAATAGACCAAGATAGATGGTTTCTTTCTCTGCAAGCTATTGATTAATGGATTGTACTAAATGGTGTGACATGCCCTTTAAATGGAATTTACAAGTAATATATTGTATGGCAACTGCATTATTAATGATTTTTATACCTGGTATTTGTGTCTCCCTACTCTGAGCTCTTCTTATTTATCCTGGTGAAGGTGGAGGGCAAAAGCTGGCTCCCCCCAGCTTGCTGAGCTTTCTACTTGCAATCATATATATTCCTAGGCTTATTCTCATTATTCACGTTACATCTAGTTTGACACTTTTCCTGACTATATACCAGCACAAGAAGGCCAAATAAAAAAAAATCTTCCTTTGCAAAAGATAAGCCCTTAGGTAAATATATCTATGTAAGAATTTAAGATGGCTGGAGAGCTCATTTTCCTCATTATTAAAAGATGTTTACAGTCCCACATAAAAGCAAGCAGAGAGAATCAAATCTGGTTATTTATTTTTCCCATTTAAAACTTTCTCTGCTTATTTTCCCTGCAGTTTGAGAGGCAGCCTGCACTGCAAATGTACTGGTGTGTTTACCAAGGCATAGACCTATACATGGGAGACTGAAATGAAGGACAAAGGGAAATTAAAAAACAATTAAACAAGCAGGCAAGCTCAAACAACAGTGTTGTTCAGTTCGTATTACTCAGTCTTTCAAGAAGGAAAGAATCATGAACTCCCGGAAACAGAGAGATAATGCACAGAAAATAAAGACATTGCAGAAAAAATTTCTTCTCTCTTTGCCAGCAAAGGCACCAGGGAGATGTTTATTTCAGACCTTTTCCTTTCATAACAGTCAAAGAAATGCTGTTAGCAACCAGGATGTTAGAAGAGAAAATATATTATCAAATTGATAAATTAAACAACAATGAATCATCAGAACCTGGTGGAACTGCTAAGGAAACTTCTGACTGAAGTAACTGGCAAAAGCACAAGGGGTACAACCTACTCATTGTGATGTTTTACTGTCACTCCACCAAATCCATGGACCTGGCTTGCAACTGGTAATATCATCTAACAGTTTTACTGAAAACTGACTGATATCAGATATTGAAATCTGTCTTTGCTTAAGGAGCTCAGAATGATCCTAGGAATGACAGATTAGAGCTGCCACCTCATCAAAGCATCCTAACGTCAGCATATGTATCAAGATGAACAAAATATGACAAGGACTTGAGGTAACTGAAAGTCAGAAGTCTCACCCTTCAGGAAGCTGTGAACTTGTAAAAATACTTTGTCCAATTTCAGAATGAATGATGTAGCTTCTAGAATGAGGGAATGAGAAGTAAAGTCCATAAACAATGGTCTGAAATAATCAAAATTTTAAGAAGTCAGTGTTACAATTTTCCAGGAGGTCTCAGTTCACCTCTCCTGATTCCAACACTGCCAGACCTAAGGAACAGGCTGGGAATCATATGGTAACAGACTGGAAACTGCACCCAGAGACAGCCACCAGCGTCAGGAAGTCAGAGACCTTCTGTGTTCAGCTCTGCAGCAAGGAGCTGCAAAGCCTAATCCTTCTAGCCAGTCTTGGCAGTTATTTTGCCTCAGAACTGAGGACACTCTGCAGCTCAGGCTCCAGATGAGGATGCCAGACAAGCTAGAGGTTTTTTATCAAAAACAAATTTCCCCTCCCACCCCACCAAAAAAAAAGTCATCCATTATTTTTTTTTTAGAAGGAGACAGCAAGTGTTATTGAACAAGAGATTTATTTTTTTTTTCACTCATGCCAACCTCCTTGTAATGTTTCTCTTGTTTTTCCAATAGCAAAAGGGATAATGAGGAGAGAAGTAATTACTGTTCGTGACCAGCTACTGTGAAAGTGTGGGTGTGCTCTCCGCTGAGGTTGTCAGTATACAAACTTACATCCTATGTAATAATTATATTGTTCTGCCTTTTGCCATGGTGTGACGTACAAAATCTCAGTATGTCAGAAGACCACTAGAAGAAGAATAAATATTGAACAGGGCTGTAAAAGCTTTGAACAATGCAGATACAATTCAATATTCATCAAAGTAATTTCAGGAACAATTGCTGCATTCCAAGAATGAATATTACTTACAAGTATTTAATTTGTCTAGGGAGATTTTTTAAAACCTTTAATGTCTTAGTAAAACTCATGAGAACTACATCTTTTAAAAATTAAACCAGAGATGCCTGATTTTTCTCAACCAGTTCTTCAGTCTCCAAGCAGTGCTTGAATAACAGTCCACTGGAAGGCACTGGAGACAGTTCCATGAACTTCAGTGGGACTCTTCACATACCGTGCACCACTGCGAGCAAAGAAGGCTTGACAGCCAAGAAGTTGGACTTTTAAGCCTAATTGGCTTCTCAGGTACTTTCATGCAAAAGTTGAATTTTCTTGAATCCATTTATTGAGTGGAACTTATTGAATTTTCTTAAAGCAGAGATTATTTTGGCCTTTGTTTTTGCATCATTAAGCAGGTTTGGTTTTCTGTTTAACATGGGTTTTCTACCACTTTGAACAGCACTGTAAGTGTCCTCCATGTTCGAGTTCAATGTCAAACTGCCTGAGATACCACCTGTGTTTAGGGGTGCAAAACTTCATCTGTCAGAAATATATAAAACATCACAGTCAAAATGAAGTGTTACTCCCAAAGCAACAGTGTACATGGGAGTTTAAATAAAAGATTCCCATTATGAGAAAAAGTTACTGCTTTTTGGACTCTGTAAGCAGAACTGGATAAAACAGCAAGTCATCCGATACCTAAGCCCAGACTATACAGAAACTGACCCAAAATCCTCTTTGAGGTTTGAAAAATAGGTTATTTAATAGGTTAAGAATAGATTAAGGTAACTGTCTGAAAGTTATTTTAATTGATCATTTCTTACAATCTGTGCATTTATTTCTGAACAAAAAAAATAATCTTGGGAGTCTTTCAATCTGTTTGGAGACAGTAAGTATCAGAAGGTGTTTGTTTTTTTTTTAAATAAACATGGTATTGTGGAATTTTCACATCACTAATGAAAATACAACACAAATCATGGTTTCTGATCAACAAATAAAAAGAAACAGCCTTGTACAAGAAATAGACTTGTAAAAATATTATGCATGTAAATTGCATATGCAGATCCCTAGCTTTGGACTATCCTTCTGTGGGCAAACTCAATGTCCACAAAAGCAGAAAACCCACTACCACCACCACTACCATCAGTGGTGAATGCAGCACATGGTAACCACAGGTCTCATGGCCACATAATTTGGTGGTGAGGCAGATGCAGCGCGTCATACATCCCTAGTACTATTCCCACTAAACCGGTAACTATATATCATAGCAAGGCATGGCCATAGTCAGCACCCCAGTGACAATGTCTCCTACTCTGTGAGGTGACCATGGCAACTGGACTACCTTTCCAAGTCTTCCTTTTATCTTGTCATAAAACACTAGCAGAAAATGCTTTGCTGTGATACGTTTTCCTTGGTAAAATTGTTGATTTCAAAAGGATTTCATGTTCAAGAGAAAGGAGCCAGCATATTTTGATATCATGAGAAGGCCCCATTTCTTTCAGAGTGAAAAATTTCCTCTTTGGAATGAATATATATTTGTGTATCTTTGAAAGAAAAACACAAAGTCAGAACAAAACGCTAAAATCAACCTGAGACATAATATAATAAATATAATATCACAGANATAATATAATATAATATAATAATAATTATGTAAAATATATACTTTATCCCGTTTGGGAATAGGAGAAAACCATGGGCTATGGTCAGTGCACAGCTAGCAGGGCTAATGTAGGAATGAGATAACGCTGACAAAGCAATGAGAATTGAGAAAGATGCAAACTAAATAATCCCAAACACACTTTCTGTGGTGTGCAGAAGGGCAGCTCTGACCAGGGCAGGTGATCCCCCACAGCAGCCAGCCTTGCTGCTTACTGGCCTCCACTGGCTCCTGCAGAGCTGGCACATTCAACTGAGCCATCAAACCCCTCACCATCCACCAATGGCCACCCTTCATGCACAGGCTGGACCGTGAGCCCAACTGCCAGGAGCCGAGGATGCTGTACAAGCACCATCTCTGACAACAGGGAATAAGCTCCCACATCAGGTTTGAGAGATGTGGGTGGAGGCGAATGGAGTGCTGTACATTAGCCAGCACGGCGACCTGTGTGGAAGAAATACCCAGTTGCATTTAACACCCGAGCTCAGCCCTAGCTACTTCAAGTCCTCAGGCAAAAGATGCTCAGCCTTCCCTCCTCTCCACCACGATGAACCATTATGTTCTGGCCACTGGCCTGCGCTGGAAGTTAGCCAGCAAATTACTGCAATATCATCACAATTAACACCATACTAAGAGTGACGTGTCTGCAATAGTAATTAATTCTAGGAATACTAATTAACTGTAGGAATGGTGCTCTGCTTGGCCTGAGCGTTGTCCAGCCTTGTCAAAATACCTGCTCTCCCCGGCAGGGTGAAGATGGTCCCACGGTGCTCTGCCCACAAGGATAGGCTGTCCCCTTCCTTTGACTTTAAGAAGGAGGAGTTATCTCCCTTTCCCCAAGAAGCAGGTCAGAGAACATCTGCATTTAAATGGAAATCAGTTAGCAGCGCTAACACCAGGAGCAGCTCATAATTAGGGATTATTAGCCCAGCAATATGGAATGATTGATACAGTGTTAAAGATAACGACTTTAACGATGATTAGGCCATTTTGTCACCAGTTGTTTACTCTGTCTATAGACACAAAAATGCGTTCACTTTAACCACTGCAGAGCTCTGTATGATGCCTTATGGACAGTGCAAGCTGTGACATGCTCTGTGATATAAGGTGAGCATGTAGGAGATATGTGTTGAAACTGAAGAGAAAACCTGGCATTTATTTAGGTAAACAAGCTGCAGCACAGCTGAGGATTGTTTTGACTGTCTATTTTGGGAGTTTCTGCAGCAGACTGGCGTGCCATATCTGAAACCTGTGAGGTTTCAGCTGAATTTACTGTTTTCAGAGGTTACAAGAACTTTTCTTTCTGCTCCATTTTTCCATTTGAAGTGATGTTCAGAAAATGTTTGAAGACAAAAATGTGCCAGCGAAAAGGCAAAAATCCTTTCCAGGTGAAAATATCTGAATGTACATAAATGAGGTGGTACGAGACTACCACTTCTGAAGGAAATCTAGTGCTGTGACCTGATTCAATACAGAACAAGAGCACCCACTTGTACTTTCAAAGGCAACAAGCCTTAATCACCTGCATAAGATAAACATGTTTTCACATGCTTCCCTGAATGGNTCTAAGTGTCTTGCTGAACCAAATCTTCAATAATGACTTTTGAGCAATTGTAAATGGACCCTGAGTGAATGCTGAGTCAGCAAAATTGCTGGGACCCCCTAGGTCTGCTTCTAGAAATCAGGCAGAAAATAGCAATACCCAACTCTTCTACATATACCCTAAGGGCTGGGAGACAGCTAATACTCTCACCTAAGAACTCTTGAGTGCTTAAGGTGAGCCACACAGCCCAGTTGCTTTACATCCTGAGCTCAGAAAGGTATGTGAGCTGGACAACAGCCTCACATGTGGAGGGTTCTCCACTCCAGTGACTGGAAAACAATTAGGGCAGATGGTGCACCAGAGGGTAGACCCCGGAGGGAGAAGGGAAGAGGCAGGGAGGGAGCATGGGGCCATGCCCTATACCATCCATCATCGCTGCAGCCGCCTCACAGGAGACAACCCTGTGATAGAAGCTGGCTAATTTCTTTAGAAGTATCTCATTAGTCCCTCCCTTCCTGAGCTGCCTCTCTATTAAAATGTGATAAATGAATTCTGCCATTCCCAGTTCCAGCCTGTCCCCTTAGTGAAATGAGGATGAGTCACGCTGGCCAGGACTCAAGATAGAGATAATTATACAAGGGCCAGGGGAATTATTTCATTTGCCAACTGCAGAGCTGCTCTATAAGTGGTAGAGGTGGGATCTCCCATCCCTCCCATTGCTCTAGGGAACTCTGGACAGAGAATAAGGGGGTATGGAAAATGCATGTTACTTAGTGAAAATGTTCTATACACACTCACTGCCCAGCACCTCTTTGTAACCTACATATGACCAACCAGAAGCAACAAACGTGGGCAGGCTGATACTGGGACCAGATTCCAGTGTTGTGCAGGTCCTCCCTTCTTCAGTTTCCAGCTATGGTCATGCAATAACCCCTGCATGCAGGACAGGGTCTAGTGGTGCTACCCAGAGACACCTGGGTAGCTGACACCAGCATGAGCATCACCTTTGCCTATTAGCAAGGTCACCTGGCTGCTCTGGCTGTGCAGAGAGGATATGCTGGAGGGCTGCAGCCAAGGCTCTGACCTCCCTCTCTGCAGTGAGTAGCTGCTTCTGAGAGGACAACTTATTCCCTCTCTGTGCACTGTGTGGGTAGTTTTGATGAGGGAGTCGGCATATAAGGAGATGCCCTTTGCATTTCTGAAGGAATAAAGGAGGATCAATATTAAAACCTACAGATCAAGTTGTACCGTTCTTACTATAACTCACCCTGAAGCACTGAAATACGCCAAGAAAAACTCTGTTCAAAATTAAAGAAGAAATCAGATTGTACCCTGCATATAGGATTGTCCTTTCTACCTTTCACCGTGAACCTGGCAATAGAGGGGAATTTATGACTGAAATTTCAATTTCTACTTTCCTTCCTCCACTTGTACACACAGAAATACATTTCTGACTTCCATCACACACAAACCCTACTCTGCTGACTTCCACCAGGCATTTCAGTTCTGGCAGGAAGCGCATGGGTCATAATGAATCTGAGAATTTGACTGAATTTTCTTTTAGCCCTTGGCCCTCTTAAATACTGACAGCATCTCAGAGCCTCTGCTAGTTTTCACAGCCAGGTAAGGGATGCATTGACATCTCGCCAGCTACATTGGAATTCAGTTTTGTGCAAGACAGAAGCGTCTTCTAGATGTGCTGGATCTTAATTGAGTAAGGAAAGAAATGCAAAAAGTTATACGATGAGTAATCTGAGAAACAAATGGCCATATTTTATCCACCCTAACTTAAGTTAGTGTCAGCATAAATAAAACAACTTCTTCCCTCACATAATCACTATACTCCTTTTTTTTTCTTTTCTCAGAACAAGTGCTAGCTGAGATTAGAGTTAAGAGATACATCCTTTCATTTTTATTGCATAAATTTATGTGGTAGGTTTTATCTATATCAGTGAGACAGCCACCTCAGGGAAAATCTTGATATTTTCCACTGTTCTAGTATGCAATAGCTGAGAGAAAATTAAATTAACACCAAATGTCATATATACTTGAATAATGGCCATTCTCTGTACTTCTCACTATCCAAATTTTGCCCTTAATCATAAGCAGAGTCATTCTGTGCCTGCACGCTGCTTGTAGCAGGCAGGGCCACTAGTGTACTAGTGTACTAATACCATTCAGCATACCTGGACAGAATCTTTCAGAGTGGAGTCTGCCCAAGAAACCTGGACTTGCAGCAAATCTCTGGAGCAATTAATATTGAAATCTGCAATCAAGAGATCAAGTAACTTTGAAAAATTTGTCTAAGAGCTAGAAAAACCTAAGCCAACAATAGTCGTGATGTACCCCCTCCTTTCTGATCTGCCCTGATTTTATTTTTTTTTATATACTTTCATACAGAAAGAGTGTTGTCAGGCTAACACAGTCATTGCATTAAATAAGATCAGAACATGTAAAGAGCAGAAGTGAGGTCTCTGTGAGAAAGCATAGTTCAGGTGAGTGATTCACCCTGTAACAGAAAGAAAAAAGGGAGAAGAAATTGTAAAGGCAAATATCTCTGATTCTCTCAAAGACATCTCTCCATCTCTCTGTTCATTCTAATCATTGCATTGACCATCCAGAAAGCTGCTTCAGTGAGCAGAGTAACTGTACAGCTTGCCCAAGACTGTGTGGGGGTCAAACTCTACCAACACCCAGGAGAGGTTTCCCATATCCAAACTGTCTGGTCATTGTCTGGCTGGACCACGGTCACACAGGGATCTCATCGCTGCCACCTGTAGAAGCAAAGACTTGGCCAGTGAGTCATAGGGAACACTAGGCATAGGAACTAATGTCACCATATCTGAGCAAATATAAAATACATAGCTGTGCAAACGATAAGCAAAACGGAGAACAGAAAAGGCATAATCCTTTTAAATAAAGCGGAGGAAAGAGATAGAAGATGGGAGGTTGCAACCACTAAGACAAAGACAATTCGTCTGGTGAAGAGTCCACACTCAAGTTTGCCATTGAAATAAGCACAGCCCAAGCAAATTGTTCCAATGCCTTACAAATTATTGACCTCTTGTACTCAGATGCAAAGTAGAAGCCATGGATGGCAATGCTCTGCTGGTTTCAATTAAACATTTGAACACAGTTCCCATGCCCTTCTAAGATAATATCCTAATCACGGGCCTCTAGGAGAGCTCTACCTCCCTCTCCAAATCTGCTCTGTATGCTGTGAAATAGCCACTGGGGTTTGGAAATGAAATCTCCTTGTTTCAATTTGCTAATTCCTCAGCTTCTGAAATATCCACAATTTCTTTCTGGGTTTTCCTTCTGATTCACTTTCCAGTGTTATACAATATGGCTTCTCTATGGAAGAACTCATTATCTTTTGTGTATTTGCATGGCCCAAATTGTGGTTCATGTACTCACATTTATCCAAATAGAATGAGGAAAGTGGAATGTGATGCATTATTGCAAGGTACTCTCTAACTCCCACATATGTTCTATTTAGACAGGGGCTATTCTCAGGGGTTTTAAAAGGTCACTGGCTTCTGAGTGCGTTTGGGAAGTTCACAACAGAGAGTTGCTGTTTGATCTCTTCTTTAAATGTCTTTTCTGTCTTTAATAAAAACAAAACTATGCGAAGAATCCAGGTAGATGATTTGTGAATTTTCAGTACACTGCTGCCTCTGAGAGACCTCCACAGGTTAAACCTCCAGATCTGCAATTTTAGATTCTCTCCTCATAACAACATTCCTAGGTATATGGCATAACCCACTACTCACATTTTTATTTAATAGTTTCACTCTATATCCCTGTTAAAAAGGTTTCACCTAAAAGACATGTATACACAGAAAACTTTATAGAGATCCATTTATACCTGTCTCAGGGGGATGAAGAGCCAAGAAAATGATGACAGAATATGAGTCAGTACCTCTGGATTGGCTGAATATTTTGAATCTAGTTGCTGAAAGGTGTCAATACCTTTATTCAGAAGAGAATATGTGTTGCACTTGGCCAGTACCTTTTGTTTTTGTCATCAGCTACAGTGAAAATATAATCAAGGTGATGTGAAACTGAACACTTTTGAACTAAGCTTTTATAAGAAATTCCATATAAGAATTTGAGAATTGCTTTTCTCATATAACACAGTGGTCAAGAACGTGTATGCCTTGCATCTCTCTCTCCAACTCGCACATCCTGTGCAAGAGACCTGTCACACTGAGGCAGAACAAAAGGGCTGTATGAAATGTACATGAGCAGAAAACTCTCCAATTGGTAGGAAACTGCCTTTCAGTCCCAGCCATCACAAACTGACTCTTGCCTAGGGCTCTTACCTGGCCTGGTGATATCTCGCGGCCAAAGACTGTGACAGAGAGGAGTTACGCTGAGCATTTTTGTTGGTACAGTCATTAAAGGATTTCAGGTAAGCAGTGGAATTACAGCAGCCCAGGTGAGTGACATGAATTTGGGCTGGCCCTGCTCATAAGGGAAATGTAAATGAGCTTATCAACATTTCAGTAAGATTACAGAGGGTGAGCGATGTGAGCATGCCTTGATGGGTCAAAGAAAACCCCTTGAGTTCTGCTTTTTGCCCAGTACTTGCATTCATATTTACAAGACTTTCCATTATTATTTTAAAATATTGTAACCAATATGGTCACATCACTTCTGTTCTCCCTCCATGCCTACATTTTCATGGAGCAAGATACCCTCATGTGTATGGCAGCAGAGAACAGGCAGTGAATTAAAGCCCAGTTAGGGAAAAGAAACAAAAAAAAAAAAAAAATGTTTTCTGCACATTTTATCATTCTTATTCTGCAAATGCATAGTCAAGAATTACTAGAAATGAAACAGCCCCTGAGTGGAAGAAAAACTTCCCATATGTATATGTAAGTGTGTTTTTATATATCTGTATGTGTGTGTATTTATATTGTAAGCATAACTGCCATCATTTGCACTAATCACAGCCATTCTGGGTAGAGGTCCAATCTGTGGCCAGTCCCACTCCAGGACAGGCTGCAGCTATTACCACCTTGAGAAATTACCATCCCCACAACCACTGACACATTTTTCCAATTAGTTTGAGGGAGGAAATGAGGCATTTTTCTTCGTTAATGCCTCTCTCTCTTCCTCCCTTTGCCCATCCATTTTATGCTTCCTGATGGTGCTCAGGAGGCCATCAGGTTCCCTCCAGCACACTTCCTGCTTCCATCCAGCAGGAATAAACTGTTACCGCTTTGTTTGAAATGATTCCTGAGAAGTCTGATTCCTCTCACCAAAATGTGAATAATTGTAGCATTTGACTCTCAGCTTCCTCCTCAGGGATCCTTCTGAGTTAAACAGTTATTGAATTTATCCTGACAGGGATTGCCAAAGAAAACTTTATTTGAAGGACAGAGCAGGGAACAAACTGTTTGCTGAACTGAAAAAAAAAGTTTGAAATACTATAAAGGGAGAGAAAAAGTCCCGTAATGGAAGGTGGAAATCTGGGACAGACAAATCAGGCCATAAAATGTAAGATCAACACAGCAGTGGGAAGCAGGAAAACCTATCCTGGTCCAAACATACCGAGGGGGACTATTACACACACTGACCTCAGATGTCATATACAACATGTGTCTGCAAAGCACCTCATACTTCAAAGTCCCACATTACACTAAGCTCAACAAGTCCATGCTGGAGAGGAAGAGGACCTGAGTCAACACTGTTAAGTGTTGAGTGTATGAATCTAAGATACAGACATCTTCAACCCCACGTGCCCAGTCTATCATTTCTAAATGAAGGCCACTGCCTTTCCCATTTTAAACACCAAGAACGTGGTGCTAAGCCAGGAAAATGGGGTCATCTTATTCAACATGTCTGCACGATGTATGCCTGTTAATCACACACCATCCAGTCCAGTGAAGAGGCAGAAAGGCAAAGCAGAAGCAGCACAGCTTTAAGAAAAGCATCTTAGCTCTTTCGGACCATGCACTGTTGAGGACTAACAAGGCTCCTTGAATAACATCCTTGAGCTCTATCAAGACAGGAGACTTCAAATTTCACCCTCACTTACTAGTGAAAAGCTCAGATGTGACTTTCATCCCTTCACGAGCATAAGTACTTGAGAGAAAGTTGCTCTCCAGGTGTTCTAGCAACAGCTGTCTGTAAAAGGTGTGAGAGGTTTCACAACAAAGCCTGCTTTCCATTAGATTTTTGGCTTAGCTGCGAAATTGGTAGGTGGTCCCCCGCACTGAGTAATAACGTCACACTTTGGCTTCCACATAAACTGAGCGTCACCTCCTAATAGCAACAGCGCAGTAGCACAAGCCTACCAGAGGATCACTTTTTTCAAGTGAGCTGGTCAAACGATAGCAGGTAACGTACAGTCTTCATGCTACAAGTGACTGGGACGCGCAAGACTTTCAGCTTTATTTCAGCAGCCCACCTTTACAGGGGTTCCCCCATAGTCACAAAATGTGTGTATATGCAACAGTGGGCTGTAAGACTTTCCCTGACTTTGCAGGAATACCGTGATCCTGATATACATTACCATGGTAGCCATGAATGGCAGTTACCTTACTGACTGACCAAGGTACCTCAGACCTGCATTGCCACAAAATCTGAATGGCTCACAAAATGACTGAAGTGTGTATCCTCACATTTCTCTAGTGATGTAAAGAAACGCTACCCCACCCTGGAACTTTAACCTAATGAGAGGTAACAATGCACCACCAGACATAGGCCCTGTCACCTGCCCCATTCTATGTACTAGAACATCAGAGGTACCTCCCACACCCCATCTGCAAGCACTCACAAGAATCCTGACCAACAGCAGCTGGGCCTCCATGGGCTGTCAGGTGTTTTGTGCGGTAAGAACCAAGGCTGTGCTCTGGGCACCAGCAGAACAGTCAACATCATCATTGTGCTTCTCCAAACTCATGGCTTTTCATTGTTCCTGACCTGGACCAGCAGCTTCAAGACAATGTCCTTCCACCAACACTCACAAGTGAGTCATTTTTCTCTGTTTTAAGGAACATGCAATGGCACCCCAAAACACTTCACAGACAAAGGCTTCTATTTTCCCCTGAATTTTCCACCAGTTGACACAGATTATGAGCACAGACAGGTTCCCTCAGAGGTAGCAGTGGTGGTGGGGAGACCTGCTGACAGATTTGCTACACTAAGACCACCATAAGGCACATGGAAGGCAATGCAGACCAAGAGATGTGTGATAAAGCTACTAGCCTGGAGGCACCTTGTGTCCTTACTGAAGTTTAGCTAACTAGTATGAAGACCAAATCATCATCAAAGTGAGAATAGTGGCAAACATTGTTAGCTCTGCTGATCTTTCTTGTCCTACCTGTAGTCTCCTGGTATTTTACTTACAGAGTCGTACCTTAACTCATTTTTCATGCGTTCTCTTACATTAAGGAACACTCAGCACATTGTCTAGACCCTGAAAAACCTTCTCCACTGGGAATAATTGGAAATGTCAGCAGCGAGGTCTGATCTGAGAGAATCACAGACCTCTGGGGAAAGGAAAAGGGTAGGAGTGGCGCTTTTACTGAGACTGGAGATATAAAGATTTGACAGTCAAGCCCACAGAACCTGAAATTTCATCCTACTTCTTGGAGGTTTTTCTTATCTTTCAACTGAGATGTAACCCAGCTGCAGATAACTGTAAATAGCTAGACATTATAAGCAACAGAGTTTGAAGTTCTGTTCTGCAGCATATTTTGTCATCTTTTCAAAGGTTTTCATTAGGATTTCAAGGGATCTCTATGCAGAGTTGTATTTGTGCATGAGGGACACTAGTGACTGGTCAGAAAATGGAGGCCTTTAGGCTCCTAAGGGAAGGAAGGGGGGTGGGGAGATTCTAGACAAGATTTTTGCAGTCTGTTGGTAGAAGTCACATATGAGATACAAAATCAAGATCACTGTCAAGCATGTTTTCAAAAGAATCATTTCACTATATACAAAGGCTATACTCCACTGATAATCAGGTGCTTCCCACAGAAAAGTCTCCCATATTATGCCTTATAATTTGGAGTTTCCCTCCCATGCCCCCCTGAGAGAGTGAATGAGAGTGCCAATGTGGGCAGAGGTAAGGTGAGGGTCCAGTCTGTGTCCCTGGTGAGTTTAGAGGATTCACATGTTAGGGATCACCCTCTCACCTTCTAAATATCTATAAACCAGAAGTAGAAATATAAGGTAACCTCCCGAACTGGGGACTTGTTGAGCAATGGACTGACAACAGAAGAGTGATCGAATCTGCTGTCCCCCTGCAAAACAGCACCCTCATGTTGATCATCACTTTGCCAAACAAAGGGTGCTTTTGCAGCAAAGGACATTCAAAACAGTCCCTTCTCTATCACAGAACAATCATAACAGTACCTATAAATAAGAGCAGTCATGTCAGATCAGATGAAAAGTCCCTCTCTCTTAGGTATCAACCTAGGGAGCAGCATAAGGATGCAGCAAAGTTTTAGTAAGAAAATGAACAAAGAAAAAGAATGCAAGTTTTAGTTGTGTGACTTGCAGACCTCTGAAGCCAAGCATGGTTTCTGTGAATACAGTGACCCTCAACAGACTTACCTTCCAAGAACTTATCCCATCTTATCTTGAGCCTTTGCAAGCTTTCAGCATTCATATCAACTTGTGGCAAAGAGCTTCGCAGCTTACTCAGACCATAAAGAGAGAAGAAATGTTTTTCTATTACTGGTCTTCCCATATTTCCAGTATAAACTTTTCCTGCTAGCCTTCTCTGCTTTCACAGACCCTGATGTTGAGATACAAGCATATCTTACCTTAGCTTCCTACCTTCTTCATCCATATGAGACAGATAAATGTCACGCAACATGCCACCAGGACATCAATCATGCAGAGAACCTTCATACAGCTCTTTTACCAACTACTTCTGTTAAATGTAGTTGTAGACACTACTAACCAGAGCTAGCAAATGGCACCCTGGCAGCTGCAGGTGAATTATCTGCAGCTCTTTCTGTGCTAGAGGTTGCATTTGGAAGAAGTTCCTTAAGGAACTGGCAAAAACCCTCTACATGGCAACAGAGGTGACATTTCCCAGTGCACCATTCTCTGCAGCTTAATCCAGTGCATGGAATCCTTATGCACAGCATTGGCCAGTATAAGCAGTATCTCAAGAAACCTCCCAGCTGCCCATTTCTCTCAGGTTTGGCAGACTGTGTATATGGAGCAATTTGATAAAATACAGAGGTGCCGCTACCTACAGATCCTGGTCTTGGTAGGCCAACCCTGCTGCAACCCACTCCCTCCATAACTTTCCTCCCTCTGAGGCTCAGCTCTGCGTGCCAAGGATTCAAGACCCATCTCTGATCTGACACAGCTGTGTCATCTTGTCTTGCATTTCTCATGAAATTACTTCCCTCTGAAAAACAGCTGTGAGAAAGTCTGCAAAACAGAGCTCAGCAAGATAAAAAAGGTAAAATTATAGACAGGAGTAGGATAGCTGGGCCAGAGACTGCAGGTAATTCAGAGATTCAAGAAGAAAAACACAAAAATGGAAAGGTATAAAATCCTAAGAGAAATAACAGGGAAATGGCACCTCATCAACATAGAGTATTGACTCAATGGAGCAGCAGAAATCAACCCTTCCCCTCCTGACTGATGCCTCCTTGGCCAGGAAAGACCTTTTGAGTGCTTTACCAGGGTGGCGAGCCTGCCAACACTTAGCCTAGTAGCTCTGTAAATCCTCTCTCTCTTATGCATGTTATCCAATAAATATTTGCTTTATGCTTTTAAGTTCTGCTTGCAGAGTCTCTTTGCTGACAACTAAGGTGCCAAAACAAAGTGTTGCAGGGTAGAAGTAAAGATACTCAATAGCAGACATATGGGAGTGAGCCAGGCTTGAGTGCTTGGGACTTTTAAGTAAATGAGGCTGGTAGCATCTTCCTAACCCAGGATTTTTACTCAGGATTTCTTTGTTATTTGTTTGTACAGTCACTGTGCACAAATAACAGCCATATTCTTGGGCCACTATCAAGACTGATAGTTGGTGTAGACTTTAAGGTCAAAATCCATTTGCAGGGAACCAGTACTGTTGCAGAAGCAAATACAGTATTTTTGAGAATGAACACCACTTTTCTGAGGAAGAAAAAAAGAGGTAAGACACGGGGCAACTGTCAGTCTAATGTACTCACATTCATCAGATGGAATTATCTCAGTCATTTGGGATAACATCATAACACAGCACTGTCAGAGGATCAGTGTCCCCTGCTCTGACAATAAATGCTTTGGCTGTTATGTAGCAGCAGGGGATGATCATCTGCTTCAGATACATTAATGCCTTAGTCCATTCTCATTATCCCTCAACTCAGGAAAACATTAGAGCTCTCTTCAACGTGAAACTCCTAGAGAAGTGTCTGTGGGAGACAGAGACGCGCATGGGGCATGGTGGCAGAGAGAGGGGAAGGCACTCTTTCATATGCCAGCAGGGAAATGATTTAGTCACATACACCTCACGCATGTGGTAAATGTTGCTATAAAAGTCTTTTCCAGTTAATAATAATTGTCTAATAGTTTCTCTTCTCACAAGAGAAAAGACACTGAGCTTGCTGGAAAGCTCGTGTTTAATCAAAGCTTCCCCTTCACCCCTCTTGTACGTCATATCCACTGGAATTCTCTCGTAGCTGCAGATGTCCCTGTGTAGGGGAAGGATCTCAACCAGCTGTTAGCCACGGAGGGCATGTCTCATGTAGGGTGGGCACATAAATACTTGCCAATTCATTATGGTATCTGCCAGCTTGCTTTCATGTAGTTCTCCAAAAATGATTCCTCAAGATGCCCCTGGATAATCACTGCACATAGTCATGAGAAAAACCCACAGAAGCATTAAACATTAGCCCCAGCACAGGCTTGAAAATGTTGTTGCTGTCAGTAAACGCTGTTAGTAATCCCAGCAATAGAAATCAACATGGTATTTAATGAGCCTTGTACAAAAGTACAGGAATGCAGACACTGGGCATAGAGATGTATGTGAGACAAGACACCAGTCTGCAAGCCCATGGCACCCCACATGGGGTTTCTGACTTTGATGGAAAGTAATGGGAGTTTGGCAGTTTTGGCCAAGTATCCAAGTACTCTCGTAATTGCTTCACAACCCCCCAGTCAATCTGCCACAAATGTGTGTCTGGAATAGCAGAGTCCCAGAGCTAAAGCAGCAGGGCTGATGTTAAGTCAAAATTGACTTTCACAGCTTCTGGCTACAGTGACCCTCATTCTTGCAGCCAAGACTCAACGCTCTACCAATAAAAAGTACTAAAATTCATCTTCAAAGTGCTAATACAAACTGAGGGGAAAATGCCAGCACAACAGATCCTCAGCACATGAATTTCCTTGACAGACTGCATGTACTTCTGCTAGGGATCTTTTAATAGTCATTCTCCTGTCTTTATGTTATGGAAACCATAGATCAATAACAAGGGGTCAAACTTCATGATGGTTGTCTTGAGTTCAACAATTTAATTTACAGATTTGAGTTACTTTATGCAAATCATCTAGGTGTCCTCTGAGTCACTCAGGCTGAAGCAATGCAGGGTCAAGGCTTCTAAGCAGTGGTCAATGCCTCCTCCCAGAATGATGAACTGGAGCTTGGTCAAGCCACTTCCTTTGCAAAGAGAGATAGAGATGGAGATGGAGATGATGGAGATGAGACCAGAGGAGATGAGGGAGAAACTGGGATGGTAAGTGGGGGGTAGGAGACTAAGGCTTGCTGTTCCTGTGAGGCCATGGTTGTTGTTGCTGGGATAGGCCACCAGCCTACCACTGGCTGTCCTGTCTCCATCAGCAGGGATCTTTTCAGGAATTGAGCAAAGGCAACACAGCCAGCTAGGGTGCGCTGCCATCAACAACTGCTGCGTTAGCAATTGCCTGCTTTTTCTATTCCTCCTTTGGATCCTGTGTGAGAGCTTCTGACTCCTCTGAAAGGACTGTTGAGAAGTTACTGAGTATTATTTCAGGCCCATGTAACACCATTGATCTATATCAGTTTTTGTTGCTATATGAGGATGCTTAAGTTAATGACAGGAACAGAGTCTGCCTAAAGTGCAGCGGCAAGCAGAAGTCCTAGCTACATTTGTTTATTTGGGGTCTCTATAGTTTACAACTTGCACCTTACCCTGGTTTGGAAATTATTTTCTATTTTGCATGGTTAATTTTCAGTCAGATTGGTTTCCTGAACTGATTCCTTGTGTGGCCACAAGAAAACTAAATACAAACAGAGGGGAAAGGCAGCAGCCCAGGCTTGTACCATCTTGAGCTGCCACAGAGAAACACATGGTGACATACACAGCTTCACCCAATTACTATACTATGGTCTTAGACTGAATTTAAAAACATCCCTTACTGAAGCGGAAATCACCCTCTGTTCATCAGTACCATCAGGCCTCAGATTGCCCAACAAGAGTAGACATCCTTTGGAGAAATGAAAACATTTTTACACTCTTGATCAACACCTGATGTAACTGCAAATATAGTCCTTTCAGCTTTTACAGTCATTTCTATTTCAGGGTTTTATTAAGGGAGAATGCTTTTTTAATGAACATGGTAAGCAATATAACACATTTGGTTAATAGATGAAGGTACCTGAGCCTGTCATAGGTGTTCAGGCTGCATGCTCTGGTCTTGGTGAATTTTGTGCCCAAATAATTGGAAAAAACAACTTCATAGATTATTTTTTAAAATTTTTTTTTATGTCAGACAATGTGAGACAACTTTAGACTTTACAGTAGGAAGAAGTATTGAGAAAGACTGAAGCATAGGCATATTCCTCACCTGAGGAAGCTGCTTTCCATCAATAGTGAAACAATATATATGGTTTGCAAAGCCTTCAAGTATTTGTAATTAAAGATGCCATTCTCTGTAGGGATCATCATGCTCTTTTTTCTTTCTGCTTGTAGGTTTTATGACCTTTTTCCATTTCCAATGTTTATTAAAAGAAATATGAGAGCAAAAGGTTAATCAGCTTTTTATCCATCCAACCCACTTGAATGCATTAACTGGCCGAGGTAGAAACGTCTTTTTAAACTGATCTTGATTTCCACAGATAAATCTGTACCTACGAGTTGTGCATAGGTTTCCCTTGATGCTTGTCATTCACAGGATATGGTGGATAACTGCAATCTCACAGCAACCTTCCTGATATTTGGCTAAGCGGAACTGTTTAAATACATGCATATAGAAACATTTTTGTGTACACACACACTTTTGTTCAAACCCAATATCAATGATCATCTTAGAAGCAGCCTTTCTTCAGACATCCAGTTGCCTGGAAATTCATGAATAGCAAGAAGTGTGGTGAGTGAGCTAACTCACCACCATGAATTTGTGACCCAGCCCCCTTGACTGGGGCTGTGTTTAACAGCCTCTCCATCTCAGCATTTTCTAATATGCTCATCACTGTGACATGGACCACATTTTTTGGTTCACCGCATTGCTGTGGAGGGGGTGCATTCCTTGTTATGAAAGCCTTGCTGACATTTATGTTTTTTTGCACTGAGTGGAATAAGCAGGCACATTATTAGCCAGATCCCAGTCAGGACATAACAAGAGAGGAAATCTAACTCTCTCCTCTCACAGTCTTCAACTCTCCAGGGATTCATTTATTTCCTCCAAACCTAAGCTTTAGTACAAGCAGCTACTTGAGGCTTGTAACACAAATGGTTTGCAAGTAATGGCCCAGACTCTCTCTTTTCAACGGTTGGACCACGCATAAGTGTGAGTGAATGTTGTTTCCCGCCTCTTTTGGCGTAGCATGGCATCACAAATCATAACTTTTCCACTCCCTGCCTAAGCCCTCTTGTAGGCTGCTGGCAGCAGAAATAAGAATCCTAGGGCTCTTTACATAATTTCTCACAATGTCAAAGGAGCATTAACAAAGACAGAAACTGTAATGGACTATTCTTTTCCAGCTGTGCCGGAAGCCTATATATTCTCTTGATGCATTAACAGTGGAGCACAAGGATACTAAATAAATCCATGGATTACAACTGTCAAAATTAAGCTGCTTTTAGGAAATGAAATGGAAGATGACTAAAAGTCAACAGACTAGTTAGGTCATAAGAAGAAATTACTCAAACCTTCTTCCCAAACTGACTGGGCTACACAAAGGGCTTTAGCAGGTTGGCAGACATTAGAAGTAGGGAAGGTGCATTAGAGCTGCCACTGCATCGTGGCTTCCCTGGCTCCAGCAGGATTGCTCCCCACATGAGATTCCCTAGTATACCTCCCAGTTTTAAATGGGCCAAGTGATAGGGCTGCTGCATGCAGCAGCTTCCTTTGCAAAAATAATTCCACAATTCCAGTAAATCTTACCATTAAGAATGCTTCCTGACCTTCACAGTGAAATTTCACATGCCTTGACACAAGCAGGTTCATTTAACCTATTTTCTTCCCTTTTTTTTTTTTTTTCCTGCAAATCACAGTCAAAACAAGAAGCAAAGGTTGTAAAAGTCTTATAGGGGGAGTTTCAGAGTTGGGGTTTTCAGTTTCTCTAATTCCACGGAAATGAAAGAATTGTGTCTCTCTGACCACCTCTACTCCATCATCTCTTCCTTGAAAGTTCAGCAAAGCTATTACACATTTTATCCTTATTTTCTGAGGGATGCTGCTGTCATCAGACTTTCACTTCTTTAAACCACTATTACCTACACTGCTTGGCTTTAATACCTACATAATTTTTCATTCCCAATGCTCTGGGTCTTTGTCAAGTAACATTCAAATCCTTCCGAAAGACTTATTTCCTTGTAAGATCATAAACCTTAATCTTCATCAGTGTATAGCATGTACATAATTCGATGTGACACACAGACAGACAGATAGCATCCCAAGTTAACACCTCCCCAGAGACTTCCCCATGTAGTTTTCCTCTTTGGAGGAAAACTGATTTAAAATTTATCTACCCTGGGTACAGCCTCTCATTATTTGCTCCTTTCAGGGAGGTAACCCTTTGTTTTCTAGACAATAAATAACATCATTAATGAAGAAAGAAAGACAGACATTTGAAGAAAATGAATGCAACCAAATTTCTGTGGCTGCAACCAGTATTTGTCATGTATGTCACCTGCCTGTCTCACTCCTTCTTTGTTCCAGGAGGGCAAAAGTCAAAAGCAACAACAAACCCAGATATTTCAGTTGTGTCTGGTACTGAAGTCTTGGCATTTCATGATCCATGTCTCTCTTCCCTTGGGTTATTAAAAATATAACAGGCAATATCACGTTTGTTGGGGAATATTGAACTGGTGTCACCCAAAAGAACCTGGTCTTATCTGTGTGCAATTACTTTCCATTTTTCTGTCTTCTCTCTGCACACCCAAGGAATGTGCTTTGTGACTCTAGTCAAATGAAACCCAGAGTGTCAGCTGGAGGGGGGACAGGAATGACACCACCACCTACTCAGAAAGACATATCTGAGCTTTCATTTAAACTTGTCAACAAACATAAAAGCTTCTCCATCAGTTTGCAACTTTTCCTCCTGCAAATTTCTTCGTTATTCTGTTCTGCTCTTTTTTATGTACTCCTCTTCTTTCAGTGGAAGTGGCAATGGCTTAAAAAAAGAGTCTATTTGATGTTTTGGGCTGCTGAAACAGAAGAACAGATGGCAGCAGAGACCAACAGAAGACCTCTGCAGACGGTCCTGGAAAAAAAAAAAAAAAAAAAGGCAAAAAAATGGTGTTTAAACCACCAGGATTAACAGAAAAAGAAAGAAAGAAAAAAAAAAAACTTCTTATAATCTGCCTCTAAAATAAAGTGTTTGCTATAGAAGCATGTGTCTGTATTGTATTACCAGTAATTTCATGGTGGGCAAAGCTAAACGATCTCAGATTTGACAGAGGCTAAAAGCAAGAGTTACTATGGCTCAGCTAACATTTAGGAGCTTGTTCAGATGGCCCAAATCATAAATTTAAGCTCCAACACAGATTAGTTAATCCACTGCAATGCTTCAGAGCACTAAACTGTTACAGACTAGAACAGAACAGAAGGAAAGGAGTCCTGTTGACCTCCATGACTGATCATTCACTAATATCTTTAAAATTGTCTGCCTAATTTCTTACATTGTGCAATGCAGCTCAGAAATCTTTGACTCCAAGACAGATTCCCATTAGCTGAGTCCAGCAAGAAAATATTATTAGCAGAGGGGAAAAAAATCTGCTCTCTAAACCAAAAGAATTTACCTTTACATTTACACTGCGTACAGTCTGATCATTCTTTCTGTATACTCAGGCTTATCTCTGCCGTATTATTCTAAAGTGACTTCTTCTTAACCTTATTTCTAGTTACAAATATCATTTTACACCTGAAAAAACTTCTCATTGCAATTTTCTTTGAATCAGAAACCTTTTTATGAGTCTTATGTCAAAGAATAAGCATTTTCTGACCAACAGAAGAATTTTATTGGGTCATCTTTATTAGTGTCATAATTTTCCAGCCTCAAATTGTGACTCTCCCTGTCTTTGTTATGAGACTAGGAAGTGTATGAAGTACCATGTCACGTAGACCTCTTCTTTCTATCTTTGGAGTGACCTATAAGAACACAACCCTGCTACATAATTCAATTGTATTATTATTTATTTAATTTTCACAGATGAAATTATTTTGCAGAAGAAATCATGCACAATGACCCAGGCTGCTTTCTCCACTTTCACTACCTGTCAGTTTCTAGTCTGTGCTCCTAATATCAATAAATACATCTAATTGCACCTGGGTAGAAGAGAAAAACTATGCTTCAGATTCTGAGATCGTTTTCTTTGAACTTTACCAGCAGACACCCTAGGAAACAAACACACAACAGATGACCTCCAAATTCCAGGGGAGGACTCATGAATATGTAACCTCTAGGCATCTAACGATTTCCAGGTGCACATCACCACTAGCTCATTCTTAATTAATTAGCCAGCTGGCCTGGTTTGTCGGCAGCAGTAGAACAGCGCAGACCGAATTTCAAGGTGGGTTGTGTGGTTGGACTTTGAGCTCTATCTGAGATCAGAGAAAGCAGGCAAACTCCTGCTATGGAAAGAGCATTTCCTACAACTAGAGACATGCCAAAAACCCAGTTATGTAATAAATCCAGTATTATCCTTGAAAAGTACAGCAATAGTCTTGGTCAAAGACAAATGGAGCACTTTCATCTTCTTACCTCAGTAATCAGACCAAGGAACATAGCAATTGCATAGAAGCAGCTGAATATCCTTCAGGGTAAAATAAAAACTCCCCTGCAGACAATTCATGTTTCTATACAGTGTGATTAATGAGAAAATTTGTTGAACATCTTCCATATTCAGTTTGTTTATTTTCTTTAGCTTTAAATGTCCACTCATCTATTTATACATCATGATACAAGCTAAAGCTAGAAGGAAATGATTGCTACTTGTATTAATGCTGAAATGAACCACTAAGAAAAAGGGCAACATTACAAATCTTCCAAGAAAATGCTTTTGATGATCCATTGGAAAATGAGCATCTGAACTGAGCATAGGGAAACGTAAGTGCAATGAAAGTTTTTGCAGCAATCAGATCTATGTTCATTCTCAAAAGAGGGTGTGTTGTTTAGAATTCTCAGGCACTAGATACCAGTGATTTACCCCAAACACAAACCAGAAACAATGGTGGACCAGTCTGTTAGGAACATGAGTTTGCTTGACTATAGAAAGTGCCGCTGGGTAGCATTAGAAATCAGCAAACTCAAAGCAGTCATGTTGCATCCTGTTTGATACAACCAGAAAGCTTCAAATATGGGACTTGGAAGCATCTTTAAATTATTTAACCCTTTAGTGATTTATTCTTTTTAGTTACTAGTTAAGACAAAAATATGGACTTTGAGTTAAAACAACACATGGGTTTTTTTCCAAATCAGAACCACTAGCCGAGACCTGGTTGCCGTAGTACTCCCAAGGTGTTAAGTTTCGACTAAAGCAAATACCCTTTGCTGCTTCTAGGTATATTTTGACCTGGCCTTGGAATGTATTTGAGCAGCTTCTCTGTAACTAAAGCACGTTTTTGCTAAAGAATCATTATAGGAATTAATATAGTCCTGCTTCTGAGACATCAAGGAACAGAGCATCCACCACTGTCCTTGGTTATTTTTCTCTTCTGCTCAAAATTTTGATTTATGTCTAATTTTATTTGAATTTTTTTTTTCTGGCTTCTGTTTAAACTTTCTGCCATTGTATTTTTCCTCCATTATACTATCAGTCCTTTACCACCAGGCATTTTCTCTCAGGAAGGTACTTACACACTGCAATCAAGTCACTCCTTTAGGAAAAACTAGAGAGATTGAGCACTTAAGTCTCTCAGTATAACGTTTTCCTCTAGCACTTCAATTATTTTTTCAATGTTCTCTTTAAAATGTAGACACTTTGGCTGGACTCGGTATTCTGGTATTAGCTCTCACTACACTGTGTACAGAGTAAATCCCTCCCTAATCCTACTTGTTACTTCTTCTTACATTTCCAAGGACTGAGCATTTTTGTTGTTTGGGTTTTTTTTTTCCCCCACAGGCGTGTTCTGGGACTCTCATGTCACATTGCTTTTCAACTCTGAGCTATATGTCTTCTCCTCGTCACTGCTTTCCTGGGAAGAAAGCCTGATTCTGTAACTTCTGCTCATGCATTCAGTTTTCTAGACATACAGCTCTGACTTAGCTTATTTGAACTTTGATCTCTCTCATGAATTAACCTTATTTTCCAGGTGATTCAAACCACCTCTCATGACTGTCCTCTTCTCACTGGTATCTACTACTCAATTCTTTGTGTCATCTTTAAATTTGAAATCATCAAGGATTTAATATTTACTGCTAGAAGATTGCAAAAAATGCCAGTGGCTCACATCTAGTACTGAACATCACACAACCTCACCAGAGATCATCTAAATATTGATTTAGGCTACAGGTGGGATAGTGAAAAATAAAGTGTCTTATTGTCCCCTTAACCTTTGAGTGGAGGCAGGTTAGAAGCAGATTTTACTTTAGTCCTAACTGTGTTTTGATTTAACAACCTAAGTAATCAAAAAGAATGAAGCAGCGAAAACGGGCAACTGTGTTTCTTCCTGTGGCTCTCATTACCTCACAAACATTTTCTCATGAAGATTCTTCTCCATCACAATGATTCAAAATTAGTGGAAGGTTTGAACATTTATTTCAGTCAGTATCTCAGCGCCTTGCATGTTTTCCACAAAGACCTGAATCTGAATCCTATTTGTCCTCTCCCTTTGAGGCACCAGAAATCTGAATCTATATTCTGTACCCTGTTGCAAGGAGAGGTGTTGTATAACTGAATAAAGTGCAACATGAATTAAAGATATAGTAATTGGAGGATATAAAAGTTACCATTAGCTCTTTAGAATGAGAAAGTGCATCCTTTCCATCAATCATGAGGCTTTGCAACTCAAAGATGATTCTTAGTGGAACTGGCTTGAAGTTGAAGATAATTTTGTATGAAAATTACAATGGAATTATTTTGAGAAAAAAAGTCTCAGTTCACAGTGAAGATTTTGTAACTCCTTCTCTTGTTATAAATATAAAACAAAATAGAATTTCATGTAGAAGCAACCAAAAAAGAACCTTCTGGCTTCCCAGCTACTTATCTAGGAGGAATTTTCAATATGTTTCTGCTTCCAAAAGAGAGAAAATAAAATTGCCTCTTGCCTGGTAACTCAGCTACAGAGAACGTGGGGTCCTGGGCTTACCCTTCATCCTTCCATCAATGGTAACCCAGAGAAATTAATTACAGTAAATCTCAATCTCTACTCCTCCCTCTGATCACCCAACTTCTTTGAGAGTCATCAATTCCTGCAGTGGGATTTTTAGCCATTTTACCTTGTTTGGGACTCAGCCTGCAGTGAATCAAAAATAGTTTTTCGTGTGCCGTTTTGTCATCAGAAACTGGCAAGTCTTGAAGATACAGATCCCTGGCTTCACCAGCAGGAGAAATCCTCCTCATAATACCCTCACAGCATAATCTTAAAATCCTTACTGAAACTTGAGATTTGGATAAAGCTTTTTTTTTCGGCTCTGCCAGCAAGGGACAGTGCAGAATGAACCGAATATCCCTCAAAACACTGCATGGGGATATGAGTGCCTGCTTCTAAAGCTCTGTCAGCCCTGGGAATGGGAAAGAGAACAGAAACTACACATTTGTTTAAGGGATATCAGACAGGGTAAAAAATGTATGTCGATTTTCAGGCAGATTGCATTTTCCTGTCTTGTTTAATCTCTGTTGGGGGAGAGAATGGAGATTTGTGCCTGAATTGTTTGCTTTTCTCCTTGTCATTACCCATGTAACAGCTTAAACTCTCCTCTTCCTAATCTGAGGTGACTTACAGAGGTTCCCTATCAAACACAGACACTATACAACACTGTATTAGATTACACACTTTGTCAGAAAATTGGCACTTTAGATACTAAACGATAGCCTGTGCTCTGCAACCATGCTATCATTCTTGCTCTAAGATCTTGTCAGAGCCTATAAATTAAGCAGGATTTGGCCCTGGAGTTACATGAAAGGGAGTGCTGCAGGAAACAGGAGGATGCTGCCTCAACTCACAGGCCTTATTTAAGGCAAAAAATCTCTTTCAAAGACAAGACCAGCACCCCAGCACAGCCTATTTTAACCTATGCATTACTGAATGAGCTTTTCTCCACAAGGTAGTAGGTCATTGCTCTGAGAAGCTGAGCCAGCATTGCCCAGAAACAGCACTGGAGTCACTGCAGAGGAAGGATGATATAGTCAGCCAGCTTACACCTCTGCCACATTCCCATCTATATTTCAGCCCAGGAGTGAAAACTGAGGAACCCTCACACTTCAGTCCCCTGCTAGTGTGTTACTGAGGAGATGGAGAAAGTCCCTTGACATTGCCTGTAACTGTAAGGAAGCCTCAGTTAAAGAATGATGCTTTGGTGCAGTGGTCTTGGGATCTCCAACAGTACTTTCACCCAGGGGTGAATATCCCACAGCAATTAGGCATAAAACTAAAGACGAATATAATTTGGTCTGGCAGCCTTCCCGGAAGAAGTACCTAAATACTGTGTTCACATCTGCAGGTATGTTTATTTCCAGGCCAGGTAGCTGTGCCATCTATAAAGTCCTTTGCTATCCCTAAAAAAAAAACAAAACAAGAGAAGACATCCAATTTTTGAGCAATTATTAGGCCTGCACGGTGCAGTGGTTTCAGTCAGACAACGTCCATGCAAACCACAAGAATGATGACAGAAGGCCCCAGCAGTGCCACGCTCCTTCGCTGCGCAAAGCCTCCAAGCACTGGTAGCTTTGCTGCAGCAACAAGGGTGCATTTCTGTGCAAAATAAAGGCAGAAAAGGCACAAGGCAGTTTGCAGGAGCACAGGAGTCCTTCCTCAGGTCTGGAACAGAAGTTGTAAGATTTCCAGTTAATGACAAATAAGGAACAATTGCTTCAAGCGGAAGCGAAGGGAGCTGGGGTTGTTTAGCCTGGAGAAAAGAAGGCTGAGGGTGACACCTTATTGTTGTAGAGAGGTGGGGGTCTGTTTCTTCCCCAGGAAGGTCGGCATAGGACAAGAGGAAGCGGTCTCAAGTTGGGCCAGGGGATGTTTAGGTTGGATATTAGGAGATATTTTTACACAGAAAGCTTTATTAAGCATTGGGATGGGCTGCCCAGGAAGGTGGTTGAGGCACCATCCCTGAAGGTATTTAAAAGAGAGGTTGACATAGTGCTTAGTGACATGGTTTAGTGATGGGTTTTTTTTGAGACTAGATGTTCTCAAAGGTCCCTTCCAACTTAGACAATTCTATGATTCTATGACGTTGTTTTGAGTAAAGGTCTTGTCGAGGAGAGGGAGCAGGGTGTCAGGACTCCCTGGTTTGGGGAAGCTGCTGCATCGCCCTTTCTTTTCATGTTTGAGAAACAGCGAGGGCTAGCAATGCCAGGACAGAATGACAGCCATGCCACTTTCCCAGCCCGCAGCCAGGTGCATTCATTCAGGCGTACAACCAGGCTTCAAGCTGAGTGCAAAAGGGCTGTGCAACAGCTCGGTTGCCCTTTGGCAAGCCAGGTCTGGTTCCTCTTTGCCTGGCACTAGCCAGGGTGCGATTCCGTGTCAGTCAGCGGGGATTCACGGGTTAAAAAATGAAAAAAAGGAAAAAAAAAAAAAGCGGGTGGAGGTTCAGCAGGCAGCGAACCAGCCTTCACAGGGTCTCCTTTAAGACCCTTCCTGCCCCCCCCGGTAGCTGGAAGGGACAGCCGGTGAAAGGAACGGGCAGGACCCGGCAGCACCGGGCGGGGAGGGGGCCGGGCGGCCGGAGCGCACGGTCACAGCGCCCTCTGGTGGAAGATGCGGCGCCTTCCCTGCCCGCAAAGTGAGGGCTGCGTGTGCTGAATTCCCAGCCCCTCCATTCCGTGCCAGTGCAAGGTGATGAAGCCCAAGAGCACAATCAGACGGGCGATGACACGCATTTTAAAATCCGTGGAAGAGTTGGGTGGATACAACCCCCATTGAAATTCTCAGCACGGCAAAGGTGTGCCCTATACAGCACATAACGTATCGATACCTAATGGTGTATTTTTAATAGCTTTGTGAAAAAGTAAAGGCTTTTTGGCTCGGTCACACGGGCACATTTTCTGTATGGAAATGGGTGCCACAAGCAAAAGAAGAAATACTTTCTTGTCTCTAAGTGAATGCCCCCATGCCATTTGCACCAGCGTGAAAACTCTTGGCACAGCATAACACAGAACAGTCACTCCCGTAGTGCCTGTAATCTGCAGATCTCCAAACACTTTACACAGCTTTATGATGAAGTTTAGAGTATCATAGTAAAGGAAATATTCATATACCTGGGGCACAGATGTAGAGAGACTAAGAGACTTGCAAGTTGAAATACAGCAGGGAATACTGGGGTTTGATCTCTGCCTCCTACCAGTGACGCCAGACTTGCAAACACCTGGAGCCACATGCCAGACTCTGAGATTTTCTTCTAATTGAGTCACCAACCATGAAGACTGTGAAGGGTTTACATGCAGAATCACAGAATGGTTGAGGTTGGAAGGGACCTCTGGAGGTGATCTGGCCCAATGTCCCTACTCAAGCAGGGCCACCTATAGATGGTTGCCCAGGGCTGTGTCCAGACAGTTTTTAAGTCCAGACAGTCTCCGAGGATGGAGACTCCACAACCTTTGTGTGCAGCCCGTACCAGTGCTTGGTCACCCTCACAGTACAAAGTATTTCCTGGTGTTCAGATGGAATCTCTTGTGTTTCAGTTTGTGCCCATTTCTTCTTGTCTTGTCATGCATGTTCTTCCACCTTGCACATGTACACCATTATTCCGTATTTCATAGCACACAAGCCTTTACTACATCCAAACCCATGTGTACTGGCCAGTGGGATGCTTGGAGCTCCTACTGCTGGGTACAGAAGCAGTTGACCAACAGCCAGAGGGAGTACCTATCTATTATGATGGGGGTAATATATTTTGCTTCGTTTGTATAGGAGACAGACAAACAAGACCCCTTTTCAAGAACTGAGTGCAAGCCTTCCTTGCTACAGTGAAGGGAGATTTCTTTTCTATTAATCATTAAGTATTTTCATTCCTCAGTGTCCACTCTGGCACCTCTGCCAGGGCTTTGCTGGCAGACCTGAGCTTGCGCTAACTGTACAGAAGCAAGCAAAGGCAAACTGGGCCATAAGCAGAACCTGCACGTATATGCTCAACACAACACGGAGCCTCAACAAGTAGGATACCACCACAGGAATCAATGTCACCACACGTGACATTGCTGGTTTGGTGTGCAGGCAGGTAGCACCTACCCCAAGACTTCAGTCTATACAGAATTAGATGTTTTAAGAGTAAGAAATTTCTATTAGGACAGGACCAACAATTCCTGAATACAATCATGTAAATTTGACCCCAGAGAAACTCAGCTGAAGCCATGAAACAAGTTACAGACATCATCTGGATTCACAGACATGTAACTGAATGCAGAATTTGCTCTCTTCCCTCACCTGTGAGGGTAAGACTGAAACAAGCTGGCTGCAGAACAGGAAAAAAAAATAATGAAGTTGAAAGCACCTTCCAACTTGAGTGTGCAGTCCAATTTCCATTTTAATAGCCCTAAAAGTTGAATCTGAAGACTAAGACACAGAGTTTGTTCAGACTCAAGCTGCCATACAGCATCTGCAGCCTAGTGGCTGTTCAGATACAGGCTCTCAGCTCAAGGCAAATGCAAGAGAGATCAACTTACTCGACAGTCAAAAAGATTTACATTATGCCAAAATATTTTGTGTTCGCTGTAGGCTAAAAGAACACCTAACCCAGCTGATTTTTGGTAACCTTAGCACACGTGGTTTTTTTCCCTCAGCAGGTCAATGACCAGTTCAGTTCCCCCTGAACTCTCTCAAGGGGATCTAATTAAACCAGGCAAACCGCTTTCTATGAGCCAGATGTCCCTTTTCACTCCCCACAAAACACACACACTTCTTCAAGCATTTGCGTGGTTTGCTTTGAATACCCAGTATTAAAAATTAAACATTTCATACTGATTTCTTTTAAATAAGTCACAGAAAAATATCCACAGCCAATACATGAGCAATCTGAGAAAATGAAAACAGAAGAAAATTGCAGTATAAGCTATTTTGCAGAAACTGTTCACTTGGTTTTATGTTGATCTCTCCAGTGTTAACTAAAAAGGGGTGGCATGGAGGGGAACACCACCACACCGAAGAGATATCCTTGACTAACTCCTTGATCCCCAGAAGCAGGCATTCTGTAACACTTCATGCTGTAAGATTCACAGCAGGTTTTATTGTTGCTATGGTTATTCAAAATCTTCTTTTAGCCAGGAGAAAAAAGAAATTCTCCAGGTCTCTGCAATAGATAGTAACAGCCATCTCAGTGCCAGGCTCTCCAGATGGGGTAGGCTTCAACACCATCACCCTAAATCTACACATCAGACATCAAATTAAGGTCTCTTAAATGTATAAGGGGAATTAAAAGTGACAATTACTTAATGTAGACAATTGAGTTAGTGTGAGAAGAAAAGAAGGAGTGGGAAGGAAGGAAGGAAGG
>VXBJ01000037.1:329523-422577 GCA_013400055.1 Nycticryphes semicollaris
GGGAAGGAGGGAAGGGAAAACAAAGACAGTTCTTCTGTGAGCTCATCCCCCCAGTTGTGATGGAGGAAAGAATTAGAAAAGTAAAAGTGAGGAAAAGCTCATGGTGGAGACAAAGACAGTTTTTTAAGTAAAGCAAAAGCTGCACATACAAGTAAAGCAAAATGAGGAATTCACTCACTGCTTCCCATTGGAAGGCAGGTGTTCAGCCATCTCCAGGAAAGCAGGGATCCATTGCATGTAATGATTACTTCGGAAGACAAATGCCATAAATCCAAACATCCTCTTCTTCCTTCTTCTTCCCCAACTTTATATACTGAGCATGGAGTCACATGGTATGGAATAGCCCTTTGGTGAGCTGGGGTTGGCTGTCCCAGCTGTGTGTCCTCCCAACTTCTTGCACATTCCCAGCCTGCTCTCTGATGGGGTGGTGTGAGGAGCAGAAGAGGCCTTGACTGCTCAACAACAACTAGAAGCACTAGCAAGCTATCAAAAATATTCCTCATCCCAAATCCATAACATAGTATTATACCAGCTGCAAGTAAAAAGTTAACTCTACCCCAGCTGAAATCATGAAATGAAGGAAGGAGAGGAGGGGAGGGAGGCATGGTGTGAAAAAGGAGGGAGGGATAGAGGGAGGGATGAAGGAAGAGACGAAGAAATGTCCTTTTCACAATTTTGCAAATACGGTGCTAAAACTCTGATTGGGATAAGAAAAACATTTGAGCTCTGTCATTAGCTGTACTGTTTACTTGAGCATCTGTATTGTAAACTCAAAAGAAGTGCTAGCATCTAAATGAAAGCATTAACCAGTGAAGTGTGTGCTGACCAGGAAAAGACTCACAATACATTTGTTATCCACTCAGGTGGCTGATTAGCAATGTAATGTGATGAACTATTTAGCCGATGCATGGTTTTCTTCCCCACCCATTCTTTTATGTTCTTCCTCACTCCTTCAAACAGGCCATTGGCTTGAAGTTTCTAGAATATGAATCAAATCATGAGTCATATTTTCACCACTTTTATTATTCAGCAACATTATATTTGGTGTTGGACAGTATTGTTTCTTCTTCTAGCTGGAACTGACACTCAGAGCAAAAACATGGAGCAACTTGGGTGTTACCATTTAAATACAGATTATATCATCTTAAGGAAGGCTACAACTCAAACATGTCTCTCGTGACAGAGAACCTCCTCTGATGTCTTCACTACAGTATGTCAGGTTCAGCGGGCTGTGCTGTCCGGTGCTTCCACCTCCCACAGTATGGGCTTAACTCCCAAATCAGGGATGCATTTAATGGTCTCATTCAAGACTCCGTAAGAGCACATCACTATGTAGTGTCATTGTCTCTGCCTTCCTGCTCCTATTCAATAATTTTCTGCTTATTCATCCAAGGTCACATTAGTTTCCAGTCACAGCATCACACTGAGAGCTTTTGTTCAGCCAATTAGTCACCCTGACTTCTAACTCCTTTTAGGGTCACCGTTTCCCTGGAAGCAAGTGTCCGCTCTGCATGTGTAGTCTATCGTCCTTGTTCCCAAACAAATGACCTTGCATTTAGCTACATTAACATTTGTGCTGGTTAAACAAGACCCACTTCCCAAATGAACTAAATTGATCTGTCAAACTGATCTAACTTTACCACTGTTTATTCTTACTAATACTGTATCCTCTACAAATTCTACAGGCACTGGTTTCCTCACTTCTGAACCATTAATAAAATCACTGAATTGTATTAGGCTGGAAAAGATCCCCATGGAACTCTGCTGGAAATACCCTCTGTGGATGATGACTCCTCATTTACAATTCCTTTTTTCTGAAATCCATCAACCAATTATAATCTATTTATTATGCACTACATTAATTTTGCATACTTCTAATTTTTTAATTGGAATGTCATGTGGTATGAAGTCAAATACTTTTGAGAAGTGCAGGTAGATGTCAGCACAGCTCCTCTTATCAGCCAACCTTGTCAAAAGCACAGTTGTGTTTGCTTAAGCAGATCTGTTCTCCATAAGGTGAGGTGTGCAACAGTCACTGCTTAAGACTGTGGGTTGAAAGAAAATGCTGTTCTTAATGAGCAATGAGGAATTGTAGAGGCAAGATTTTAAATGGGAAGCAGAAGGGTGGCATTTTCTTACTGACAGTCCCACAGGTTCTCAATCATTGTCCACTGCATTTATTTGTAATGCATACTATGTTAAAAGTCAATGTGTGTGGAGGAAGGACTCACTGGGGATCTCTAAGCACTTCAAGCCGCAAGCACTTGGCTGTCTCTGCGGCATAAAGAGATGAACTGAATAGCACATTTTCTTACTCCTCAGTCTGGTTCACTAGATCCTATCTGTCAACTGTAAGGAGACCCCATGGAAGAGTCTGTCTCAGCTTTTATCTCTTATGTAGAGAACACGTCCTGGAAGGCACAAAGAAAGTGTCATGTCTTGATGAGGCTTGATGAGAAATCTAGAAGACAGTTTTCAGCTTAATGTTCCTCTGTGAAAAACACCAAGGAGGGGTCTTTACTGATCAATTAATAATCTGAAGCTCTAGAGGGCTGTCTCATCTATTTCTGCATCACTTTCTAGAAGAAAAAGCAGATTACACAACAGCTGCTGCACACACCGAAGTCCTAGCAACTGATAGAATAGTTACTTGAGAAGGGGTGACATGACCACCCCAAGCTGAAAGGGAGGGCTCCCTCTCTTCATCCTCAGTCCCCTCCACTCATATACACCCAAGGTCAGTGCTTGTTTGACTCACAACAAGATGATTCAGTTTTCAAGACTGTGAGACAACTAAACTACAGAAAAATGTTAGCAAGTTGGATTACCTTAACAAAGCACTGGACAGAGGGGAAAGCTCAGGCTACATGAAAGAGAAGGTGAAGGTAAAGAGAGAAACAGAAGAGTAGGAAAGGGGAGAGAGACCTTTTCCTCCAGTGTCAATCAAAGCCTTTGAACTCCTTCTGAAAGGACAATGTAAGCTGGGGTGGTTTGATGCTGTTCCCTGAACAGCCTGGTGACTGTCAAAGAACAAAAGAATGTCACCTGCTTCTCTCCATACCGTGACCCTATAGCAGCTAGGAGAGGTCTGTCCACCACCCTGGGGCAATTTCAAGTCCACTCTTGAGCACCAGAAGTAGTTGTGATGATTCAATAAGCACTCCTCATTGTACTGAATTGTTGCCTTAGAGCAATGCAAGGAGGTTGAGGCTGGCAGAGCTGCGGTGCTCTTGCACAGTCAAAGCCCAAAGGAAAACTCATCATCAGTGCCTTTTGGTTTTTTTTGTAAAGACCCTTCAGACTAGCAGATATTACATCCTGCCGTTGACTAGATAACTACAACTGTATCTCTGAATTCCCATGCCTTATAATTGGATAATAATTTTCTCTCACTTTTCCAATATCAGTAAAGAATAAATTTGGGTGCAGTTTAACAGCTGCTGCATATATATATATATATNATCTGCATGCATGTACCTCCATACATAGGGAATCAGATCCTCCATCACTTCACAGGTGCTGCTGATGGGTTACAGTTTGCAATACAACTTGAAACTCTTTCCCTGAAATTGCTAGGCAGCCTATGGGGTAGCGAGGAGTAACAACAATAATAAATCAGTACATAAGAAATTTATGTAAAATTATTTTTTTCAATAATAATTTAAAGATACTGATTTTTAGATACCAAATTTCTTTCAGTTGTTTACCAAAATGACAAATTCTACTTTTCAAGAAAAATGCATATTTTCTGACCCCAAAGTCAACACAAACCAAATTGCCCAAAAGTAATATAAGTTATCTGGACACAGGAATCAATTCGTTGCCAGGGTCAAATTCTGAATCCCCAGCTCATAGTATTGAATACTTTGGATTCAATACCATGTGGTTTTACATGCTGTCAGTAACCAGAAGACCCACATGAGAAATATAGTACCTCTCCTGATGAATAAGATAGCATCAGTGAATTTTAATCTTTCTCTGTGATTTACTATGTGCAACTATGGTCATATCTGTGTAATTGGAATCAGTATAATAACAGTCACCATATAGAAGATATCATTGCAAGGCACTGTACATAAACTTAAAACAGATAGCTGTAACACAGGACAGATTGATCTAGTACTGGAAGTCACTCCTTCTAAATTTAATATCAGACCTGACTTTGATTTGCTTTAGTTCTCCTGGATATAACAGCAGCCTTCTGATCTCATGCTCATGGTGCTATTAACTCACTTAATACAGATTTACTTACTTTTAAGAATTGGCAATAGCTCCCTGTGGTCATTTCAGTCACCTCTTAAAATCAAGGTCTCTCTGGACATTCCATCAAGTAATTTATGAATGGGTCAATGAAACCGTTAATAATTTCAGCTGTCTTCTCTCACCCTCCTCCTGTTTCAAAGCAGTGAGTTTTACTCCCTTATAATGTGGATAGTAACATTTCTTGCCTGGTTTAGGATGGGTGACTGCTATTGACACTGAACTACTGCACAAATAGGAAGGTGTGGGTTTGGAACAGACGTTTCTAACATCCCACAATATACCATTTCAGAGGACAGAAGTGGAGGATACACTTAATGTTGCAGAATTCACTGAGACGCAACCCTGTACCACCGCACATGCCTGTATTAGTGAGCTTTAGAAGTAAAGGGTTTTAACTCTCTGCTAACACTGTGCTAAAACAGCTACAACCACTATCTGTCAAATGCTGCTTCTGTAGTTTCAGCCGCCTTTGTAGATTACAGATTCTTACAGGGTTGCCTTTGCCAGCCATTGATAGGACCTAAAAAACACTAGCTCTGTACTGCTACAAAGAGACTGGTGTTTGTGATGGCTTGATCTTTAACTAGCAGCTCAGAATGCGACTCAGCAGCCGGCAATGTGGCACATCAGTGAGCTGTGAGGCTGGCCAAGTGACCACGGCAACTTGCCCTCACCACTTGATCAGCCATTTGAGAACTTGTGAAAGTGACAATAAGCAGCTATGAGACTGCAAACCATGAACTGTGTGCAGAATATATGCACAGCAGGGAAAACTTACAGAAAAACAAACCATAACAACCTGAGAACAAAGGTAGTTGTTCAAGCTAGTCCACTCTTAAGTATATAATGACCTGGGAAGCCTGGCCAATGCTCTGTTGACCTTCTAAGCACAACAGTTTTGAATCTAGGACCAGAAAAATTAGTTCAGGTTTGGAGTTGAAACATAAAACTGTTTCAAGCTGAGTTAGGACTTAAACCCTAGGTTTCCTGTTGGACCATCTTCAGTTCATGCCCATGTTACTTCTTATTCTGCCCAGGTTTGCTTACTCTAAGTCTAGCTGCCCTGATGGATATATAGAGACTCGTAACAAATACTAAGATTAGCGTAAATTAAGTATGATTGGAAGTGAATGTGTGCAAGCACTGGAAGAAACAGCAGAAGAAGTGTTAAAAGAATGGCCTGCATTGCTAACAAAGGATGCTGTTCCCAGAGACAGAAATGAGAATCCTGCTGTTCATATCAAGACCAGAAAGCCTGTACTCTAGAAAGAGCACAGCATAGGTGAGTCATCAGGGGGAGATCCTACCTTGTGACAACCGGAGGATGGCACCAAGGTCACAGCCCATCACATATGCCATTCCTTTTCTTGTTAGCCCAAAAGGAAAAGAGGATACAGCAACACAGATGTGTATATATTCCAAACATGTTACGAAATAGACAAATGGACAATGAGCAGTAACCTTGCCTATGATTTATAGAGACTTTTGCAAGATTCTGAATCAGAGGACAACCCCATAATACCTGTTGTTTCCTAATAAGTTTAAAAGACCAGTCCCAAAACTAGTTCAGCGTCATCAAACAAGAACTCCAGAATGTGATGATCACTCAGGAGCTGCCACATCTGATCCTCCATGCAGCAATAAATTAATCTTGGGCACACACATCCTAGTATTTGTCAGTATGTGGGTGTGAGAGTGCAACTGGTTTACATCAACTTACTTAGAGTTTCTGAAAATAAGTATCAATTTCCCTTTCCATAAAGTTTTGTGACAGTAATTTCTGGCAAGTACAGAGAAACTGCTTCTAGTACTGGCCATGCAAATTTTTCAGGTTTCTCTTCAGGATACTTCATTGCACTATACAGATATGTCATTTAGGCCATCAGCTCCCGATGATTTAAATAGGAAACAAAGGAAGACAGCATTTAGGGAACATGGAGAATTCTTAGCACCTTTTAGGTTAGTCTCAGACATTCTAAATTTGGTCTTAGTTTCTTACAGAGAAAAGGAAAGCAAAGCTAAGGAGAAAAAGGGAAAAAAAACAGATGTATAAGCAGGTCTGAGAGTGTCCCCCTATCTAATCATTCAGTATCTGATTATGGTTTCAGATGTCCTGAAGCCCTTTAGATAATCATGTTCTTCTACTGTATAGACATTTGGCAATTATCACTATTGCTGCTTGTTTAAAAAAAAAAAAATTGAAGTAGATAAATAAGGCCTAGCATAACGAAATATATCATCCACCCATTATCCCTTCAATGTATGCAGCCTGCTGGCACGGTTGAGAGTTAATTTACATGATAAATGCTTCTACTTTGGCCTAAAACAAGGCTGGTCTGCATGTCATTTCCTGTCAGGAGTTGCTGGACCTCAATTAGTTATTTGAGATAAATGATGTAATAAAAACACACTTCACCAAAATCCACCTCCATCTACTGTCCAATGCCTGGCTTTCTGTTTGATGTCTTTCTCCTCTGTAGATGCTAGCCACAGTAACAAAAATTATTCTGGTATCTAAGCAACACAACATCCCCTTATTTTGTTCCTTGTAAATGACCTGGGTGCTTCAGCCATCACAGCTGCTCTCCTGTTCACTCCCAACTGTCCTAACAAAAAGTAATCTTAGGAAGAAGAGGAGGGTAACTTGTAAACTCTGTGGCCAATGCACAAGCTGAAGCTTCAGGAACTAAAACTGGTTAGGCTTTATTTAACTGGCTCATGTTACACATACTTCTCTGCTATGCTGACTGGGAACAATCTAAAAGAGTGAAAAGGGGGTAGAAAAAGAGTTAATTCATGACAGTGACAACTTCTTACCTTTTTTACTTTATCCAACCTGCCTATGAAGTAACTGAAGGCTCCCAGAGCTGATTGAATTCAGTAAGAAATTAAAAGCACCAGAAAACAGTTATTCCTGTCATACAACAGTATTCAATGAGATCAAGAGCTGTTATAACAACAAATTAAATTAGACACTGTCTCCTCTGCATGCAGTTTCTCAGTTTACGTATATAAGAAATGCAAAGGAAAATACCCCATGGGGTGTGGCAAAGATCAATCCATTAATGTGTTGTATTTGAAAATGTAAAGTGCTATTAAGTGCTAAACTCATTATTTTAATCAGCACCGTTTTCACACCATCTGCAATTCTATGGCTACAAATGTGGCTGTGGAATTACATTCCAGATATACAGAATCTCTCTCTACTTTTCAATTCATACTTCATCATAAGCACGGCATCCCAATGCTTAAGATGAAATCAGATTCAACTGCAGAATGAAACATGAAAGAAAATGCAATGCTATCACATTTCTTCTTCTGAAGGGCCCGAATTGTCAGATAGTCAATTGAACATTGGAGGCATTTTTGATGTCCTTAGTCTTGATGTTCTTGTGTAAGAGCCAGATATGGAGGGAGGTGGTAAAGGCAGGCTTTTTAATTTTTGTTTTCCTCAGAGACATATGGTAATTGATACATAGAAATTGCTTAAATGGAAGACTTTCAGCTCTGAAAACAACAGAAAGTGGCATACTTTATCTTTTTTACTTACAGGTTAACACTTCAAAAATAAAAAGAATGAAATGTTTTATTAATTACATGCACTAAATACCTTTTATAACCTTAAAAAGAAGAGCAGGCAGTATAGAAATCAACAGAGCGAGGGTTTAGTGAGAAATCTGATAGTGCTTGCTAAAGAAACAGCACCAAGGTGCTAAGGAATTCTGTGATAATCTGCATTGCACCCTGAATTTTCTCTGGTGTTGCTCTGCACTGCTAAATAGCTCTGGAACATGATCCTGCTGTCTTGTTACAGCAGTGGTAAAGATTAGCTCTCAACCTTAATACTAGATGGTTATGTTACTCTTTCTAAAGCAGTCTACTGATCAAAAGTCAGTCCCCCTCCTTATTTTTGTTACGTTATCCGGTGAATCCAGAGGTTCACCCATTACCAAGATCAACTCTGATTCAGCTGCTGGTGGCCAGAATGCCACCTTCCACGAAGGACAGCATGGCACCTGCACCAACCCCTTCCACACAGCCCAGTCTGCACCATCAATGGGGAGCTACAGAGGAGAGGGAAAAAGAGTCAAGGACAAATTAACAACCAAACAAACTCTTTAAGAAACCTTCCACAGTGAACAACAGAGAGACTCAGTTACAGAGAAAGCAAGGCCCTTACAGGGGCACAAAAAGACACAGCTACACGACCTTAGAGTGGGCAGATAAAAGGGTATCAAAGAGATGCAAGGTTTTTGTCCTTTCCCCTTCTCCTCTCTTCCCTCCTCCACTCCCGTCTTCTCTCTAGTTCTCTTTTGCAGCAAGATGAGTTGAAAGTCTCTAGAGTTTGAGCCCCTTTTCTCCATAGACACATATATCAAGAAGGCTGGAGATTGCTGGCCAAAAATGTAAAGAAGGTAATTTAGTCCTGAATTTACATTTTCAAAACTTCATAGGAAGCGGCCTCTGTAACCTCCATGAATTAAACATACCGCAGTCAAAAGCCTTTGGCACCAGTGGGGGATTAATGACCAACTGGAAAGACGATGTCTAGAAGAAAGCTGAACCATCATTAAGCCCATGTCCCATGCCAAGGTATTGCCATTATAGACCTTTTTAAAAGCACCAAGGAAAATAAATATTACAGAGCAAGTAATGTCTTGTACTGAGCCAATACTTCTCCTAAAGGTTTTTGCAGTTTTGAAGGGTGCTGCTTTTACTTTTGACACACTTTTCCCCAAACATCTCTAGGAACCAATGCCTGGATTTTCTCATATTTTATGTAATCTGGGTCAGAGTCATAACTTGGCACCTCTTCTAGAAATGCTGAAGGAAAGACCCCAGAAATGAGCCAGCATTTGTTTTGGTTGAGATGGACCACTGTAGGTGATGGCCAATAGGTACTAGCTGAAAAAACACTACCCCTACACATGCTTTCTTATACCCAAATGCATTATTAAAGTCTAGAAAGTCTTTTTCTTGTTTGGAATGATTTCTGGGAAGACTTTGGGGTCTGTATAAAATTTACTGAAGCTATAAATGCTGAAAGGCCAAGCTTTCATAAATGGCCATATTTACAAAATATGGACGAGAGTTGGAAAATAATTAGTGATGCCAAATAGCAAAAGAGATGATCAAAATGTTACATCAGCTTTCTGTTGGCATAAACCTAAGAAATTACTTTTTTAGACCAATGCAAATGAGAAAAAATTAGATTCTTGTACATTCAGACTATTCATTTTTGTAGTGGAACTATTTGTAACTCTTTATGTCATCATTTTTATCTTATCTGTCTCCTTTCCATACTTTGGCATTTTGCAGTCAGTAGAAGGGAACAACATATGGTGCAAGTGCAGAATCTGGGGAAACACTGAAGAAGCCAGTATAAGGTCTTCTGAGCAGCTAAAGCCATATCAGAATGAGAGTATTTTATCTAAAGAGAGCCTTGTTATCCATGGCTCAATCAACCTAATTAAAAAATTTAAGAACACAACTTAGGTCTTTGATGTGGGAGAGAAAAGGTCTGACATGCAGCCTCATAAGACTAAAAAGCAGGTTTTTTTTCTTCTGCTTTTGGGTCCTCTGGCAGTTGCTTAATTATTTACAGCACCTCAGCAGTTGGATGCTACAAAGTTCCCCAATATTACGCACATCAGGAATAGAAAGCCAGTTTTAATTCAGAATAGAGCCAATTCCAAAGCTTCCACTAGCATTTTTCCACCACTTCTCTTATTAGAAAAGCTTCTGGAGTACACCGAGGACAAGGGCGGAAAATAAATTATTCACTAGAAAGCTTTTGAGCTTTCTCCACTTTTAAAATTTTGTTTAAATATTGTAAGATTTGTAAAATGGGCAGGGGTAGGACATGAAACTACTTGGACTTCTTCTATCTCAAATATAATCAGGAGAACAGCTTCTGGAGAAATCAAAGTAAAAGATTTATTTGACAGAAGGTGAGTTAAGGGAGAGTTTATGTTTCTAGAGAAAACCTACAAATTTGCAGTATTTCATATTTTTTTCTAAGGCCTTCACTGGACATGTTAGCGGCATATTCTTTTACAATATTAATCTGCCGCAGTCCCCTTCACTTTGCTTTACAGATATGAAGAAAAATGGGTACCTCATTAATCAGCTTCAGTCCAGTAACCAGCAAGGCTGGAACTTCACTGAATAGATTGTATCATATTAGCTGGGGAAAAAAAGAAGACCTAAAGCTAAGCAAAACTGAAAGGGTATTAAACCACATGATGTATATCTCCTCCCAATATGGGTAACTAAATAGTTTAAATCCTTACTAATTGCTATAAATATTTGAACCGTGTTTTCTTTCTACATGACCAATATTCTTCAGTCTTGTAGAATTTCTGTCTTTTTAAACCTTCACACCACTCCTTCTTTATTCCTGAGACCAACCTTACTCCCAATTTTCTTGACTTCCTTCCTCTGAGCAATGCAGGATGACAGGGAATGGGGATTGTGGTCAGTTCAACACTCGTTGTCTCTGCCACTCCTTCCTCCTCACACTCTTCCTCTGCTTCAGCATGGGGTACCTCCCACAGGAGACAGTCCTTCATTAATTGCTCCAGTGTGGGTCCCTTCCATGGGGTGCAGTACTTTAAAAACTGACTTCTCCAGCGTGGGTCCCCTATAGAGTCACAGGTCCTGCCAGGAGCCTGCTCGAGCATGGGCTTCCCACAAGGTCACAGTCTCCTTTGGGTGCATCCACCTGCTCCGACATGAGGTCCTCCATGGGATGCAGGTGGATGTCTACTCCACCATTAACCTCCATGGGCTGCAGCGGGACAGCCTGCCCCACCATGGTCTTCACCACAGGCTGCTGGTGCCTGGAGCACCTCCTCCCCTCCCTTCTTCACTGGCCTTGGTGTCTGCAGAGTTGTTGCTCTTGCATACTCTCAGTCCCCTCTCCTGACTGCTCCTGGTGTTACACTGGGGTTTTTCCCCCTTCTTAAATATGTTACCATGGAGGTGCTCGTAGTGTCGCTGATGGGCTCAGCCTTGGCCAGCAATGGGTCTGTCTTTGAGCCGTCTGGCATTGGCTGTGTTGGACATAGGGGAAGCCTCCAGCAGCTTCTCACAGAAGCCACCCCTGCAACCCTCTTGTTACTAAAACCTTGCCTTAACAAACTCAATACGGTATGATAGAAAAAAAAAATAATCAGTAGCAATCCAGGAGTGTCTTTGAATTTTTTTCTTATGTCGCTCATTTTCACATTCCTATTTTCTATTTTTTCTTTTCATGTGGTGTGTCTGCTAAGAATCTCCTGTAGTTCTATTTTTAATATATTACTGATCCTAGCTCCAGTCACCTCCCTTCTCAACATTTTTTCATATGTTGATTACTCTTTTACATGAAATCACATTCTCTGAAAGTCTGTTCCCAAGTTGCTCATTTTCAGGTGATTTTTTCCTTGCTTCCTGCCAGTAACAGAAAATTGTCTTCCTTATGTTATCTACTGGAGTATGCACTCCATAATTTAAGTTAGTTCAAGCAGGGGTCACCTCAAAATTCCTATTGTTCCAATTGGAAAAGAGACTAGAGCTGATCACACCTCCTCCGTATTACTCACGTCTTTGTGATTCGGTGTCATTCTCAAACCCCTCTATTGTAAATTGCCTGCTAGAGCAATTTCTTCCTGCTGTAGCTGTGCAATTTTATGCCATCCTGTACTAAGTAATATTGATAACACTGTTCACCTGGGGAAAATCTGAGATTTCCTATCTGGGGGAAAAGCTCTCTCAGACACAGAGACAAATTCACTTGACTGCAAAGCACTTAGATAAAGTCATCTAAAACATACATCAGCAAAACAAAAGAAAGCAGAGTTGAGTTCTTCTTTACTATGCCACAAGTCAGACTGAATGGTTATCATGGCTTTTTCTAGCCCTTGTGAAACAGAAAGTGAACACAATGTGCTGAAGGAAGAAAGGAAGAATATGTGGGTTTTCTGTGGGCTAGTTGTAGGATAAATGTTGTCCAAGTATGAAACATTTGCTATTTTACTTTTTCTTCTAGTTCACTAGTTCTGAAAGTCTCTTCCACCTGAAGGCCCTGTTGGAGACCTCTATGAAAAGGTTTCCTGATGGATATGCATCACAGTAAGCATCATTGGAGGTAAGAGCATGAGCAAAACAGTAGATATGAATGAGCAAAAACAATAGATATGAAAGCTTCCACGTGAAAGTGCCATTGATCCATGTCTTTCAACTTCAAAACATTCATATTATCTTTGTACCCTGGTCAACAGGAAGCTTCTCTCTTATAGCTCCTCCTTCCAGGAACAATCTATCTGTAGGGCAGAAAGGTAGGTTATCAGTGCAGTACCTCCCCTAAGAATAAAGGTAAAGGTTAAATATTTTCTCATAGCCTATAGCATCTCAAATTTTATTACAGGAGCAGAAGCGATTGAACTGCTCTAGTCTGTATCCTCCTGCCAAATTTGGATGCTTCTGCAAATAGCATAAAAAACTGGTCTTATTGACCATCTGGAACTAATGGAGAAGCATTGTGGAAATCCTGCAGAGCAGTAAAAGGTGATTCAGCTGTAGAAGTATCTTGTCCAACAGCATAAGCTTTTCTCAGTAATCACTCAGATTCAGTTATAAGCCGTGCACACGTAATGGACCATATCAAGCAGATTATAGTCCAGACTAGGGCAAAGGAAAGTTGAAACACATCCCTTTAGGGAGGGAATGGAGCCAGAGCATTCAACATATTCAAGCAATAGTATCCTTTTGATTAGTTCATAGATACTTGTCATTCCCTGACACAAAGTAGAGCTGCCAAGGCAGAACTATTGTTTCCACCAAATTGTCATTCATGTCCCTCGCATATGCATGGAAAACAAGATCATGAGGTTGTTTTAGTATCTGCTGGTTTTTAGGACATCTGCACTACCACTCAGGTGAGCCACACTGTGTAAGACCCAAAACAGAAAAAATAATCAATTGGAAGGAGTATGAATTTTTTAATTATTTATTTGTTTTAATTTCTAACATCTATTTTAATAAATAGAGTGTTAAAATGTGCTGCAAGGGAACAATGAGGTACACAAAATGTTTTGCTGTTTATATACAGTAAGCATTGTCTGGAACCTCTCTCCACTAGGCAGAAAATAGTAACTCATGATCACTCATAATTTTAAAAGAAAAATGTCATATCAAATTTGAGCTATTTTATATATTCTCTAATAGATCACAAGGAGAAAAGAGAGATAACAAGGAGAAACCTGCAAGTGAAGGTTAAACCTCTCAAACCTGACTGATGAAAACATGTTTAAATTATTGTGAGACTTGTCTTTAACCCCAGGAGATCAGAGGAACAATATTAAAGATAGAAGTATCATAAGAATCTCCACGTGCTACTTCTAATAAGCAAATGATAAACACTTGAAATGGCAGTGGAGTACAGCAGGTACCCTCCACCCACCATGTACCTTCCAGTCACATATTCTCATATGTTCACCTGCAGGATATCTACCAGCCATCAGATGGTTTTCAGTCCTACACAGAGCTTTAAATAGCATATGGCTCCTGCTTAACAAAGAAGACTACATTAGAATAAATCCTGTGTAGAGTATCAGTATTTATAGTTGTTGATTTCTTTAATAAATGCTTTCCACTTAAGAAGAATATTATTCCACAAATCAGTCCAAAAATGTAATAGTAAAGAAGAAATATGTCCACGGACCACCTACAGTTCTCTGTGGTGTACTCTGCTTTTTTTCCTCATATATTTCCTGAAGCTAATGAAAATTCTAGGGGAAAGAAACCACAAAATATTTTCCAGAAGTCCAGAAGGTAGATAAGAGAGAATTAGTCTCCACACTTCCAAGCAATTTTATTCATACTGGAAACATCTTCCAGACTTTTTGTGCCAGGCTCTTAAACCTTAGTGAGTGAAAAATGCCGCTGTCTTTACCAGAAGTTTATCTTACTACATAAGGATATCAAATCCTGATTCTGAGCAACTGAAAAATATTTTCTCCTTTCATTTTATAATGGTCTTCTGAACTTTGAGACTGCATTCACATGACAGCTTCTTGTTCAGGTGATGAACAGGGAACTCCCAGTGTCTAGGAAACATTCTTGAATTATCATAGTCAAAGCATGCAAATTTTAGAGGTTAATTTGACTTAACAGAATAATATGTCTTTGATACAAGAGGTGTCTATCTGTCTTTGATCAATATAAATGATAGTAATGCCTTAAAATATTTTTTCTTCTTGATGTGTTGATTTAAGAGCTTAGTGAGATGATTCTAAATTGACTCTGAGATTCTGCCAAAAATAAGAGACTGTAAAAAAAGGACAAGTCATGAGGTATTAAGTGAACTAGTCAACCAGCCAGAGGCCACTCAAAAGTCTCTTTCCGATACAGTTTTAAAAAAACTTGAACAGTATTCTTTCTTTTTGGTACTTGGTGGTATCAAGTAGCAGGTATATGAAGAAGAGATGCAGTTATATTTCCAGTCTTCTTCAATAATGATTATGTTAGATTCAAGGCTTTATTGGCTGGCTTGCTTATATGATATTGACAAAATTGACCACGGCTTTAAGCTCCAGGCTTTTTTTCCCAGTCCACATACTAACAGCTTTTCTTCTCATAAGGTCTGTTTGGTTACCTGGTGGCTCCATCAAAGTGAAGAAAATTCCACACTGATTGTCCTCATTGGTACTTTGTTGAGTGTATTACAACCTGAGAACTGAATTAACAGGTAAAACTCAACAACTTTCTAATTTTTTTACTGAAAGGAATATCTAGCTTACAAAGACTGCATCTATTGTAGGGTATTTTTCACTTACAATAGTGAACCCATTTCATGAAGCGGTTTCCACTACCATGCTCGGAGATACAGTCTACTAGTCTCTGAATTTAAAATCTCAAACTTGAAGACAACTGGAGAAATGTCTGAACTGTTTATCGTCTCAGTATGGCATTCACTCAAACATGAAAAATGAAAGGAAGTGGTAAGAAATAACAGTGATAATTTTAGAGTAACAGAGAAGTTTAGATAAATCTAGAAGTTTAGATTATGACCTATTATTCAATGATACAGTCCTTGAAGCCAACAGATTCATGAATAAAATGAATACACTGAAGGCAGATACACTGTATGGGAAACAAAGAGGTAGGAACTGGTTCTGTTGTCATACCTGCATACTAAATTCTTTTGATAAAAGTACATTTCTGACATTCAAGACATTGGAAACAGAAGGTCTTCCTGAGTGATTATTTATATTCATAGACCATAAAGTCATAGAATAAAGGTCTCTTCCAACCTAAACTAAAGTCATCTAGTCCAACCCCCTTGCAATCACCAGGGACATCTTCAACTAGACCAGGTTGCTCAGAGCCCCATCCAACCTGACCTTGTATGTTTCTAGGGATGGGGCATCTACCACCTCTCTGAGCAACCTGTTCCAGTGTTTCATCACTCTGACTGTAAAAAATATCTTGCTTATATCTAGTCTGAATCTATTCTCCTTTGATTTAAAACCATGACCCCTTGATAAACAAGGGCAACAGCCCTTGATAAAAAGGTTTTCCCCATCATTCTTATAAGCCCCCTTTAGATACTGGAAGGGGCTATAAGGTTCTTCCAGAGCCTTCTTTTCTCCAGGCTAACCAACCCCAACTCTCTCAGGCTGTCCTCACAGGAGAGATGCCCCAGCCCTCTGATCTTTTTTGCTCTATAAGAGAGGGGAACAATGAGATTTCATCCATTAGCCTGACAGCAGCAGAAAGGACTGAACACAGACCAAGTAGGCCAGCTGTCCTCATACCGATGATCTCTAAATCAAAGATTTCAAGCTTTCTAGCTAAGGTTACTTTGTTGATAAACTAAAACAAAAGGAAAAAAAAACCAAAAACAAACAAACAAAAACAGAAAACCAAAAAACAACCCTGAGCAAACACAGAGTTACAAAAAGAACCCCAAACTCCACAACTAAAAATACCCAGAATACATTGAAAATGGTGCCTCATGTAATGCCTCGTGAAGTCTTACTGGTTTTCATGCCCTTTTCCTAAGGCTGGAGATTCTTCAGAGTGTATCACAACCTCAACTTTTCAAGAAGTAAAAGAGCCTCACAGGAGAAAAATAGCCATAGGTAATACAGTTTGGGAGCAGTTTGGGGTTTTTTTCCCTAGAATGTGGAAAACATACTCTGGGGGAAAAAAATAAATGTTGAGTTAAATTGAATTTTCTTGTTAAAGAATTTGAAAAGAAAAAATATAAGGTATTTTACCATCAGTTTCATTGTCAAGTGAAGGGTTCTAAGTCAACATTATGAGCAATTAGGGAATCATAGGCTTTCTCTGGAAGAATGACAGTGTCATAATTACTGGAATTTTTTACCTTTTTGATCCCACTTTTCAGAACAGGACATACTGTAGCCTTTCACAGGTACAGCAACAACTAAATAAATTTGTTCACCATACAGGGGAACTGCCATCTTGCAACATGCACAGCTCGTGCCGGTCTGTTTCCAAATATTGGCTCATTCTGAACAAATCAAAACCTGATGAAAGAGAAGAAAAAGCTTCTCAAAACCTTTCTTAAGTCAACTCGTTTGTGTTGCAAACATCAGCTCAGATCTGCCTCAATGTACTGTATAATTACAGTCTCTTCTCCTCCCCCTACGATTAATATAATCAGCGTCTGGATATTTTCTTGTTGCTTTTATTAGTATTATTAAACAAAATAATCCTCAGAGCTGGTATTCCAAAACTGATTTAAGAACATTAAACAGCACTTGTGACCACTAAGGACTGATCTGGATGATATTATGGTGCTCATATTTGTTATCACTGCATGAAAGTTATTATAGTAATAAACCCATATAGTTTTCCAAGTGATTCCATTTAATTTCAGCAAAAACAAACAACTTGTCTTGCAGAGTACTTTACATTATTAATCCACGGCCGATGGAAAGCCAGAAAAGCCATAACTATCATTCCTCATTTACTCCTTCGTGCAGCAGACTGCTCCCAGTGCTCTGCTCGGAAAACCGGCTGCCAACAAGCCCCAGCAGGCCTGGAGGATTGCTCTGAGGATTGCACTCAGGTGCTCAGAGCACTTGAGAGCATTCTCCTAAAGAGAGAAGACAGTTACAACTCTGCAACAAGAATTGGGAAGACTGTTGGATGTAAGCAGTGCCAAGAATAAACCTCAAGGTTTTACAACAATTTTACAAATACCATTATTCCATTTTTACAGGCAGGGAACTGAGGCACAGCTTCTTACACTCTTGGTGGTGTATTTCTTAGCAAGTCTGAACTACAGTACGAGCTTTCTACACTCAAAACCCAAGCTCTTTTGTCTAGCACAGTGATATATGAACTTGACACCAGCACATTATTACAACGTAACTTTATCATTATCATATAGCTTTTCCCAAGCCATATACTTTCTTGTGCTCCTTTAAAGCAGGAAGCAGAAGAAAGAGGATGACCTAGGCATCCTAGAAATTCTTCTGTTCCCCAGGATACTTCACGTTTACGAATCCATATACCTGAATTGGTCTATCTCATACTGTTGGGATTCACTGTCTAGAGCAGTGTTGATCACTGGTCTGATAAACAAACCTAGAGTACAATGGGGAGAATCGTAGCATATAAATAGACTTAAACTTGCTGTATTAGTAGTATCTAACACCCAAGATGGTATTTTGGCATGAGTGTGCTTGGAAGGAGTGTCTTTAAAAGACCCCTCACCTATTATATGATGAAAAGACTTTTAAAGAAAAGATTTGTTTCATTACCGAGCCAAAGCCTATGGCTAGCTATCGGTTGATTTAAGCTGGAGAATATATTTGAACTGTACAATTTTGCACAGCTTTTCATTTGAGATAATAAACGATGCCTTTCACACTGTATGGAAGTGTGACTTTGATTTTCAGTCACCCGTACTGCTCATTATGTAGGACGACAGAGTGAGATTCTCTCTAAAAGCCATCCCTGAGGAGATTCTGAAGAAAGTAAGTTTTTGAGAAGCAGCCCCATTTCTGTGGAGAAGTTACTTGCTTTAAGGTCACGTGTTACCTCAGTGGCAGAGAAAATACAGGAGCATTAAGACTTTCTCCTCGGTCCCTTACTCTAACTAGTACATCATAGCCCAAATTTCTGCAAGTTAGTTGGTCCCTGCCTGTCACAAATACTTTCATCCTTTTATGAACTGGTATCTCATTCCTACACTAATAAGCATGATTGCAGCAGAGTTAGTAATTTAAATTTATGACTTGTGTACCCTATTTTAACACTTTTCCAAAGACTCATTAAATCTCTTTTATGTGTATTTTTCCCTGCCTCATACTTTCATTAACTGGAAAAAAGAGAATAAAGTCCTATTTACAACACCACTGCTGCCATGCACGGTCCTTGCTTGACTGATGTTCTTCTAATGAATTATATGTATTGTAAACAAGTACTGCAAACTAGCCCAAGGTCTTCTCCATTAATTTTTCATTAATGAAATGCACCACTTAGCTTGTTTGACACTTAAGTGATTCCCATAAATTTAAAATAGAGGTCACCATAAGGAAAGCATTTGAAAGTGTCATTGAGGGAACAAGCTAATGAACTATTCACCCCTCCCCAAACGCTTCTAAATTCACAGGCTAGTCAGTTGTAAAATTTGAAAACCAGTAATATTTTAATTCTTAAAGTAGCTGCCAAGATTTAATGAAAAAATAAGTGAGCTTTTGCTCAGGGGCTTTTTCTTCTTCTCTTCTGCTTTTTGCTTTTTTCTCCTTTTACAATCTATGACAGAAAAGGTCTTATGCCTTATTCAGGTTAGTATATCATGAAAGAAGAATACCTATATAAGAGAGGAAGAAAGAGTGGGGTTAACCCACAACACCCTGTTTCAGTTGATTGTGATCCATGGTGGGGCATGTAAGACCATGTTAATTGACAATCTTTGTTCCATGTTTCAGACGGAGGAAAGCTCAGTCATAATCTTGGACACTATGCTCTCCCAGAAAACCTCTGCAATACAAGCCTTGATCCAGCCATCATTTTCTGCTAGTCAGCAACGTAAATGCTAAACAATAGTTTGTCCTAGCTATATCAGGCAGGTCACTTTGTGATTTAGATACAACTCTACAGTTAGGTAATAGAGCTGAATTGCAGCCCCCCAGGCCCAAAAATGAGGCTGAGGCGTTGATAATTCCCTCCAGACCAAAATCTCTCTGCACAGCCAAAAGAACTGAAAGCCAAACTGAACCAACCAAACGAAAAAAAAACAAGACACAACCCCCCCACCCCCCAAAAAAAAGCACCAAAACAAACAACAACAACAACAACAACAACAAAAAACCCATCCCAAAATAAGAAAGGGTGGAGAGCACTGCAAGTAACCAGAAACCATCCTTTGCGCAGAAGGAATCCCACCTGTCCTGAAAGCTTGTGTGTTTGACAATATACTAAGAAATACATTGGGAATGTTTGCCTCGCATTTAGTTGTCGCAAATGAATCCATCCTAGGCCATTTGTAATAAATAACTGAAATGCAGCAAAATCATGGCTAATTTCAGAGGCAAAAGCAGCTCCTTGGTCATGGCCCATTTTCTTTGGACAGGTGTCCACCAGCACAGAAATATCACAACTGTGACTGCTAATTAGCTCTTTTTCCAACAACTTCAGAAGGTCCTGAAATAAATGCATCAGAAAATGAAAGACCTCCAATGAAAGCATTCTCACTGTCAACCCTTCAGTGCAGGATTGAGGCTTACTGATGGTGGCAATATGGTCATTGGTCACACCGTCTTTATTCTAGGGTTAAAAAATGAGTGTGTTATAGCCCTGAGGGGCACTTTTGCACCAGCAATAAATTCTGAAGGCTGTGTAGATATGGTAATGAATATTATGCTTTTCATTCTCACTGTAAGTACAGAGCAGGACAATAAGGGCTAATCATCATTACCATCATCGTCTGCTAGCAGCCAAATGCCCTGTGTGAAATGAGCAGGTAGGTCTTGGCCTTCCTGAGGGTTGAACTGGTGCTTCCATAAAGAAACAGACCACAGCCACAGCCAGCACTAATTGGCTCCCTTGTTGGCACTTTCAGTAAAGAGACCAACTAATGAGCAGGAGCGAATGCTGAACTCCCTAAATACAGGTGCCTGCTAAGGCCTAGGTAAAAATGACGATGGAGCACATTGAAACAACTTGCCCTGCTACGTTCTGTACTGAGGCTACTCGGATTACAAACAAATTAGTCTCCTCTTTAGGGTTCCCCTCATTGACATGGAAAGATTTAAAACCGAAACCACACAATAACAAGAAGACTGGAGGACAGGTATCTGCCTCTCATGATTGCAGCCAGGTTGCTGCACGTCAGCATTATGAAAGATTAGCAATACTAGTGTTTATTTATGGGATGTCCCATTCAGTGTCAATCTCTGCAGAGAGGAGAGCTATCAGTGGGCCTTCAAACAGACTGGTGATTTTCCTGTCTCTTGAGGTTAGTAGGTATGGAAGTGGTGATGCTGCTAATATGCAGACAAAATAGATGGAAAATCTTGTTTTAAGTTGCACCTTAATGCAACTTGGGATATAAAAAATACTAGATATTTTTAAGTACATATTCTGTCTCTATCCATCTATATCAGAGTTTTATAATATATCTTTCACGACTGTGTGAATGTCTGTTTACATTATCTTAAATCTGCAACACTTAAAAGCAGCATTACCTTGGGAAAACATGCAATACAAATCACAGTATTCTCTCTCACAGCTCACTGCACAAACTTAAGGAGAGACATCTCTTGACGAATGCCTCATATTACTTCATTTAAAGTTAATGACATTCAGTCTGCACATTTGACAAAAGACTACAGAGCAACAGAGCAAATGCTATTGGCATAAGAAACCTTGCATATTAGGTGTCTAACAAAGTGTGCATGGCCAGCTGGAATTAAAGATGGCTGCCATATGATGTAAATTAAGCAGTTTTCTTACCGAGCAGTAGTATCTTCAGTGGGACTAACTGATACAGTAGAAAACAGCAGACAAGATATTGGTACACATGTCTTCCCCCTGGGTTGTTTGTTGTGCATACATTCTTCACCGTTCTGTCTGTAACACGGCAATTACGATGTACAAAACCACTTCGGTGGGGTTTCACCAGCTTTGCGTGCATCTCGCCTAAAATACACCAACTCAAGACAAATGACAAAAGAAAAACAAACATTCTGTGTTTCATCTTCTTCCCCCCAAAATGGGGTATGTATCTTAATAGGGATGGGTTACACTGCTAAGGCAGAAAAACATTTTAAAGGTCACATGTTCAAAAGTCATTTTTAAAGAAGGTCTTAAGAAAGACTTAAGTAGCTGCTTAGCACAGAAGTTAATTTGCTCTACAAGAAGGAGCTGGTGAAGCTTGTATACTGTTCAAGCTGTTCCTCATTTGTGAATAAAGAACTTTCATCTTCAAGGGATTCAATTCAACAGCCTGCCGATTTCAAACTCACCACCACCACCAGAAGATATATATTCTGTTTTAAAAAGAGAGGACTATACTCCATAGATTTGGGAACAATGAGGAGGCGCTGAAAGGTAGTGCATCCCCCAGCATCACCTTGAAGATAAAGAATAAGGTGTATACTATCGAACTTCTCACGCTGGAATGAGCACCCACTTGCATGTTATAGTGGCTCATGCATCAAAGCCGCTGACAATGGCTGTGAAAGCTAGAGGGATTACCCTTAGTACTTGAAAGCAATACAACTAGGCTGACTACAAAGAGGAAAAAAAGCGTTGACGGAGCTGAGAGGTAAGATCTGAGTCTAAACATAAAATGCTTTAGCCTACAGACTTCATTGAAACAAGCTGCTCCCTCAGTAAGGTACAAAAGGCAGCCAACAATAAGCACTTCACTGGAAGGAGAGCCAGCGTACACTTTTTAATGAAATTCAATTCAATCTGTAATTGGGTCACATCTGTAAAAATATATGCAAATTTATGGGCTTACAATGAGTTTAGCAGTTGTGAATGCCTAATAAATCATTTGTGAAAAACAATGGGTTCGCATTCTCACCCCAAGCCCCCATCCTGTCATTACCCAACCCTACAAATGCCCTGCTGAGGTCTGACATGCACAGCACACACACACAGAAGGCAGGATACAGCTCAAGACTTGTTTCTCTTTAAGCTGCCTGCATTATTGGAGGTGAGGAAATAAAAACTCTTGATTAAAAAGGTACCAAAATGAGTACTTGAGATATTAGTGCTTTGGTGGGTTGATGGCACTCAGTAGAAAACTCCACTGGAAAGCATGTGGGGTTTTGTTCCAGTAACACAGCATTTTAAAAAGATACCTCCATCCCATGACAATTTCACAAAGAGGAAGAAAACACTCAGAGACCTTTCAAAAGTCTGTGGTTTCTTTTTTTACAACCAGATAGGAAGCCATTTTCTCTGAAGACTTTTAAGTGTAGGTCTCAGTGAAGCAGAAAGAGTTTTCTAAGATGATTGAAACAAAATGCTGTGTGCTAATTTAACAGGATTAAAAACACTTAATGTGGAAGTGTCCTGCTCTGCCATGCTTGCAACCAGAAACTGAACCCCATGTTTGAATTTATTCCACCAGAGACCACTACTTCTTGGAAGGTTCCAGCATTTCCAACAAGAAATTGCTTTCCTATCTAATCCTTTCTAACAAGCACACAAAGCTTGGATCAAGCAGCTGAATAAAGGTAACACTCCCTGCTGAGGAACTTGCAGCAGTAGGATGCTGCCATACTCCGAGTGAGGGTGACCGCTGGCCAGCCTCCTCTCCGCACACCTTCAACATGTGCCAGGGAAGTGAGATCAAACCGAGTCCCAGTGCAGACAGTGTGCAGGTGCCTGTTATCCACATGACTTATTCCCACTCTCAGACAAGTAACTGCATTCACCCTAGAGAGTCAAGCACTGAACGAGGACTGAGGTCTGGGATTCTACTCTGGGCTCCACCACTGGCCTCCTAGATGTCAAGTTTTTTCAGTGACGCTCCACACCTGAACAAGTGAAGTAACAATGCTGACTTCCTTTCTAAAACTGCTCCAAAACCTACTCATGAAATGCAATCTAAGACATAAACACTACCACGTTTGAAGAGAACAACTAATATGTAGAGTCAAGACAGAAGTTTCCAGCAATAATTTCAGTAAAAACACTATTAGCAATGTTATAAATGCTCCACATTCAAGGATTGTGCTACTTTTCACGCTGTCAGATAACATCAGGCAACTTAAGGATATAAACACTCAAAGTTATAGTGTAGTGAATGACACGAAGTTTTTAGATTCATTTACATATATTGATAGATATATATAGCCTTATTCATTTAACAGGAAAACTATCTGTAATCTTGATGCACGTGGATACACACACAGTCATTCCTGTGCCTCCAGCTTTACCTCAGGGAGCTTTCCTGAGGATTTGCAGCATAATCTGAATTATATTTCCAGAATTAGAAGTATCCTTCCAGTATATTATTTGCAATAAACACGGAAGTGAACTTTTACCAATTACAATGTGGTTCTTCATAGCATAGTTGGAAATTATTTCCATAGTAATAACAGAACATAGTAAAACACATCGCAGTTGTCAACAACTTTCTCTTGAAATGTGTGTCTGTGTTTGTGGAGTTTTGGTAACCTTTCTCCTGTGACCTTCCAACAACATCCATTGAGGGGACCTCAGGGAAGGACCCTGTAATCAATACTACAGTATTTAAATGTTACAAATAAGCAGTCAAAGTCCTGTTTTTATGGATTTAGCCCAGCTAAACTTCCTTGTCACCAAGAGCCACCTTTTGGCTCTAAATTAGACATTCAAGATGAATCTACACAAACAACAAGCAAAACCATTCAAATACATGTTGATAAAGACAAGATTTTAGAGAAGTGAAGTATAAAGAATGGCAGTTTTTAATGTCTCCAGAGGATAATGAATATCTAAACTGGAGAATTAGGTGAATGAGCATGAAAAAAGATTCACATATACACAGTGTAGAAACAATTCACATTGGCTACAGTTCTGACAGTTCTATAAAGTTGTGAGTTACATCCATACACGAGATTTAATATATGTTCATGTGTGTGCGTTATGTATAAAGTGTAGTCATTGAGCCCAAACTGAACCACTTCAACAGGAAAGGACAAGCAAGCCCCATTTGACAACACTTAAAATTTGATAATCAGGGTATTTAGGAGGAAACTAGACCTGGTGTTAGTTCTCTTCTTTTGAGCAGATAAGGAAGAATGGATTGACCTTGGCTGCCCCATAGCTGAGACAACTTCCCAAAGCATGGGTCTGTTGGGTACAGGGTGTTCTGTTGGGTATACATATTGACCACACCTTCAGGGTGAATACCAGTCCACGGGGTGGTCTGAGTACACCAGCTGGCTCAGATTATAAAATTACAAAAGGCACGGTCTCATATCATCCAAGATACGACATTGTCTGGATTATTGTGTTATGAACTTGCACTAATGTATTTACTTCATTTTTTGGAAACCTCAGAAACTCTTGCCAGGACCACACTGATGACACTAATTGGCAGGTAGTAGACATTCAACTTCAGAAAGTGATAAACGCTGGTAAAAAAAAGCCAAAATTAGAGTTCAGAGGAAAAAAAGGCAAATTTATCATGCACCTTCCCATTGGGAAAGGCCAGAAAGTTCAAAGGCGCACAGTTTATTTCAAATTAATACAAATTTAGTAGCCCACGCAGACTTTACACTGCTAGGCAGTTTGAACTTTCACTTACCTTTCTTTTTTTATGGAGCTTTCTTATTTGTTTTTCTATATTCATACATGTGCCCTTCCAACTTCCCAACATGACTGGGCTGAGAAACATCAAAATTGAACGTGAATCTCGACTACTTGCTTTGTAAAGAAAACATCACCTGGGTATGTTTTCTACCTATGATCTAGGTATGATCTAGAATACTTCCAAAAGCCTACTGAAGAGCAATTACGTCCCTTAATTTTGTTAGGGTCCATGCAACGTATTTCAAGAGCCCCTTACAACGGGTCCCTATTGTGTTCATTAATGATCACAATTGCCATTCCTTTGGGAGTTTCACCGCAGGGAACTCAGGTTAAGAAAACGAAATACTAGAAACCTGAAATGGGCACGGAGAGCCAGAATCCCAAGAATTTGTATTACCAGCGGTTCTTGGGCTTCAGAGTAGCCAGTTCCTTCCAGCTGCAGTCATTCTTCTTAAAGCAAAATTTCTCTTGCTGCTGCATCTACAACACATTTGCAGAAATGGATGGAAGAGGATTGGCAACATCGTTCTGTACCGCTAATGTTAAATGAGTTCTGTGATGCATTACTCTGCATTTATTCCTCAATCTGTACAATATGAATTTCACTAAATCACCGTAACATTTTGTTATCCCAAACTTGCAGTGTAAATAAATATTTACACAGCTTATTTACTTTGCTATGAACTGGATGATAGTAATACATATTTTCCACTGTTCCAGCAGAGCGACATCCAAGTAGGATCTTGGGGTTGTGCTCCTTGCTCTAGCTCTGACTTGCTGTGTGACTGGGGACTAGCCATTTAACCTTTGTGTGACTGTGTATAACGTAAACATAAAATAAACTGATATTATAAACTTGCCTGAACTGTTTCAATCCCAGGTGTGTTGTAAGGCTTAATTAATTAGTGTCTGTGAAGCGCTTTAAGCTCTTCCTGTGAAAGACAGCATATACTGAGGTACTCTGCCTATTGTGTTCATTAATGCTTCACAGCACCAGAAAGCCATTTTTCTAACAAAAAAAAATATATTTTCCATGCATTTTAGAATCTTAATAGGGAGAATTATCATAGGGAAATCTATGAATGTAAGGCTAATTCACAGTCTTCCTTTTAGACCTCTGTCTCAGCTCTGGAAAACCTCTTTCTATTGTGGGCTTCTCAGCTGGCTTTTCCAGATCCCGTGCACACCTAAATACCCCAAGTACTTGAGTCTGAAGGGAGTCAAGGGGCTGCTTATGGCCAAATCTCAAGGCATTCTTGTGGGATACTATCTAGATCACCTAGAAAGTTGCAAAACCCCAGGTATTTAATACCCCAGTATCTAAACCTTAAATACTATTTAAGGGCACCTTTTTCAAAAAGATGGATGCTTTGAATTGATGCATTTCAGGGTATGGAGGTGGAATGCTGCAGCATGTACTATTCAGACACTCCAAGGAATTAAAAAAAAACACAAAAATACACCCCAAGAAGTTACTGCTAGACAAAACAATCTTTCATGGACGTCTTTGCTTCACTAATGCAGTAGCATTTACTGCTCTTAAAAATGTCCTTTTTCACCAAGAGGGCAGTTAAGGAGCACAACAGATTGCCCAGAAATGTTCTTCGGTGTCCATCCACAGCGGTTTTCAAGAACAGATTGGAACAAACCCTGAGTAACCAGGTTTAACTTTTTGCCCAAGCTGCATGCATATCTCTTCATACTTAGACAGTCCCTTATGCCATTCCTGGTAATTCTCATTCTGCCTCACTGGGGATCCGTAACCTCCACAGTGACTGTAATTAACATGACTTTTTGGCTCTGGACTGGCAGAGATGTTCTAGACTCCCCACCAGACGATGATTTTACATCCTTTCAGAAAAAATCCATGGTACTACACAAAATCTACCAGAATTTATAAGAGGTGCATAGGCTTCCTCAAATCATCTCAGCCCTATCATAATGTCTAGAGATAGCAGATACACAAAACTTCTATTATTGAGCTTTCTGTTTCCTAATCTGTTCTATGGATCATATAATTTTACTCAGTGCAGTAAACAAAGTTAGAAGAACAAAGAATATTAAAGAACATAAAATTAACTCATAAACTATAGAGCACCACAATGGCAGGTTGCAGTTCTTCTCACTGAAGAATCAGAGATTTAAACGTGCAATAATTCCGTTATGCAGTGTATATTGATTTAAAAAAAAAAAATGTTTTGAGCAGCCCAATTGTCTGCAACCATTAAATATTCAACAGACACCTATAAATATAAACTAGAATTATAGAAAACTTCAAGGTGTTTATGAATTTTTACACAAATCATAATATGTACGATACTATTTTTTGTCTGAACAATGTCACTGTGTTAAAACAATGCAACCATTTAAGAAAAAGACAACAGCACTCAAGAAGAAAAAACTAAGTTGAAATTTTAGTCATTGCTACTAAGCAAAAAAGTCTGATCTCACCAATATGAAGTCATAGAGTGTCTCAGTGACTTCATTCTTTTATTTTGTAGTAAATGAGAACTCAAATGTGAGCACGTGTTTATTCCAGAGAAATCAAATTAGATTTAGAAAAAGTGAAAAGCCACTTGGAACTGCCTATCACCACTGTGCGTATTTCACCTAAAATTGATATGATACTGCTCCAACAAATTAATGAGTACTTTGGCTATTAGCTCCAGCAGGAACAAATTTGTTCTTTTCAATGATACGTGATAAGATTAAAAGCTCCCCCAAATTATCTATAATTATTTCTAAATTATTTATATGACAAATGCTTTCATAATGTTTTAAGCAAGCTAAAACAACTGAGTTTTCATCTAGCATTTTGCTGAAGTTTTAATAGGGACCTTTCTTCTTGCTTTCTTCAAAACCACAAATTTGCTATGTTAAAAGGAGTGATTTAACAAACAGTAACAGCAATTTTAGTCCCTGTGGGTTACATATATGAATGCACATGCACAAATGTACTGTCCAATGGGCACGGTCACGAGAGGACACGCACCGCTGTACCAGTGCCCAAGCCACGAAACAGCTCAGGAACCCTGATCTGCAATTCCTACTCCAAGCAGAAACAAAGCTAAGCCTGGTAAAGCATTAAGCATCTTTTGAAGGTCATTGTTTTAATTGTCACCCAATTATTCTATTAATAAGGGTTTATTTAGATGACCGCTTCCTTTGTGATATTCAGAACTAGCCTGGATAAAACACTAGCAAACATACAGTAGTTGGCTGTAGAGCATTAGCATTGAATGACCTATGAACACAACATTTTCTTAAATGGATCTAATTCTCAAAATGCAATCAAACTTTAGAGCTGCTAGAAATGTTACAGTAGCTCCTACAGGAGAAAAGTGGTGTTCAGTTAGTTTTAGGGTTTTAATTGGATTTGTTTTTCTTTGTTTTTGAGAAATCTGTAAAATGAAAGGGTTTTCCCTTACATGGGATATCAGTCTGACCTCCTGTGACCATCCAAATGCCTGTGCTGCACTGCAACACCATTTCCCATCAGAGGAGGCATTAAAGACCTTCTGTGCCCTGCATCAAATCAGGACTCCCATGTTATATTCTGGGCTCCTGCTCCTTAGGCTTCAATTGCAAAAAGAAAGTTTCCTCAAAAATCAAGATGAGAACGGACACTAACAGAAAAGATATTTTGCTGTGAAAGGGGATAGCCCTAATCAGCTAACATTCCTTAAGCGCTTGGAGATGTTGCAATGAAAGTTGCCAGCGCTAATACCAAATACAAGCTGCAGTATTATTAATACCATCTAATTAAGACTGGTGTTTTAAGAAACAGGCATTGCTATTTTTACATTTAAGCTACCACTCTGATTGTCTAAAAGAAACAAAGCTGAGGGTGTATGAGCTCCAGAGCTAGCCAGTGTACACAGCATAACAAAAGTTTCAAAGAATTACTAGAAAATAATTCCACTGAGAGGTTTCGTGACATCTTTAACCATACAGAGCTCCACCTACACACAGTTTCTAAATCTTCATAACAACCTAAGTACAAAATTAATGCTGTGCAAATCTCTGCAGAATATTTATTTTGCTGGAAATTATTATATTGGGATAAGGAACTCTGATTTTGTAAGGTGAATATATGAAAATAAAAGCATTAATTATCTGCACAAATAAAATGAGAAAATTAATATAGGCTGTATACTACAATTCCAATAGAACATAACCTGATCCCCTTCTCCACGGACATGGAACCTGCTGCTTTCACAGCTGTGGAAAATAACCACACAAAGGTCAGATCTTTTCAAGCTGTGAAAATTTTCTTGACAATGCAATGACTTGGATGTAGGGTTTCATCAGCCCAAACCTGTTCAATTCATTTTGTGTGTAGTAATGTACAAGATCAAGCTTCTGCCATTCCTCCTAGTCCTCATCTTATCCTGCTACTTAGAGGTTTATTCAAAAAGCCTGACCCCAAACATAACATTTCACAAGAAACCATGATTCACAATAGTACCAAAGTTTGCAGTTTTACCACTGTCCCCCATAGCATTTCTTGTTAAGCTGAAGCAACTGGGAAGCATGTAATTACATGAGAATTTTCAAGTTTAAAAGGAAAAAGAACTGAAGAACTAAAAGCATAAGAATTGGTAGAGAGCAAAAAAAAAAAAAATCCCCCTCTTGTACCTAAAAGCAAAGAAAATGTACATAAAAGCATTTTCCTTTCCCTTGAACAACAGCCAAGAAGTCCTAGCACCAATTCTGAACAGCTCATCAGGCAAGAAACTCGGACAATTGCCGTAGCCCCCATGGCAGCTTCATTAGGCAGCACCACACACCATTACTGAATATGGGGAAGTGGAAGGGACCCCCAGCAAAGGATTTGATCAGCGTGTCGACTGTCTCCTCGTGGCCCTGCAAAGGCTAGAAGCAATGCTCTGGAAAAACATTTTCTCTTACATTTATTGTTTTGATCGCTAGCAGGTTCCGAACAGAATTACTAACGCTGCTCTAATAACACAGCCTTTTGCTAAACTGCCTGCGGCTCAAGGCCCTGCAGTATCAGCTGTGTTTTAGGGGACTGACTCCTATGGTGAGCTGTGCAGTGGATCTGCATGCAAGACCAAAATTCCAGAGCCATGACTCTGTACTCCCACCCAGCCGTATGGTAGGTGAAGAGCACTTAATCAGGTATTTGGGGATACCATATCTGAAGCTGGAGCTTTCCACCACTCACAACTGGCTGATCACTCACTGCTGTCCCATACACACGTTATTTCCAACACTCTCACCTTTCCTCCACTGTAATATCTTTTCACAGGGCACTCAGGATGTCCCAGGAGTGACACAGGTCGTACATTCATCACTGAGAGCTGGTTTGGTCTTAAAAGGATGGTGACTAAGACCTGTGTGATTCTGTTACAGCAGGTCCCCTCAGCTGGAAAGGATACCAAGTGTACCAACAGCAAGGACTGAGGTGAGAGGATATAGCTGTTTGGGGAACAGACCTGTCCCTCTCTTTTCAATCTGCAAATGCTGGCCAACACTTGCTACCATGAGTGGTGGTCCATCACAACTCAGCTGCCCACCATCTGCTCGAAATGCTACATAGCAGTATTATCATGAAGCTTTCTCAGCACTCAGCAATATTTTTTCAATATTAGATTTATTTATTTTTTCCCAGTAGACAGATCTATACCTCCACAGTTACCAGTAACAGCAGCTTTTCTTTTCTAGAATTAGATTTGACATCCATTTCAGTAGCTTCTGCTTTTCCCCTTGTCCCGAATCCTCTCCAGGTAATGGTGGTAAAAAGCTTTTGTGTAATCAGGTTGCAAAGCAGAGTAGGAATCTTATCCAGCTGATAGATAACCTGGTTGGGAATCATCATTTTTTTTGCAGCTGGATCAGTTTCCCCATCCAGCTCACAGAATGGCTGCACAAACATATACGTGGAGCCAGCACAGGGCCAGGAAAGCACAGCAGAGTTAACAGCTGCTCACGGCAGAACTGTGGCTGAAAAGCAGTTCATTAGACTGATCTCTTGTTTGGAAGGTTGCAGTCTGGAAGTCACAGTGTACAGAAATATGATGTTTTCTAACATAGCACGGTCAAAATCTCATGGAAAAAAACACCCAGTTGCACTTGCTGACATTCACACCATACACATCCGTTAAATTGAAGCTTGAGACAAGAGAGAAAACAATATGCATGATTTAAACCCTTTTTGTTATTCACTATGTAGCCTTGTTTACTAAGAGAAAAGAAAAAGAGAGAGAGAGGAAAAAAAAAAGAAACAATCTTTCTACCTTTTGTTCTGTTTTGTTTACAGGGGATTAAAATTATTTTACCCTACACATATAGCTGGGAATTTCAGCTCAGGGAGCTATACATTTTGCACTGCGCTAAGACATTAATGTGTTCTTAACAATTTAAGACCAGTGTTGTGAGCCCTCTGTAAATGCAGGGAATTAAAGTCCCTTCTGCTTTGTTGCTGCATGCTGAGTAAGTCTCCAATTACTTGAGCTGTTAATTTTTTGGTTTTCTATATTTTCCCTCTATTAAACTGACTTGTTCAGTCACGCTGAATGGTCACCTGCCGCCTGTGCTCAAAAGCGTCGTGCTTGCCTTGGACGGTGATCTCTTTCTCACACTTTTGTTCACAGCGTTTCTAACAGTGGGGTACATTTCCCCTCATGGTATTTTTACTTGCTTCTACAAATACATCTGAAATGGTTGGATGAACAGCTTCCAGCTTTCTGTCGGGTTCCCTCCAGCCCTCTTGTGCTGCTCCCAGATGAAAAGGACCTTATTGGAAAAGGCCTATAAAATTGAATAGAAAATTAAACTCCCCCTCTGACCTAACCTGTCACTATACACTAATACTATAGACATAGTGTTACCTGCTGTAGACTTTCTCTTTCCAATATAGAAAGAGAATACATTTACCAGTGTATTTTACAGTTCTTTCTATGGGGCCAGAAGCATTTCGGTGTAAATAAAGAGAGCTACATTAAATTAAAACTAGACTAACAAACACAGTGATATCATCCTGAGCAAACCATTTGCAAAGCACAAGTACAGGGCATATATTTACTTCTAAAAACTTAGAAGTGGTCCCCACATCATCAAAAACTTCCGCAAAATGGCGTTGTGACAGGAAAGAAAAATAAAACAGTGCAATTTTCACCTCAGTTCTTAAAACTCAACCGCTCACACAGATAGGTGAGCATGAAGAAGAACGTGAATCACAAAAAAACATGTGTTGCTATGGGTGTGACCCGCCTCCACTACAACTGTTGGTATCCACTACTGGTCATCAATACTGACAAAATTCACTGCATTCCCCCAAAAAAATACTGAAACCCAATAAGCAAAGTACAAACAACATAACTGGCCTTATTTTAATCACTGAAGAAACTTGAGTTTGATATAAGATTTTATAAAGATAAACTAACCAAGACTTACTATCTCACAAAAATAGTCCAGTATTTAAATATTTAACTTGTCAGACAAAGGCTTTTCTGAGTATTTGAAACACATTGGTGGTTGCTAAGCATGTACTTACCCACAGATTTTCAAGTATTGCACATAAACATCAGCTCATACATATCTGCGAGTTTGATTCACGCCTAGAAATTCTGTCCTAATATAAACGGGTGCCTCACTTCTGCTGACCTCCACATTCTTCACTTTCTTGTATCAGCTCTTTATGTGATTCATTACTGCAAACCCACCAGTAGCCTATCATAAAAATTGTGTACTACATATGATTAGACCTTTCTCGAGGACGTTATCCTGTGATGCTGTGCTGAACTTTACCAAAGTCTAGCTCAGGTATAACCGATCTGTCAGTGAAGTTGCTGCTGTTCTCCCATCCCACGTGCACACTCTGCAAGGTTACAACTTGCTAGAACTTCCACCTTTCATTACCAATGCCATAAATGCCATGTCATTCCTCTCCTTTACATACCCTTGGACAACTTTGAACAACCCCTTTCCCTGCCTGACTTGTCCATCTGCCCAATTCTCGCATCCGCTCAATAATGCATATGAAAGTGCAGGGTCTTCTGATAATGGGTTACCACATTTAATTTCTAGGGAATGTCAGCTTCCATCGAGTGATGCACAAACTGCAGTTTAATCAAATTCCGTGTCTATAGGGGCCTGAATGTACCTACCTCATGAATATGCAAGGCAGCTCTGTTTCTTTGAGTAAGATATGAAAATATTTCTTTTCAGATAGGAAGCGCTGTTATGCGTATATATTTTTTCCGCTCTTGTTCTTTTCGCATAAAGCAGATGAGATTTGGTGTTTTCCAGAGCAGACATATTTTTTCCAGGGTAAAACAGCAACCCAGCACTAGATGATAAATGCTTTGCCTGCAATCCATATAATGCAATTGCAGTTTGAGTGTTCTGGGTTCCTGTATTTCTGTGTTGCACTTCACAAGCATAACGCTGAAATCACAGGCAAGGTGATAAATGTTAACAATTTATTCAGCGTTTGAAAATACTGAGAATAAGCTCTCTCTGCCTTGGTCTGCTTTCACCCAGATGTTTTAAGAGCAGAAAGGACTATCAGATCCCCTTGTCTGACCTTCTGTGTAATAACAGGTCCTTAAACTTTATCATCACCTGTGTATTGAGATTGCCTTTTTTTTCTTTCTTATTTTTACTAAAATATATGTTCTAAAAATATGCTTTTCATTCTCCTTGTTTTCATTTGGAAGCTTCAAAAAACAAAGACTCCATGTCCCTTAATAGTTATTCCAGTGAAAAATCAATCTCACTCTTAGAAATGAGGCACCAATTCTTAATTTGAATTTGTCTGGATGAAACATTCAGCTATTAGTTTTCTTCATGCCTTTCCCTGCTAGATTAAAGAGGCCTTCATTATTTAGTAGATTTTACTTTTGAAAGCACCGATGTCTTGTAATCAAGTCTCTGCTCAGTCTATTTTTGGGTAGGCTAAACAGACTAGCTTTTCAAGCTCTTTCTGTAATGAATTTGCCAGCCCTTGAACGTTACTGTGGTAAAGGCTTCTCTTCTACAATGACTGAACTAGGGAATTAATCCTTACAAACAGTTGTCTTGTAATATGACAGTGTTATAAGACAGTATGTGTCCTGCTACCTCGGCTACACATGTATCCTGTGTTAAAGCCTGTACAAACGTCTTATTTACGTGAGCAGTTATGTCCATCCTGTGCAGACCCAAAAGACCAGAGCTTGCACTTTTAAGAGTAATTCTTTAAACACCGATAACACATTCATATTCTATCACACATTCATTACATAAATCAAAGCTGAGCTGACTGTAGACAGAAAGTGAAGGACAAAAGAATTAGGTATCTTTTCTAAGTTAAGTAGCAAAATTAGGGAGAAACAGGCATAGGACACTATAGCTTCCAGTATTGTAAGCTATCTGCCTATCCCAACCCCCATCTGTTCTTTCAATAAATACTTTAAACGCACTTAGTGATAAAAAAGATGCTGGAACCTGAAGCGTTCTGGCATATAACATCCACAGACCTGACAGTAAAAGGGCTAAAACACTAAGACCCTCTGCAATCTTATCCTAGTGTCCACTGTCCCAGACAGAGAATTTCCTAATTTACTAATTTCCTAAAGGCATTAGAAAATTTTATTCCTCTTGCACTGCTCAGAACTCACCCTCCTTAACTGACATTGCCAACGTGGGCAGTATTTAATGCCATTCCTGACAGCAAACAATGTGTTGCTAACATCACCGCTATGAACTAAAATTCACTTCCACTGTTCATGAGCTGCCAAAATGGTTCAGTATTTTTACTGCTTTTCTCTGATACCTAAGGCAAAATCCTCTTGCTTTGTGACCAGCCACATCTGGTCACATCTGGGCCGTCTTCTTGCGCTCATGTTTATCCACCTACCTGAGAGTGTTCTTGTGATGATTATCACATTTCCATGCAATCTGCTCGGTACAAGCTAGATAATTTGCAAGAAGAATATTTTAAGTCATTATTTTTATTGAAGAAATGGGTTGCGTGAGGGGATCCTGCCTGTAACAGAACCTCTGACTGAATCCCCATTGCTTTGGGTTTTATCTTTCTGAAAATGGACTCACCTGGTTCATGAGAGTTAAAAGCAGCAATAAATTAATCTCTCTGCTGTTTTTCACCCTTTTTAGTTTTTCAACAACAAACTGATTGTCCCATAATTAGATAAAGGTGACAGTCATGAGCACAGATTTGCTATTTGCATGGCATATGACCTCCCTGTCACAAATATGTTCAACTAATAGTCAGCATAGAAATGCTCCTTATTGGAGGTGTATTTTTTTTTCCTACCAGAAAAGAAAATCCTGAAAAAAGAGTTTGTTTGTTTATTTATTTATTTATTTTGTAGGTTGAAACCCAACTCAATGGCTAAAAAGAGAGCTCAAAATGAAATTCTTACACAGACTTAAGCCAATAAAGTGGTTTAGATATGATCTGACCCAGCCACAAAGAAATTCCATAATGAATAACTAACAAAAGAGTTCTGACAGCAACCCTGACCTCAGGTCTTGTCTCTGCATGCCACATCTTGCTAAGCAGGCTGGGAAACATTTTGCTTATTTGTCATTTTCCTTAATCGTGGACCTCGATCCTTGGCAGAGAGTGTTCCAGTGAACCCTAGTGTTATATTGGAGCTCATTTAAGATATATTTTTAGCTTGTGGGGTTTGAGTAGTGTCCTTTGGCAGGTTCAGAGCCCAAAGAGTGATTGTATGATAAAACCCACCTTTCCTCTGTGCTGCATTTGGACACAAAAAAAAAACCGGATTTTCCACAGCAATCACAGTATTTTTTATTTTTTTTCCTTTTTCAAGCTTTGCACTATTTAGGCATGTGTAGTTTCACCGGGTTTGCACTATACAGTGCTACCATCATCAAAAGGGAAGAGCTGTAAAATAAGTCTTCATCTCACTAGGTGAATTTACCGCTGTCATAAAATTAAAGGCCCCCAAGGTTCACTGCATCCACTGTACTGAAGACACAGAGTGCAAGCTTGGGGAATTTACTGTAGTATACCACTGTGTCATTGTACCTACCTGAAAACTTGGCTCAGCTGACATCTGGAAGCATTAATAAAGAAAATGCAACCTAAGGGGAAAGAACCAGGGTTGCTTGATTCGTTGAAAGAAAAATGTACATTATTATGGAGTCAGAAAGCAAGTTTTAAGACAGAGTTTGTATTTTACACAGCTAAAATGCTTGTTACATGTTAGCTGAGCTTTATTAACATTTTCATAAATTGTTTGCTGAACCAGAGCCCCTTACACAAACTGCATACTTGTCTATTTTGTTATGGGAAACACTACCATTTGAGAGGGAATTTGCAAATGGTTCCACTGTTTGTCTTTTAAAGGATGTTATCCTGAAAGTTTCAGGAAAGGCTGTTTTCTCCTGTGAGTCCACAGAGGCAGAGATAGGAATCCCAGATTGTCTGTATTAAGAGAATGAGCTGCAGAAAAACAGTCTTTGCCAAAGTTGTTACAAGGCTGCAGATGCTGTCTTAGGCTTGCAAGGAATACTCTGCCCAGGTTTCTCTGTGGATAATATAGGTATTTAGAAAGCCCAGCAGAAGACAAGACCCAACTGCACAAACTGTTGTACAAACCCAGAAACAATCCCAGCCCTGAAGAGACTATAGCCCAAAGCAAATGGGAAGAAAGTTTAGGGGAATAGAAGTAAATGGGGTACACTGAGATTCCAACTGTTGTACAAGAGGTCAGTGGGAGATGTCACACACACACAAAAAAAAAACCCAACAAACCAAGTCAAAGACAAATCAATTCCGCAACACGCACAACACGCTGTCCTCTAGATCAGCAGCATCTTCTGGAGGATCAATCCACAGTTTGAGGATTCACCTCATCTAATGTAAAGACCTATTTGGGCTTCACATTAGCCAAAGACTTGGCTAGACTGGGTTTATAATGAATGGAGTATTGCCAACAGAATGTCTCCTTTCTTGTGTGTGTGTATCTTCATCTAGGAGGAATGGCAACATAGAAGTCTCCAGGGTTTTCTAAAGCCAGCAAGAGTCCCTCCCAACACAACGAGGACAATCATTGCTGGAATCCTTTGATTCAAGTTGAACATGAAGAAAAGTCCCAGCTAATTCCAGAATTAAGAAAGTAAAATCTTAAAAGTAAAAGCAAACTATTCTGCTGACAGTATTTGAAATTTTTCATGCTGTCCAGAGAAAAGGTCTAATTCTTGACAGTTTCACATAGCTATGTGTACTACCAACAAACAAAAATTAAGGGCTCTCACTGAAATTCCTTGGTGATTCTACTGTAAACACAGTCCTACTGTATATTCTCAAAGTAAACCCACAACTGACCGATCATACCACATGAGAACACAACTTTTAAAAGCCTAAGAGTTCCAGGCGTTTCTTGTATGAGAGATTGCTGGGATGGGAATGGGGAGATGGCTTTGCCATTGTTCTGAATTTGTTGCAAAAACATAGCCCAGCCAGAGATACAATTGTACAATATCCTGTGTTGAGAATATGAACAAATATTTTCTATTTTTTAATATATCCTCTTCCATTGTGTTGCAGTCTTTATTAAGAACTTAAATCATGTTTAAAAAAATGAGACAATTTAGAGTTCTGAACAAACACTGATTTGCTTGTTCTCAAGACACTTTTCTCCTTTCTCCCCCCTCTGATTTTCCATCTCTAGAGAAGGAAGCTTTCTAAGGAAGGTTTCTACACAATTCCATATCTGAAAACAACTGCCTTGAAATCTTCAAATAAAACAAACAGAAATGTTCAAATAGAGACTAAAATTTTAGATACCCTGTGTTAAGAGACTGCCAATGTATGAAACACATCCATAGAGCCACACCACAGACATGTACAGAAAGCATGCACAGGAGTGATATTCCTTTATGGGAGTGTGTACATTATGCCTCTCCATGTTTCCATAGCTGTAAAAGGTGACCCCAACTGTCATGTGAAAATCCTACAGCCACAGCAGGTGAGATTTGCCAACTAGCTTTTTCCAGAGGAAAAGGAGCTGTATGCATTGTTCAGTATCTCTCTGAAGCTGAGGAGTGGCCAGAAGAGAAAAGAAGGAAAGTCTCATGGGAGCTGTGGAAGGTCTGGATTTTTTGGCCATCTCTTCCCAGGGCAGGACTGAACCGACCTCAAGGCAGACATGAATGATAAACCACTTTAAAAGCTCCAGTTGTTAAAACCTATGTCTTCATAAAGCTACTTGAACTTGATGTGAAAGTAACTACTGGAGAAGTAGCCTCCTAACACCCTGAGAGAAATTCAAAGTATTTCAGCTGAATATTCCTACTTTGGTGATAAATCAGAGGAAGTCCGTATCAATGCAGCTGCACGTCACAAACCGGCAGGACTGAGATTACCATTGTGCTCTCCTGATGTGAATCAAACATCAAATTTTATGCTTCCCCTCCCCTGCATTTGGTCAGAACAAAGATATCTCAGGCTGGGGTTTGAAGACTGGAGTGCTATAAAAACCAGTTATAATGAATACCACAGAAAACTAGAGAGGACAGGAGGACAGTAACCTGAAATTAGTCAGCATTAGTCAGCAAAAAGATGTGAAGGACTTAGTGGCTACAAAGGTAATACTGGAGCACCTGTCACAGGCAAGTCGTGAAGCCTTTTTCTATTAAAAAGTCTATTCTTCAAACCGCTCCAAAATCTGCATGTTTTCTTAAAATGCACCTACATTAGTGCTTTGGCTTCAGCTCAGACATCGCTTTGATTCAGCTCTGCCACCTTTCTGCCAGCTGCTTTGCACCACCAGAACTTCCTTTGTGGTACCTTTACCAGCTCCCAGCACCAAACCAGTTAGATGGAAAAGCAGCACTGATTTTCCAGTGCTGCAGTGTGAATAAATTCACATTTATTCCAGGCTGGGGAAGCAGTGAGAGGACAATTGAGGTTTCTTGTACAATAATAGCATGGCGCTCAGAAATGCAGAGAAGTGCTATATATCAGAAAGCAGAGTGATGGCAAGGGCTTTCATGCTCCTAAAAGCAGTTCTCCCAAAGCCACTTAGCAACTACCTGTGTCAGAAACTACCCGCCCACTCCCCACCCTCTTTGAATGCCAAGCTCAGTCTCAGCATCATAAAGAGCCGTGAAGGTGGTGTGCCATGATAAAACAGCCCTGCTAGACTTCCACAATAACACCCCTCACCCAGTGCCCTGTCCCTTGCAGGAAGCCATGGTGAGAGCACTGTTAAAGGCACAGCTTATCCCTCTGCAATGGTTTGTCCTAACTCCCTTAAGGAGAAGGATTAAGAAAGAGCCATAAGCAGGTTTAAAGGAACATGGAACATGCTGCTGTTCCAGAATGCCTGCTGTGTGCACTGCTGTGTTCACCTCTCATCTACAAATGGCCTGCAAGCACTGTGAGTGTTCCCAAGCACATTCAGTTGTTTTCCTTGATGTTTAATTCTTCACTAGGGCAAATATGATCTTTTTTGAAGTGGAGCCCTGCTAGTCAATGGGAACAGGGATGATGTATCTGAAAATAGAGCAAGTTGCAAACATTGGCTTTGAAAATATGTGAGGATGACCAGTCATTTCATGAAGGAGGATATGGCACAGATTACAGGAGCCCACAATGGCTTTCCAAACCCCTATTCCCATGTTTCTGGGTCCCTGACTGCAGGACAAAGTGCTAATTCTCACTCAGAGGTCTGTTGGACCACACTGAGAATGCTGATAGAGTGGTTTGCACTGGTAATCTGGAAGGCAGCTATGGTAATGTGAATGTGTCCACGTCAGGACCCACACATCAGCATGTATCACAGCCATGGCTCTGACGGGCCGTGACAGTTACAACCTGCATCATTCATTGCATCTCCGCCTAACAGAGGTACCCTAATACAGACAAGTGAGACATCAGCCACTTACCTCCCATAAGTATTGCCAGGAACACAATTAAGATTCAGTCAGAATATTTTAACTGTATTTCCTGGCTGTCAAGAGTTTGTGGCCGAAAGTACCTTACTTTTAGTTTGTTTCCTGGTTTTCATAGGTGTAAGTTTTGCTGAATCTGACATTTTAGAAGAAAGTACAAACTACTCAGGAACTACAAGCTTCTACTGATGACTTGTTTCAGCAACGTGTAGACAGACAAATTGCAAAAGACGAGCTCACAACTAGCAATAACTCCACGGAGCTCTGTGAATTTGGTCATTAGCAATAGTACTAACGATCTGGATTACTAACAGAGACAAGGCTCTCATCACAAAAATTTCCTAAGAAACAGAAGGAGCCCACATGCCTAGGTAGCTATATCCAGCAGTGGTAAGTGCTTCTGAAACTGTGAAAGGAAAAAAAATTGAAGACATCCTCAGTCCTAGTAAATACTCTGAAATGATATCACACAGCAGTAGGGTTTAAGCAGGTATAAAATGACATACAAACATAGAAGCAAGCATTTAAAAAGGTACAGAGAACTTTGGCAGATGGAGTTTCATTAACTAGATTTTAAAAAGAAGTAAAAGCAAAACAAAAAGTAAGGATGAGCTGAAAAAACCAAAAAGATCAAGCTGCTCCGACCTTTCCAAGGAGCACTCAGGGTTTTGAAGTATATCCATTCTGCACACCTTGCAAGATTCTCTCTAGGATGGGATTGCAGAAAAGAAGAGAAATAAAATGAAATGAAGGCACTATGGAGAGATTAACTTATAAATGAAAAAAGGGAAGAGAGATTTGTCATAACCAAAAGTCAGGTGTCAGCAAGCAGCAGGGGGAAATGATAATACAAAAGAGAACTCTCTGATCATTTCTGAACAACCAGAAAGGACTTTCAATTTAATAAAGACAGCAGCACCTAGAGAACATACCAAGACATTCTGCAGCCCTAGCAAGCATCTGGCAGACAATTCCATTACATTTGAGACAGGAACCAAAGGCATTACAATACTAATAACAGTTGTTGCATACATTAGGAGACAAGGGGCTAACAGAGGTTCACGTCACACTGAGGCATTTTGACAATGACTGAATTTCAGTCATCAAACCACTCTATATAAAAATAAAAAGCCCAGACAGTTTAATATGCCAGGCAGCGTAAACCCCAGCTTCACCAGTTTTTAGGGAAGAAATACAGCACTTTTAAGTGGCACATGACGATAGAAAACAGGGCATTGAAAACAAGGTGCAGAAAATGGGGCACATTTTGCGCCAAGCATGGTCATCTGAGGTCCACAGTAAGGAGGCTGTCTTACCACACTGCCTCCTCTTGTTCATTCGCCTCCTTAAACTCCTCTGTGCAAGCTTCCTCTGACCCTGACTTCCATGAGCCCAGAGTCTACCTTAAAGGAATGAACATGAGCAGAAAAGTCCAGAGGATTTGAACTACTCAGCATGCAAAATTGGCTTCTTACGAAATAGTTCTCACCTGCGAGCTCTGATGAATGATTACAGCATTTAAGCACAAGTTAGGAGAGACAAAGAATATTTTTAGCATTAATGTACAAGGAGTGAGATACATGCCTTGATAAGCAAGGCAGGAAGGCTGTGCCAGAGCTGTGGCACTGCAGATGGAGTCTCTGCTTCACCAAGCTTTTTTTGTTCTTTTTCCCCCCTCTGCCACTGAGTCAATGGCGTTATCTGTCTAATGCAGGCTATTCAGATTAGAAGCATCTGTTTTCATCCACTGCACTTTCTATATGCACATGTACAATTTGTGATCAAAAGCAGTACAGCTCAAGTTAGCACTCAAAAACCTAAGAAAAGTAAATTAGCACTGGCTTTTGAGGCTGGAGGTGGTTAGTGATGTGTTCCTATATTTACTTTGGCAATTAGAAAATATCTTCTCTCTCCTCCAGGAAAACAAGCCATCACCTCCTTCCCATGTTCAAGGCCATTTTTGTGAGGGAAATAAAGCAAATGCAGCAATAAGCATGTGACTAGCTAGGCACTACATGATATTGCAGCTTCTAATACAAAACAGGTTGGATGATACTTGCAGAACCCCTTCCCAGTCTTCTTCTAAATTAAGCTGACAGGCCTCTTCTTCAGGTAGCCTGGAGTTACAGTGGTACTTCAAAAATACTTGCCATAATGGTGCCTTCCTTCTCCTAACAGACAAGCCCAAGAAAAAAAAATATTTTCCTTTTCTTTCTAGAAACTATGTCTATTCCTTAACCCAACACAAAATTGCTTGCACTCAGTCCAGGACAAGCTAGTTGTGCATTTATTTGCTGGGGGACTTGGGAGCAAGCACAATGTTGATAAAGGGAAGAACACAATTGAATTCCAGATTTAGGCTGGGTGAAAACAACTGAAGGTTTAGTCACTAATGTGAACTCTCCACTTCTTAAATTTTCTACATAAGACTAAAAATGCTCCTAGAAGCCACAACTTCTCCACATCAATTTTCCTTGCATTTCTCCATTTGCTGGAGAGCTACGAGTCATCTTTAAGATCTCACTTTTCATTTAAAAACTGAATACAAATTTTCAAAATCTTCTAATGAGTTTCCACTTTCATTTTTTCCACACTTCTACTCGCAATTTAGCATTATTTCCCACCAATCTCCCTTAACAGCTCTTAGCAGTGATTAAGGCTTATTAAAGAAAGTTTGCTTGTTATTCTAAACAAGAAATTCAACAATGGCTGAATTATAAATCGGTGCTAAGGGTGATAGTCACCTTGCACTGAACACAGGCACTCATTGGGAATGATCAGTCATTCCTTTTTCTTTTACCATAGGAAAAAGAAATTCACCCTTACAGCATCAAACAAATTCTGAGAAAGTTCTCACATACTCCTCTTGCTGATGTAATGACACCCTCATCTTTCACTGCTCTGGAAAAAAAATGACCCTTGAAACATGCAACCTCCTTCCTTGTCAGTTATCCAAGCATCAGTAACAGAAAGGTCCCTCTCACTAGAACACCTCAGTCATGTCAGCCTTGATCCAACAGCAGACTGTATTGCTCTCCTTGAAGCGCCCCCAAACCATCAGTACAAATTTAATGCATCTTCAGTCACAGATTTAAGTAGTTGAAGGCTTCAGAAGCTGTTAAAAACTGTTTACAGATCTAGATTTGACAGTACACCCATGCAGAGCCAAACTGATTTTTAACCATTTCCTGACTGATGTAGAGCCAATGAAATAGGCCTGATTAGTAGCCTCTCTCACCACAAAGAAACACAAGGTTTGGAATGGGTCTGTGACCTTTCATTGCAATTGGCATTTTGCTTATAAAGACTAAAAGGAGTGAAGTAGAGGTTGACCTTTTTGATTGACATTATCTTGGTTTATTTTGATTGACATCTCAGCTGGACTTTCATCTAGCTATCATTTTTAAAGCTGGTTGCGATACTGATATCCTTCTGGTTCTGCCTGAAAGGCTGTCATGTAGCATCATTTGGTCACAGATGTGGATTCACAGAAACAACCTACAGTCTGAAGAATTTCATATTCCATTTCCAAACTAGCGGGCCCACCAAGTCATGATACATTTCACATATAGCAGATATGTGACATGGAAGAAAGCAGAAAAGCTCAGAAAGTGGTGAATCTGAGTAAAAACACGGAAGAGTCATTTCTGATAAATTTGACTGTTTTATCAAAGCTGGAAATGGGAAAGAAACTATCCATGACAAATTTAATGAGACTGCATTTCAGTCCTTACAACCTGGCTCAATCAAACAACTTTACAAATTAATTTGTTTTTTCACCTTGGTGATTCTATGCAAATTATGGTTGGACACATGAGTGAAAAGGAATTTTGTAATCCCATTTCTAATAGAACATACCACCTGAATATATCACAAGGAGTTCTCTTTGGCACTTGAAGGTGCAGGTAAACCACAAACAGAATTACTTACCTAACCCAATGTAACAGCAAGGAAGGTAAGAAAACTGCTCCTTACAGTCAGGTTTCAAGAAAAAGTTACGACACCTCAATAGATTTGTTAAGTGCAACACCATGGATTAGTATATGACAACATTAAACCTGCTTATTCCGGGTTTGTGAGACCATCAGTCTTTTTCGTACATCCTAAACTAACACATGCAAAAGATAAGCCAATATAAAAGCAATGGGACAAACTTCATTTTCCTTAACCTCTGGCAAAGCTCCCATCAAATGAGAAACGCATCCAAGGCTCTGGCTTTATAGGTCTCAGTACATTAAATTAAATATTTGGCCCTGGGACAGCTGGAGTCTATTTTTTTGCATTAAAGGGGTAGTTTGACGAATTTTCCTCCCTTTTACAAAGCTTTGAAATTGAATAAGCTTCAAGTTGGCTAACTATTACGATTCCAATTTAGAGAAAGCCAGCATAGTAGAAGGAAGGCAATAGTACATTTTTCCTATTCAAAGCCCTCTCCCCAATGTCATTCAGGTTTGCTTTTGTTTTCACACTTTTCAAGGATAGCCTTGAAAATTCTCTCAAGCGTCTCTGAGGCAAAATGACACATTTCTCTGAAATTCCTTAGCTCAAACTTGAAGAGCTGACTGCTCCTTTGGGGCTATCAGAATCGTTCTGCATTTCACTGCATGAGCTGATTATTGCTACAAATACCAGCACATACGGAAAGAAGACAGCGGAGGGAATGGCTGAGTACAACACAATGGGAAGCAGCAGGATGCACAGAGGTGATGAAGGACTTGGTGTGAGTCAGCAATTGAAAAACAGAGACAGCATATTATTTGAAAATAGATAAAGAAAAAGATATGTGTCAGAATTCAGGCTTCATCTTTCTCATGTTTTCATAGCTGCTTCTCATTACTTGAGTTACCATGACTTCAGTATGAAGTGATGGTAAAGTAGTCAAAATCAAGTTGAAAAATAGCAGGTGTTTCCTCAGAGCAAAGGGTACAAAAGTATGAAAGAAAAACCAATAAAGCACTTACATCCAAGCACCCCTCACAGTAATTACTGGGCTTTATCCACTTAACACGTTGAAGTCTGAAGGAACATGTTTATTTTGTAAGGGGATTATTGGGCAAATTATGCAGGGAACTGCAAACTAGGAGCTGCGTGGTAAAGAGTCATCTCCAACTAATGCCGTCAGCCCATGCTCAGCAAGAAGAGCAAACTTGTGCACTACCTGGCTAATTCTAAAATGGCAAATAAGAATCGTGACAGGGAATGGATAAACACCTGAACTGTTAGAGCAACTTGAAGCACAGCTCAGAAGCTAGGACAGGCCAGGAAAAGTTTCAGATTAAATGGTGCAGGTAAGGCCAAGCCCTTCTCACATGTTGGACGTGGCGTGGTGCTGCAGCAGTTCTGTGGAGGGTCTCAGGCCTCCATACACATGCATAACAACATCTCAACACACACAGACATATTTCCAGAGAGGGTAACACTATGGAGCCTTTCACAAGGGCACTGTGCACCTAAAATCACAGAAAAATTCAGAACTGACCATCACAACATCTAGTCTGGCCCTCATGGTTACCTCCCTGTGCAGTCAGATGGCTCGTTGTACTCTCAGACACCTTAAGACCAAAGAGATGACCTGGTGAGAGCAGCAAAGCTGCTGACAACAGCCACATCATTTAGGACCGTACTGGGTATCTGGCATCCAGCACAATGCATGGTGGTGATATTCAAAGAATAAGCTCACATGGCCTGGTACACTCTGGTGAGAAGAGGATGGACCTCTGGCCTCATACAAAAAAAAGCAGGGTTTTCTGTACTAGCAGTATGGATGCTGTCTGTTTTGTCAACCTACATGTTTCCTGAGGAGACCGCCATGGACATCCTCTGTAGGTTTTCACATCTTAATATACGTGGCCACTTTGGCCATGGGGCTACAATCTGATTAACTGCCTCAAAGACTACTTATAAAAATCAATAAAAATTAGAAATATTTTTAATTTTTTGACTGAAATTCAATCTATGAGTAAAAAGTTTTGACGGTACTGAATTTTTTTTAGATTTTGTTTCTTCAGTATGAAATTTCAAGCTCTGGAACATGTTGATAAATTGGTATTTGCCAGACTAAATGCATCTGGTTGTGTACAACTGAGGTCAGTTTAACACAGACATAGCTGAAGATAGCCATCACATTTTCCCTTCCCAGGCTGTCACATAACAAATGTTTATTCAGGAAAAAAAAACCAAAACAACTCTTTGGCCTATGGTCTTCAATGCTGAGTCAGAAGTAACAGATATGATATTGCCTGGTAAGCCGATCAAAATTAGAGCAAGTGTTGTCACTGCACCCTAAATCTGAAAAAAAAAAGAAGTGAAGGCAGCAAATGCCATTTCAACCAAGGACAAGTGAGACATTGCAATGTATATGGATAAAATAATGGATAACTGTACCATAACATGTTTTTTCCCCTGGATTCATTCAGTCAGTTTTTGTCTATTTTCCTTCTGTTGCTGACTAGAACAATAAAGAAGATGGAACATATAATACAAGCCTGAGGGGTACAGTAATAAACCCACAGTTATTAATGATCTGTCCTGGTTCTAGCAATGAGACCCTGACAGCTGTCAGGTTTCAGACACGTCAGACGCCTATTGTGAAATGTAGTGAGAATATCTGAGGCCTGTTATGATTCTCAGTGCTGCAGATGTCTGGCCTTGGGAAGTCTGACAAGCCCTTTGGAATTATGCATCACACATTAATATGACAGAATTTTTATAGACAGGGAAAGATCATCTTATCACGGTATTTGTACCCTTCCTGTATGTGCAGCCCTCAGCTTTATGGTGATGGTGAGTTTGTAGACTCTTTCAGTGGGGACCTGGGGCTGCCTCCAGGATCCATACTTAGGGTATTGATGATCCATTCAGGCAAAATATAAGAACATTATCTACCCATCTGGTTGGAATGCAGTATGAGAGCACAAGGAGTATGAGAATAAGTATCAAAGGACCTTATTCTGCAAGGTTTTCCAATTCTGTGGAAAGTAGCAAGTACCATAAATTTCCATTTAATTCAGAATTGCTCAAGTATCAGGCTTCTGCCTCATGCAGGATATACCAGGATGAACATGGTAGAACTAAACTGGTTCTTAAATTCACACTACAGGAAACAGTGGGGTAGATCTTGAAGCAAGCACATGTATTCTTTCAAATTGCTAGAAAGAAGAAGAATTGTGCTTCTGAATGAGGTAACAGTAGGATCATTTCTCCTTGGAATATATTCTGGGCACATTTGGGATTGGCAAGGAGATCTGGTAGTTCAAATCCCAGCCAAGCCATCACATTGATCAATGGCCAAATTCTAAATTTCATTCTTAATATCCTGCCTCGGTGAGGGGTGAGAGAAATGGAGAGAGCAGAATTTGATGTACTGTAACTGTGTAAGAAAACACGTGTACTATCCCACTAGAATTGAGACAGAGTTTCTACATGCAGAGTCAGTCAACAGGTCCCTCTCATCACTGATCTCTCCATGTTTCCATCACACCAGGCATTGCAGACTGTGCTCCCCGCTGCCAATATCCTTCAAAATTTTTCATATTTGTCAATTTACTTCCGATGCCGCCATAGTCATTGCACAAAGGAAGCTGCTGGGAACTGATGCTTGTAACTACAGATACACCGTTCTCTTCTAGGTCCCATAACACAGAAAGGCAAGTCCTTCCACCATGCTAATGTGACAGTCAACCGATACAGACAACAAAATCAGCAAGGACAGACCTGAAAATGAGTATCCAGTCTGGGGAAGCACTCTCCCTGAAGGACTTGCTACAAAACTGATTGTTCCACTGCTGGAACAAGCTATTAGTCGTGCAGGTTTCCTGGCACGCAGTCACATACTCACTTCAGCTCATAATGAAGGCCACTTTTAAGGCTTGTTGCAGGCACTGCGTGCCTATAAGGGCTGCCAGGAAAACAAAGACAGTTTCAGGCACAAGGTTCTCAAAACACTCCTTTCTCTTGTGATTCTGTCCATAATGAAATCCATGATGAAAGACCAAACTGAAAGTTGTGTCAAAAGCTCAGCGCAATATCGATATTTTAAAATAATCTATTATTAAAATATCTATTTTTAAATAATTCATTGAAACGGGTAATTTTTTCTCACTGCTGTGCTTTCAACCGAAGCACTGCAGCAATAGGTTGATAACTTAAGACTTGCAGATGACAGTGAAAAATCCAAATGCTGTTTTGTCCTCTGTATAGTACCTTGTGTAATGTAATTCTGGTCAGTGTCTCCAGCTTATCATAGGCCCTAACTTAAAGCCAACAACCAAAGGTACTAAATGAATAGGAAACCCCAAGGAAAAGAGGAAGTTCTTCTTCAGCTGATCAAATGGAGTAATCTCTAAAAATTAAAAAGACTCTATTGGTAAAAACCAAACTAGATTATTAAAAGCTGAAAATAATAATCTAAGTGACTGCATGTAGCCCAAGGAAAGAAATTTTAAATGTATATGATTTTAACTTCATGACTAACTTGGGCTATAGCAGACCAATTTTGTTCATGTGGGAAATACCACAGCATGTGATAGGATTATTTATGTGCTTGTTTACAACATATATGTGATAGATGAATTATGCATGCTTCCTGTGAAAGTATAACACAGATCTTTGTTTAAAACAAATTATATAAGTTATGAGGTACTTTAGCAAATGTATTTAACAATGTGCCTTTAAATATAAATGGATTAATGAACATGCTTCAAAGATAAACTGAATTACAATGAAGATGTATTATGAGGATCTTGTCAAAAAGCATTGGAAATAGGAGTTCCAGATGTCACAGTTAGAGTGTTCCCACTGGATTCATGGAAGTTCTGATTCTTTGGTAGTAAAACCACAGCTAAGATTTTAGCATATAGAGCACATAATGAAATTTGTGTTCTTCTCAGACCTGTAAACAGGAAGAATTGTCAAAATGCTGTTGTCAAAATGTCACGGTAAAATCTTGTCTCCAGAATTTCAGCTGACCTCTGGTGGAATAAGATTTTGCCTCTCTGAGTGTCCTGCAGTCACACAGAGAGAGACTGGAAGAATTTTTTTTTTAAATCAAAAAAGATTATAATGAAGATTGTATGGTAAATTACAACACAGAACAAAGGTCCACCTACTAGTACCAAATCAAATATGTCTCAGTGATGTGTTAAAAAGCAAAGTCTAGAGTAGGAAGTGTTTGTCTCAGCCTGGGAATATCCTTGAAGAGCAGGAGAGAGGATGAGCGAGAAATGAGGTGGGTAAGAATGTGCAAGAAAAACAGACAGATGGGAGTTGGAGAGAAGAGCTTAAATATCTCCTGGAACAATGGCCCAGAACAGAGTGACCCTGATCTCCTCATTTTAGAACACACCTGTAGGAAACTGCTGTCACCAGAATCCAGACTAGCCCGTGTAAGCTCAGCCCTATCCTCTCTGGGAGGGAAGCAGGTTCAACAGCATTGATACCTAATTGTTCTACAGAGAGTACAATTGCAAACAACACACCCTTGCAATCACAGGAACCGCAGACCTGTTACCTTGCATCTACTTCATGTTCATGGCAAACTCATGTTGACCTTCTCTGCGCATTTAATTGCTTCATTTAGAGAGAAATAGCTTGAAACGTATGAGAATAAGACCACATCATTTCTACCACCCCAGGACCCCTCAAAGCGAGTGCATCAGATGCTTGCCTAAAGGATAAGAAAGATAATTTCAAGTTTATTCAGGAAAAATCAAGACAATAATAGATTTCTCTTTGCCATAGAGCTGCTGGATAAACCTTCTCCTCAAATGTCCTGTGCAGAGTCCAATACTTGGCCTTCAATATGCTCCCAGCTAAGCAATGCAGTGAGACAGGAGAAGAACCTCCAATCTGAAGAACCCCAAAGAAGCAACAGGTATAAAGAAAACTGTGAGATGTTGCCATGACTAGGAGGTTTTATGATGTGAGGAGTTCTGTTAAAGCATAAATACTGTCAAGAAGTCCACAAAGAGTTAGACACACTCAAGGTTAGGCAGAAGTTCACTGATATTTCTGATACTTAAATTTTGCACTGTTAATCAAAAAGGCCAGGCAACTCATTTCTGAACCAACTCCTCTGCAGACTAGTAATGAACCCGAGATTATAGAGGACAAGTCCCACAGACTGAAATGGGATTGAAGAGGCCAATTCTCATGAGCATTTTTGAAAATCAGCCTACCAGTTTTGTAAACCCTGGCCTGAGTTTTTCTGCTGAAGATTTTTACTAGGTAATGTCAGATCACAACAATTTCTTTATCCATCAAATCAAGAGCATCAATATATGAGCATCCACTCCATTTCTGCCTCCAGATACCAAGACAAAAGCAGCAATCCTAATTAGTTAAATTAAAATAGCAAGACACATACAATCATTCCTTTTTAGACCAAACCAGCTCCTAAAATGACAACTGATGCAAAAATAATTAAAACAAGACAGATGTGGGGGAGGAAAAGGAGAAATAATGTATTTAGAATTTGAAGAGAAGTAATTAGTTTGGGCAGGTTATTTATTTATGTAAATTGAAAAATTAGCTGTAGCAGGCACAGGCAGCAGATCCAAATGCCTGCTTTGCTCTTTCTTCACAACAAAAGAAGAAAAAGTTATGGCAAAATAGCACTCTGGGTTTCAAAGCATGCATACTTCCTCAGAGAATGTGTAAGAGAGCATTCTCCATAATGAAACACTGCTGGCCAGCAACAGACATAAGATCGTATGCCAAGAGATAATCCTAGTAATCTTAAAATTTAGGGGCTTTTTTGGTTGGTTTGTTGCTTTGTTTTTTCACCAGAGACACTTGCCTTGATTTCATTTATTGTAGCATTATTTTCAGTTCTTGAAATGCCACTTCAATGATTTTCTCAAAATTTCCTTCAGTTCAGAAAGTAAATTGAAGTGTAACTCGGTAATACAGCTGAGTGACTGGATTAGTCAAATGTGTCCTCTGGAGACATCGGTGATGCCAAATTGAGGAAATGATTTAACTTCTTGGTATCAGGTGCTATTCCACCACTCCTTGTAGGTTTGCAGAGGCACAGTATCATTTTACCTAACATTAACAAGCAGAACTGGAGAGGGTGTTGTTAAACCAATACACAGTAATTTTGTGGTGTAACATACCATTCACTGGCTTTCCTCAGTCTGTCTTTCCATCTTCCTTCCAAGTGAAGACCTGTGCACGCCACCACTATCGGAAGGCATGGTGACCCTCTGTACAGATCTTCAGGCACCACCTCCTGTGACTGAGGCAGGGTCAAATACAAGAAAGATCCTGTCCCATTTTCAACAGATGGTGCCTTTGTCCTCAGACTGCCCTGTCTGACTAACCACTAAGCTCCAAATTTAGTTTTGAGTAGCAAACTTGCAAAGATTAAAGCAGAACTATTTGAGTAGCACCTTCAGACAGGCTCAGAGACTTCAGCTGTGTTTAAGCACCACAGCTTGGTAGGGGATACAGCCTGTCACTTCAGCACCACCATTTTCCAATTTGCAGACTTAGAAAACATGCATGCTGCAAGGCATGCTTAACATCTGCTCTCCCCGAGGAGATCAGCAGCCCAAAGGCAAAGCTCTAAGTACAAGGTAACAAAAAAAGAGCCCTTATTACTGCTATTCACATTCACTGCCTTTGACCCAGAAAGCCTTTCAACCTTTGAAGCACCCTTGAGTTGCATTTTAAGTCACTGCAGTCCACTCTTTCTGCTCAGAAGCAGAAAATAACAGGCAGCAGAAGGACTATAAATTGCTTTATGGATGCTATAAATACAAATAACCCTCACCCATAAAGTTGCATTGGCATTACAAAGATCTAGCCATTTATTTAATGCATGGCACAGCCACTCTGCAGCACTTGGAGGAGGCGGATGATGATGCTGTCACAGAGATTCCATCTTTAGCATGTGAAATGTCCCTCTGACTCACATAACATGTGAGAGAAAAAGAAGCTGCGAATGCAAGCACCTGCAGTACAAAATAGCCTTAGAATCGTAAGAAGAAATAAATAGTACTCCTACCTGTCAGCAGTGAACCTGGATAGCTGCCTCCCATGATTTATATCCTATCCCAAATAACTCCTGATGGGAAATAGAATCATGAAGAATAAACGTCTTGAAATAAATCAATTTATTAAGTCTTTCAGAGACTTCAGCTTTACAAAGCACTAAAGATCTGACGGTCCCACTTCAGGAAGAAGCTGTGAAGCTCTGCACTTATTTCCTTCATCAGCCTTCATACCTACATGTATGTCAAAAAAACAGAGGCAGGTTATAAACTAAATTGTTAAAAGACTTCTATTTTGGAATAAATCTCTGCTTTGCTACTCCATAGTCAGATTCAGATAATCCAAGACATTTTGGTGCAACACAGAATAAGGTCCTCTTCTATTTGAGAAAAGTGGCACAGCAATTCTCAGAAGAGATATATCCTGGACCTTCCTGAACAACAACAGGGAGATATTCTCCAAGGATCATCACCGGCATATTGTAATGGTTGCTACAGGACCTTAATTTGTTTGGTTTACTGGTAAAGTAAACAATCGTGAAAGACCTTGATACCTATTATGACAGAAAGCAACACATCTTAAAGGACATGTTCATCCTGTAATATCTTTACCGAAAATAATATTCCTACTGAAACTCTATCACTTCTGAGCCCATATACTCAGTAACTTACTTTTGGGGGATTGTCATACATATGTCGTCTGGTTTTTAAATTGTTTGAGGTTATCTTTAGCCTCCAGGGAACCTTAATTAGGCAAGAATTAAAAACACTAAAAAGAGTCCTTTCAAAATCACTAAGACTAAGCAATGAGAGAATTACCAAAACAATTCAGAGTGAATCATTTAACTGGGTTCCCAAAGTGAAGAACTGCCTAATTAACTACCTATTCCCACTTGTGAAAGAACAAACAACTTCAGCATTTAAAGAGGCAGCACAAGGAATTCAGATTGGGAGATACAGTGTGACTTAAATTCCTGTGATGAGGGTAGTTCTGTGCCTGATGATGTTACTAACTAGAAGGTGGACAGTAAGTGGCATCCAGGCATCTAATGTATTTCATGGCTCTTGCCTCTGATTTGCTAGAGTGCTTATTCAGTGTTTATTCAACACCCAGTTATGAATAATCTCCCAGTACAGTTTCCATAGTCCTTCCTTCCAACCTGTCATTCAACAACTCTTCTGTGAAATTACTGAGAGTCTTCAATCAAGGCATTCTGAAAGTAAAATAAACCTTTTTTTTTTTTTCATTAATCTGGGTAAGTAATTTACTTCACAACACCTAGAAAGATATGACTACTTTCTGAGATAGAATTCAGCTGCCATAACCAAGACACCATGCTTTCTTTTCCTGTTGTCTCCTCCCTGATTTGCCTGCCACCTCCTGGTATCATCAAGGTTTGACAAAGAACTCTTAGTGTACAATTCTGTGTTCTGGATGTGACAGAAACCTTACTGCAATAAAAGTGTTTAGGATCATGGCTCTGGTACTGAAACATATCTAACCAAAGGGAATGAATTGCATGGACAACTTTAATTGCCTCACTTCCCATTTGCTTATTGACTGCCAGGCTTCTTCAAGTGTTTGCAACTAGAACAGACATTGCTTGCAGCATTTCAAGGTTATAATCATAGATGAGGTTCTGATCATCTCTCACAGGGGTGCTCTTACTGTGGGCACAGAATTTAGCGGCAAATTTCTAGGCAGAATCTGCAGAAGATATGTAAACATTTTTCCAAAGCCTTTATCATGAAGCCAAACTTTAACTTCTTCCTCCAAAGCAAAATGGCATTTAAAACAGCTAACAAAACTACATTTTCTCCATTCTCAAAACCACAGAGCCATTTAGGACAGCAAATTAAAAAACAGTATCTGCATCAAGCTGACATTCAGGTTGGGAATTGTTCAGGCCACATCGTTAAATCTGGCAATTGAAAAGCTGGATCATTTAAAGGAATTGACCTTTAAGTAATATATGATTCTCAGCCTTAACTCTTGTGGAGCTGCTGGCATTGGCAGTCTAATCAAACCCACCTACGATAGCTAGTGATAACATTTCATTTAAAGTGGTAACAGTTAATTCTCTCCCTTGCTTTCTACGTCACTATGATTTCAACTGTTCTTATTTGAATGTTAAAGAAAAAAAAACCAAACCAGAAACAACTTGAACATTGAGCATCAGGAAGAAAGTGAAATACGAATCTGAGATGTGAAGCCCGTATGTCCCATGGACACTACTGCAAAATGTGGATTTGTCTCTAGGCTACCTGTACCAGCCTTTATGTAAGAATGATGATCTGATGAGCAGTAACATGCTGCTGACTACAAATTACAGCCACTCCAAAGGGTGATACCATACTTTTTATCCCACTTTTAAACAATTCCACAGAGACCGAGCACTTTTCTAGAGTTGTTTCCACTACATTTGGATCATTTCTGAGTTTGGAGGCAATTTTTAAAATGCTATCTGGTGGTTTTTTTCCATCTCTAGGGAACATTACCTTAATATGCCCTTCTAGAGAGATCATTTGGATAAAGTGAAAAATAAAGACAACAGGTTGGTTAGAAAAGGCTTTTAGGAAAGTCAAGCCAGGACTTATAACCGACCCTGTCAGGATCCAGGTTCACACCCAAGTAGTGCTCAGTCAAACCTGCATAGAGCAGTTCCCACTTACCTGATAAGGGAGGAACACAGTTACTGAGAAGTAAAATATGGCTGGAGGGGGTAATGAAAAAGGAAGAAAAGAACAAGTTAAGCCAGAAGGATGCGCCACTTTCTATGGCATGGGGTTTGCTGGGCATTTAGCAGAGTCACAAGCTGAGATCCTCAGCTCTGATGATTTTAATCTGTAGAAAGGCTCAGCACAGTGTAAAGGAATGCTAGTAGCTGCGGTTTCAGTCAGAGAAAGATTGCTGCAGTACAGCTGCCTGGTGTCCCATTAAAACACTGTAGCAGCCCATGTTAGGGCTAGGCTCAGAAAAAAGGAGTGAGTTTCCTAGGCAGAAACTCTATGTTTACAAAGCAGTGTTAGAAAGCTTGCAGAGGAGCAAGCTGTTTTTCTGGAAGTATTTTTGACCTCCTCAAAAGCAAGAAGAAAAAAAAAAAGAGGAAGAAGTGAGTTAAAAAATAAGTATGAGTAACCTCACAGTATTTGCCTGAAATCTTTGTTAGCAGAAATCACCACGCTTCTTGACCCAAGTGGCAGCAGTTTTTCTACAGAGCAGCTATGGCTGCAATGCCAGGCTCTGCTCCAAGTCAGGACAAAGTTGGACATCCCCCCACCTGAAATGCCAGGTCAAGAATTTGGTGCCTGCATCCAGGCCTGCCAGGGAGGCAGCACAATCCACCTCCATTTCACAGGCACTAATCATCTCCCCCCCTCTAGCCCAGGGAGAGCCCCTTCCCATTAATATGTCTCTACCAGAACAATTCATAAAACACCATCGAGAGATGAAGCTCAGCAAACACCAGAAAGCTATTATGGGGGAATTGGAATGCATTAAACATAGCTCAGGACTGTGAGGCTCCAAAATGATAGTAGCATTTGGTTTGGGACACTTGCCTGGAAATGTTAGAAGATCTTTTAATAAATGTACTAAATAAGATGCATAATTTAGCTTCTTCTCAGCAGAACATGGGCTGGCTGCCAGATCCAGTTTCAGGCTTGACTCAACATCAGAGCTACCCGCTGGCCCAGTACAAATAGACTCATTAAAAAGCGGTTGCTGCTGTGTGCTCGGGCTCTATTTCTCTCACTAATAGCTCAGTTTATGCTTCCCCCTTTTAAACAAATAGAGAAGCTTTTTCCAGAGAGGACAATATTCTCCTGTACACACATTCCACACATATGAATTCAGGAAATATGCTGGGAGGTGAAGGAAAGCAGAAGAGCAATGGCTCCCCCCATGCAGGAAAGGGAAGACATTCAAGCTAGATGTATCACTTAATATGGATGCTGAGTGATCGTGGTATTTATCAACTATAACAGAGGAAGCTCACAGTCCAGATGAGGTCTCCATTTCCCTTGTGCTAGACATACTCAGAGTCAGATCCACAGGCAGAGCCTGACTCTGAGCAAGTAGCGCAGAGAGATCCAGGAGAAAAAAAATCCTCTGAAGGAGGCAGCTCCCCAGGGACACCACTCACTCCTTCTATTTTCAAGTCCCATTAAGCCTTTTTTTTCTTTTCTGGATTCAAGTGGGTTTGTGACTATTGCCAGACCTAACAGAACATCTCAGCAGTCAATTGTTTTCAGATTTGCTCTACAAAATTTCCTTTCAGATTTGCTTTCTGGTTGTTAGTGAAAACAGTGGTATAGGTAAAACTGGCTTTTTGACTCATTTGTATGAAGAGAGTGAGAAAATCCCACTTTATATTCTAGCTGGACCTCTGGCAATGTCTCGTAACACTATTGCATTCCTTTGACTTAAAGCTCTTATTTTGTTCCAAGGGCTGACAAAAGGGTGAATCTTGCACTGGAAAGCACAACATCAAAGAACATTAGCAACGTATATCATCAGAGGTGATATACAGCACATAGGTGTATGGATGTACATCCATCTTTAAAAGTGGATGTAAACACAAAGGCTTAAACAGCCTCAAAACACCACCCTATCCTCACCCAAACTAAAAATTTGTAAGAGCCTAAATGATGTTTCTGGTAAACTTTACAGGTATTCATACCTCCCGAAATGGCCTTTAAACAAGCAACTTAAAAGCTCAGGCTAAGAGAAGTTAAAAGCACGCTCCAAGCTTAAACCTCTCAAGGCTGAAGTGCTGCTCTTGGTCACTGTTTATTATTTGTGGTTCAGGTACCAGGTAAATGAAGGCACTGCACTCCCACACAGCAAAACAAAGTACTGTTCCCACGTTTAACACACCTGGCTGTATTTCACACACCAGATAGGTCTCCAGCCATGATCCTAGAAAAAGTCACCATCCCACCCACCTCTGGCCCAAGCCAATCACGTCTTCTTCCCTCCCCAATGGCCAGGAGCACCTGCTGTGCCTTCCCACATCGCTGCCTTCTGGAGTAGCCTGTGCCCCCACACTCCCTCCACTAGACTAGTTCAAAGAAAATGCAAACACAGGAAATAAAAAGTATGTTTTGTTTTTGAGGAGCATTGTAGGCACTTCTTCCTAGGTAAGAATTTTGAAACAGAAACAGATACCCAGCCCTCGCCTTTAGGGCACACCCTTATATTTAGTGTTTGCTTCTCACTCACTCTGGGTCATGCTCCATAACCCAGACTGTGCTCTGAGATGCCTAACTACCTTCAAGACACTGCAAAGAAAGCAGACACCCAAACCAGGCTTCTGTCAGAGTCCACAATGCTCATAGGTTCTTAGGTGATATTTATGGAGTGACACCCAGAATCAGTGACAGAACAAAGATACTTCTATGTGCTTAAGCTTTCTTGCATGGCTCAAGCCTACAGTGATGCTCCTGCACGCTGAATTTCAGAGCTGGAGTCTTTGAATCTATCTGACAAAATTTGCATATAGCTTCAAAAAGCACTGCACTTTAAATCCTGAAATACCTGAATCATCACCCTATTAATTCTGATTCAAGAGCATTTCAACCCCGATGAACTAAGGTAACGCCAGACTGAAAAAGCCCCTAGAGTTTTTGGTTATTTCTTCTACAACTGCACACCTCCCAAGCATGCACTCTTTATTTCCAATCAAACTTGAGGTCTCTAGGTAGTCTATTAGCAATTATTTTTCATTTCTTTTCCCAGGCCTCTGTTTCCTATTTCATAGAGCTTAACCTATGCTGAAAACCTACTCCTCAATACTACTTCTCTATTTTCTTAGCATAAAAAAGAGACCCTGTTTTAGCTTTCAATAGAAGCTGAACTGGCACACCTGCTGATTATTAGTATCTTTCAATTACACCTTCTCCTCCTCCTAAAAGGCCCTTCTCAGCCCTACATAGTCTATTTAAAAAAAAACCCATAAGATGTTATTAGGCTACTTACAGGCAATGGTTAGGCAGAAGATGTTAAGGCAGTTCTGTAGCTATTCTAGGTGTGGTTTTGATTTAGAACTTGTAATGGTAGGAAGTACATTTATGAAGACTTATAAATGCGTACTGAATGACAGACAGGTGGATATATAGTAGGGAGTACACGTTCTGCAACTTCTTCACTATATAATGAAACAGCTTCATCAGTTCTATACAGCTAAAAAAGAAAACCTTCAGAAATAAAAACTTCAGAACTGCAGTAAAGTTTTATTAGAACTGGTCAGCTATCAACTGGATAGCCCAGTGAATCAAAGAAATCTAGACAAAATATGGCTTAAGGATGCTGTCTCTTATGTACACTGTTATCAACTCTTCAGATAGTCTATTTCAGCCCTATAGAGCAGGCCTGCTCAGATATAATTGGTCTTGGTATAATTGTGTAAACTAATTAGCCTTCCTTACGTATGCAAAAATGTTCAATCCTGTGCAAAAAGGGTGTTTGGTTCCTGCATAGCTCAAATAAGACTTTAAATTATGCGCTGACTGGAGTTCTGCCATCACAAAAGTTTGCCTGTGCGCTGTCAGGTACGAGTTCTTCATTTTAAGAATATATAGTACATTGTTTTCCAATTAGATGCTACACCAAAATCAATGGAAGCCTCCTTTGCAGCAAGATAGCAGAGCAATGTTCCAAAGCCTTATTGATTTTAAGAGGGCTTTGCTAGGACAGAAAGACCTATTTGTGTGAAATACTTTGTTGGCTTACAGGCTGGAGTTTTGAAAAAGTCTAAAAAGAAATGGCTTTCCTCTAAGAGTTATATGCATTTGTGACGATGATGAAGGATGCTTTGTAGTTTGAGTATTACTGCTACAGCCATCTTATCCCATTTGTCACTAGGAATTACAAGCCTTATCTACACAAATGTACAGCGTTTCATAACTGGGATTTCAAAGCTGATCATACAAAAGAAAGTCAAGCTTATCTGATGTGTGCCCAAATGTTCCCAACTCTCAATATGCTAAACCTGCTTCCTGCACTCTCTCTTCCAAGGGATGTAATTTTTTGACTCAAGTTGTAGAAAATTCCCTCTTGTCCAAGTTGCATCAAATTATCCACAGTGAATCTGGGGGGAAAAAATGATACTTCTGCTGTGCCAGCATCTGGAAAGCAGCCTGATTGACAAGACTAAAGAGCAGTCTTTCTAATTGCATGTTCAATCATTTTAGCTCTGCCCTTCCATATGGTGTAATCTTTCGTTTAAGAGCAAACAGCAAAAATTCCCTGTGACAGTGTATTGGAAAGATTACCCTTTACCAATATTAAGATGTCCAGGGTAAAAATTGGATAGGTTTGAAAACCTGGAGTGTTAAAAAGCTTTCAGGTTCAGAGAGGCTGAGTTCAAACAAGTAGAGACAGATATATTGCAAAGCTGAACAAATTATTTAATAAACTGTATGTGCTTGCACTGATTAGCTGAATAGACTGAGCAGTTCCAGTGAACATAACGTTATATACTCAAATATTCACAGAAATAATTCACAGCTACAAAACCTATTATGTCTTTTTCACTACAAGGGAAACCTGGGATAAGTCCAAAGAGAAGAAAGCAACAGCAAGGCACTTTATTTTGCCGTGTACTATAGCATAGTCATAGGAAATTGGGAGCTGTGTAGCATGAATATCCCTCAGCATACCCTGGTCTCTGATTAGTAGGAAATGAATGACAGCAGTAGAGCTACTCAGGCTAATTATCAGTTTTGCTGCATTTCTAATAAGCTCTTAAAATCTAATTTTGGAAGCAGGAGTTTTGTCTCCTGCAGGGAATGGCTGATAGAAATGAGCAAGATTCCAGTTTGTCAAGCCTGGTCATTTCTCTGGCAGTTAAGTTCTCAGTGAATCAATAGGTGAGGGGCAGAGTACGATTTGTGTAATACTAATCCATTTTACAACTATTATTCTACACTTTTCTAGGGATGCAAACCATTTCCACAATTAGACGAAGCCCTGCCAATTCCAAGCTCCCCTGCTAAGGTTGGGGTATTAATGAGAATGACTCCATGATTTCATACACGCCTGTCTATTAGGAGACAGACTGACCATCAATTAATCTCAGCCAGCCACTGTGCAGTAACGGTTGTCAACCAATGACTGTGTTGTAAGGACCAGAGTGTGCAACTGAGACACCAAATCAACGTTTCATTAAGCTGCAGGAACCATTCAGTCACTATTTCAAGTATGCATTCTTAAATACACTTGCTGTAGCAACTGGAATTAGGCTTCTGGTTGCTCCCTCTACTCTCTCTTTGTCACTATGCTAGCAAGAAAAAGCATCAAGCCCTCTCCTCTGGCTAAGGATCTTGGAAAGATATCTGGGGACACAAACCAGTTAATGACTCCTGATGCAGACTAATTTCTGAAGGGTCTTTGCATAAGTAATTCACTATTAAAAGTGTAACTTATTACAGGGAAGTCTGGAACTCCGTGACCAAAGGGGAGGTCAGGTGGCTGGCTCGTTCCAGCATATACATATCTTCTTTGGCTTATTAGAGCATGGGAGATCAGTGAAAGAGCTGTTGGATTGAAGCTCTGTGACTAATATTCAAATCCAAATTCAAGAATGACATGGGAAGCAAGGGAAAGGAGCAAGGAAGTCTTCAAAATCTCCCTTTTCTTTTTACCTGCTTTCTCCCTCATGTTTTTAAAGCTGTCCAGCCCCCAAGGCAGGGTTCCAAGAGCGCAGTCCTGGGGTTAAGGACAATGGGAGAAGAGGAGGAAAAAACTACAGGTCAGTGCAGGCCATTTATCAATCTGAATTGGCAACTCATGAGAAGCTCTGAATTGTTAAGTATCAATGGTCCAAGAGTTAAAAAAACAACCCTGTATGCAATAGGTACTGTTCACATTGCTAAAGGCACTCCTCAAAGGGACTGACATTAGAGTGGCAAGAGATTAACCTGACTAGAAGAGGTAGGACCAATGCATGATGTTCACTGAGGGACATTTCCATCAGCACTCACTCATGTTGTCTCCTTTCAGGGAAGCATCTTAGTCATGGCTTCACTGTGTGCAAGAGACAAGTCATGCCAGGCTGTCCTCAGTGTCTAATGGTATGTGGCAGCTTTGGATGGACATAGCCAGTCTGCAGAACTCTGATGAAAACTGATAGTATGTGTAAGTTAGGCTAAATACATTTTCCCCACTGATGAGAGTAATTACATCTTACATATAATTAGAAGTGAGTAGGGAGAGGAACTGCAACTCAGAAAAAAATGCTGAGATTACAAAATATTTTCTCTTCCAAAATATTTCAGTTTGGTAATTGCAAGTTATCCTTTTTTGGTACTTTACTATAATTATTATTGATATCTACAAGTGGAATTAGCATTTGAAAAGTAAAATGGAAATCTTTTCATCTGAAAATATTGAATGCTGTATTAAAAGTTTTTTATATCTACTTTTAGAAACAAAGGAACCAGAAAAGACAATTTCCTCCTTTTCAGTTCCAACAAACTGCAGTACCTTCCAGGTACAGGGTAGAAGCATGGATAGACAGCTGAAGACTTCAACCCTCTCAAGAAAACATTTTCAAAACCCATCTTAAAGACATGTGCCTTCCTACGAGGAGACAGAGAGCATATGTAGGATCTCTCCTTCCTTTAGCATGCTGCCATTTTGAGGTCAATGGCTGTTGCTTTGGGGTCAATCTGTACCGTGTGGGGCTCAAGAGCTAATTACCTATATCTTCTTGCTATATTTTTGTAGCCCTGAAAAGCTGTGTGATTACTTCCTCTTTGTTCCTCTGCTCCATGTAGAGCAATCTACAGGGATGCATCTGACTCCCACTCTCTCCTAGTGGGATTAAAGAGTCTGATATTTCTAGTCCACAGACACTAGCTAAAGGGAAGATGTAGCAAACTCTTGGTGAGGGGGACCTGTTGGACTAGTGAAAATTATTTTTTCATCTGTGGTTTTTTTTTCTCCTGGCCAGTACACCTGGAAGCAGAGGTGTGTCAGCTCCTAAACCACGTTGCTTATGTTGCTCTGATAACTTCTAATACAGCCTTGTTGTATCATTTTCCTGTCTCTAAAGAATTCAGACTTTTAGGTGCTTCCTTGAACCAAACCATTCAGGCTTCACCTTTGGCTAATTTCATCCTTTCACAGTAGTGAAAGCACATTGGTATTCTTTTATTTAGTCTTCTAAAGTTGCAGAAAGATAAAGCACTGTGATGCTTTGATGATACTAAAAGCTTTGAAGTTGTTGTTTCCCATTACTGCTCTCTTCCCTTCACTCCCTCCTCACAGCTCAACTCACTGTCGCACATTTCACTTTGAAATACAGCAATCACTGAGGAGCACAAGCACCAGCTGATGACTTCTCTTAAAAGGAACTGAAAGGGATACAAAACCAGGGCATAGGAGAATGTGATAATTAGCTATTTTTCATACTGTTCTAGACTTTCAGCATATGTAAACATGAAGTTGTGTGGCTACACAGAAGAGCTCCCTACCTCTCTTCTCCTCTTTTTTAATCACAGAATCACAGAATATCAGGGATTGGAAGGGACCTTGAAAGATCATCTAGTCCAATCCCCCTGCCGGAGCAGGAACACCTAGATCAGGTCACACAGGAACTCATCCAGGCAGGTTTTGAATACCTCCAGAGGAGGAGACTCCACAACCTCTCTGGGCAGCCCATTCCAGGGTTCCATCACCCTCACTGTGAAAAAGTTTTTCCTTATATTCAAGTGGAACCTTTTATGTTCCAGGTTGCACCCACTGCCCCTTGTCCTATCATTGGCCATCACTGAGAAGAGCCTGGCTGCATCCTCCTGACACTCACCCTTTACATATTTATAAACACTAATGAGGTCACCCCTCAATCTCCTCCAAGGTAAAGAGACGCAGCTCCCTCAGCCTTTCCTCGTATGGGAGATGCTCCACTCCCTTAATTGTCTTTGTAGCCCTTCCCTGGACTCTCTCAAGCAGTTCCCTGTCCTTCTTGAACTGAGGGGCCCAGAACTGGACACAATATTCCAGATGGTGTCTCACCAGGGCAGAGTAGAGGAGGAAGAGAACCTCTCTTGACCTACTGACCACAGCCCTTCTAATACACCCCAGGATGCCATTGGCCTTCTTGGCCACCAGGGCACAGTGCTGGCTCATGGTCATCCTGCTGTCTACCAGGACAAAGGTAATCATACAGCTTCTTCCAGAACTTGGAAATATTATTGATGAAACACTTAAAAATCTAAACTAAGCTGGGAAATAACAATTGTGAGCAGCACTAGAGAAAAACCAAAGTGGCTGAATAATTTGAGAATCAAAAATTAAAGGGAAGTCTGATGACATGAGGATGAAATTCCTGTATTTACCCTGTACCTTTTTGTTCTAGAAGATATTGGCTAGTAGTTCAGGCATTTATCTTTGCTTTTCTGAACACCTGCATTTGGTTATTCTTCTGACAGATCCTTAAAGGGGATAGTGGTGTTAAAGACACTCCAGTTAGAAATGTGGTTCCCACTGGGAATCCAGAACTTCATTTTAAGTACCTGCTTCTCTCTAAACATTAAATCTGGGGCCCTGGGTGCTCAGTGTGGTCAAACACACACCAAACAGGGCAACCATTCAAAAAGCAGCTCTTCTTCCATTTAACATGAAAACTGTCACTCTGGGGATTCCTGCTCTTTCTGTTTACATTAACCACGCCAGAGAATGCCCACCAAAGTCAAACGCTAAAGTGATGCCGACCTCACGAAGCCTGGTTAGACTTGATTTCAGTTTGTTCATTTCACTCATGACCAATGCCCTTTTGTGCATGAAGAGAAGAACGTCAGATGTCTCAGGAACTGAGAAGCAGTTCAGAGACTTTTGAAATTAGTGGCAGTTTAATGGGGTTTTCAGGATTGCAAGCTTCAGTGTAAGATCTTAAATTTCACTTTGATGCCTAAATCCTATTCTGGACATTGATATCTGAAAATATAAATTTCTATGCACAAAATAGTGGATAGCAAACAGATGCTCTAAGAATGACAGCACTAAATCTAGTAAATGGGGGGAGGAATAGAAGTAGCTTTGATATCTTTGTTTAAAGCCACTTCTGTCTGTACAGTCAAATTGATTAATGTGTTTCTCAGGTGAGCTGGAAGCAAAAAATGTATGCGCCTAAAATACAAATTAATCAGCACTGCACCATGGTCCTCTATGCCGTATTGATTAATTATATTACATAACTGATGCAGATTTAATCACTCTATCTGATGGATTTTGGTAGGGATGGCAGTATTGAAAAGGTGCATTTTACAAAACTTATGAATTTTCTGCAATCACTTAAACTGTTAAAAGATTCCACAGTATGCTTTTTCTGACAGATCTTGGGAAAAGTCTTCACCAATAATTAGCAAGTGTGTGTTTGTCCTCATTGATTTATTTCATTGCAGTATTTTCAGTGGGTTTAGTTACAAGTTGTTAGTATTACAACTGGTAAGTTAAAAAATACTGTGAAATGTCTCCTAAGAGAGAAATACAACTTTGCCTATATCTGTCAAAATGTTAACCCTAATTTGCTGTAAAATTGATTTTATTCTAGACTGTTCCAGGGAAAATAAAACTTTTCAACAAGAGCCACTTGAAAATCCTAAGGTTTTCTTGTGCCTTTTATGAAGATCCAGGCTTCTTTACAGAGTGGCATCGTCACAACCCCATACAGCGGTCCATAAAATGAACTGTCACTTGAAAGTAAATTTCAGTTTCAATTGCAGTAAATCAACATTATTGCTTTGTTATTTTTCCTAGGAACTCCACAGCTGGCCAGTCAGCGGTCTATAGGCTGACTTAGTGAACTAAACAAAGGGATAAGATGAAAAGGAGGTAATGCAAGTTGTATCGGGATCTTTGTTTAAATAAGATTTGTAACAGCGATTTTCTGATTAACATAAACAAGAAACATAAAAGACCGTGGATAGTTCAATCAGCAAAATAATGAGAGGAATCTGAATTCCGTGCCATTCCACCTGTGAAAAATGCTACACACTGAAAGGACTACAAAATCCTTTTCTAGATCTGCATGGTAGGTGTCAGTTATTTTACCTTGTTTTCATTCCAGTCCTAGTCACTACTCTGTACCTAGAGGAGTACTTCTAGAACTTCATAGAGGAGCAAAAGTTGTAGTCTGTATAGAACTAACAGTCAATAATTCATAATTTTTACAGATTTTTACAGATCCTCTTACATGCAACAAAACTGTGACTATCTAGTTGGTTCCATGTAGCACAGTAATAATTTCTTTCTTCACAAGAACATGTTTAGTTCTGTTTCTCCTCACTTAAACTCAAAATTTGCTTCTTGTCTAACAGAGATTTAGGAAACATACATGGTTTTTGATCAAATAAAACCAACGACAGTGACGGACTTGCATTTTAATGTACACATTCTCTCCAGTTTTGCCTTTAGAAAATACCTTAAACAAAGGGGGGTTAGAATATCAGATACATTCAAAAGCAATAAAAATTCCTAGTGTTCGAACTATTCGAACCTTTTTTCTGGTTTCTGACTGGCTGAGAAAGCTTCTCATTATACTACTGAGTAATAAGAGTGTCTTCAAAACACTTCCTAAACTACATTCTAAAGGTGGCAAGCTGCAATAAATTTCACTGAATAGCTGAAAATAAGCCCCTAATGATTTGGAAATATATTTTCTCAGAGTAGACTCTGCCTTTATTTGCTGCTACTGAATACAATCTGCAGTTGTGGCAGCTGAAATGAAAAACAGGAACATAGGAAAGGACACATATGCAGTAGTTTTGTATTATAGAGCAAGGAGTTAATAGCTTCTTTCTCTGCTGTTTCCATGAAATTATATTGAGGATACAGTGTTTAGTCCTGGACTGCTTACTAATACAAAAGAACTGAAAAAACAAGAGAAACCTAGGAAAAGATGAAAACCAAACATATGGAGAGACTGATTTAAAGACAATGGTATGATGAATAGACTAGTATAGGTGTTACAATTCTTGGAACTACTTAATTACATATCAGTCACAGGCAAAAAAGCTCCAAAGAATATGCTGACAAGTCCTCCTTTTTTCCCAATTTCTGACTTGACAAGCAGATCATGATTTTGTTGAATTAATTTGCTATTCAAACTTATTTCCCAGATAAATTTAGTGGCTCATCCACAAGTACTTAGCTATAAGGATTTGCTATTTGAAATTCCAGCTGTGCTGTTTAGATTTGATAGGCTACAGCAAACACATGGCGTGTGCTTGTTCCCAGGAGGATGCCTGTAACATCTCTACTGGCAAGCTTGGCTAGCAGAATATTTTTGGAAGGCAGGCACAAAAGGAGCAATAACAGTGACAGAACATTGTGTTCAGACATGCAGGGCATGGTTTTCAGGGGATGGTTCTATTTCAGGACCCCATCTTCAAGAAAAAAAACATCTCTTAGGTCAGGGGGGTGTCAGCCAGCCAGCACACTGAAACCAGAAGGATCTGAGTGTGAGCCTGCTCAGGGAAGAAAGGCCCATATGGCCACAATGTCAAGTGTAACAGGTACCGGGCACAGAGTTGTCAGCCATATGGCATGAGAATCAATAATAAACACTAAATGAATTGGGATAAGCAGAATAGATGTAAAAAGTGAAATTAAGCAAAAGAAAACTAAACGAGATAGCAGGAAGAATGTACAAACCTGCTGTGTATTGGGCAATGGAATTAGCTTTGTGAGGAAAAAGGTGGAAGTGCAAGCACCTCAGAAAATAAGAGTGGACACATACTGCAGAGAAATACCCCCGTTTTCATCACTCTGAGAGAGGTGAGCAAGAGATAATGAAATATCTTTGCACCAGATTTGTATACAAGTTTACAGAGGAATCAGTATTTAACAGGTTTTCTTTTCAGGCTCCTTCTCCTCCCTTGTTACAGAGAGAGTGGAATCTGCACGCAGTGAGTGTATCTAAAAGACTTGCAGCTCATTTCCATTTAGAATGTCTGTTTAAATACTGATTTGACCTCTGGCTGTCTTTGGGGCTGGGTAATACATGTAAAATGGTCACCAAGAACTGTGTATGAAGCACAAGTTGAAAGGAACATACCATTACCTTCTTGGCTTTTTTTTTTGCCTACTTGTTTTATTTTCTCCTTCAGGATATCACAGGGAGAGAGGATATGGGCAACAAATCGATAAGGCAAAGAAGAATCGGGATATTTGCAGTAGAACATCAGGAAAAGGAAAGCTGGGTGCCTCTCATTTCATAATGTAAAAAATATGCTTTATGATTCTCCTGCTGGAACATAGAACACAATGGTGCTCAGATACCACGCTGATGAGTTTCAAATACTTGGCTTGATAAAGTAAATAGATTCTTCAGTAACTCATGACTACACTGTTTTGTTGAAAAACCGAAGATTTACTACAAGCAAATTTGATGTGCTGTTTCTTTTATCAATATTCATAACTTAGCTTTGGGAAAGGTCTTTTGTTTTCTTTAATAATTACTTCCCCTGTCATATTGTAAACCAAAACGGCACAGGAGGGAATGGAAAGTGATTATGCCCACGTATAACAAGTGAAATTCTCTAAGTTATGTACCTCATGCCAAGTAAATATTTTTTTTCTAATTTTGGGGGCTTTAATATTTTTTAAAACTCTCCTAATTTTACATTCCTCCAGTTATTTTTTTGCATGAGCCATATATCAAAGTAAGATGTGTTCTTAACTGTCTTGTATGAGCCATATATCAAGGTAGCTATCAAAGTATCAACTATACATAACTATCTTGCAGTATTATGGTAAATAGGTAGCACTGTCTCTGTGCTGCCCAGTGCTAAATACAGCATTGTGGAACACAGAAAAAAGGAGATTCTCACCTGTGTTTAGGTCCAAAATATCCCAAATGCAGTGCAGATCACTCAGTTTTCATAATACTCCATTTAAAGTTTATTTGAGCCATAAAGATTTTTTTGCCCACAGGAATCAACACCTTCATTTAAAAGTAGAACTAAATTGCAAATTTTTCTGTATGAGGCAAGTCATTAACCTTTGCCAAATCATTACCTCCAGAGATAATTAACAGTGATCTCAGAGAAAACCTAACTAATAAAGTAAGCTCTTGAAAAATAGTATGAAGAATAAATGTGGTTTGCCTCCTAGCTATGGACTCATGTCCCTGGACAAAGCAAGTTTCTGTGGACTTAAAAGAAGGGCAGGTGAAGCAAAAGAGGATTAGTTCAACCTAATAAACCCCCAAGCACCGGTGATCTTAAAATCAGGTTTGATGTTAGAGTAGACAATTTGTCTTGACATCAAGTAAACTCCAGGTTACATTAATTAGACCACAATAATAAAACTTTTCACTGATCGCACAGTAACTAACAAGTCCTGAAGCCGATGAAATATGAAATTGCCTGATTACATAAGAATGTTAAAGGCTTAACGTGGGAAGCCAATGTCCCTGTCTTGTCTATTGACTTCAGTGCTCACTTCATCTGATTTTCTCTCTTACGCATCTCTAACATACATACAAAAATATTGAATTATCTAACAGGAAGATTGTGATAATAAATACATAAGAACAGAGTCTAGCAGGTATAGCATACCTTTTGTTCTCTCACCTCCTGGGAGCTGCATGATCTTTATGTAGTTGCAGGAAATAAATCACTGTGATTTTATCACTCCATGTAATCCTTCTATACATTATTTATAAGAATCTAGTAATACGTCACATTGATTCATGCTATAACCTTATAAACAATCAAATAAAATATTAAACTATATATGCATCAGAATCAAGCAAATTAAAATGAATATTTACTACTGTCACAAAGGCTAAGGGAACTAATTTTTTACAATGTATTAGGAGACCTGGTTTCAGAACAGTGTCACAATAGCCTTTTCCTCCTAATGAATTAACTCAAAGAATAGGGACTACAGTATCAAAAAAGACCACCAGCCTATCTCACTTATTGTGGTATCATGTGTTACTGCACCTGTCAGTTTCTGAGGGGAAAAACAAGTGGAAATTGGGACATTCATGCAAGATATTCATACAATACTTCTCCTTAATTCCTCATTCAGTTATTGGATCCTGTGGGAAACTGTATGAAACTTCTCACAGAGTCCATCTACATGATGAATGACTGTCCTGCCTGTGTCTGGAGTCAATCACAGTTTGAGCGTAAGGCTGCCTGCAGACAAGGGATCAGGTGGGCACCTACAGCACCTATAGCACCTCTTTTCCCTATAGAGTGTGGAGCACAACGCTCCAAGCAGTGCTAATGAGGCCAGAGAAGCAACAGCCACCCTCTGCATGGGCTCACACTTCAATGAACCCACTCCAACAGAGAGTGGGAACAGCTAGTAATATGCTATGCATTTATAGGAAACCAGGAATTAATTTTAACATAAACATAAGTGCTGAGGCCTCTGCCACTTCTGTTTTAAGCAGATTACCTTCAGTAGGTATTAGCAAGACCATCTCTTACACAATCATGAACAGGAAACCTCATTTATAAAACCTGCACAATACAAAAATAATGCTCTGCTGATGACCCAAGTCTAAGAAATGTGTTCTCCACCTTTTCTGCTATTGATTCTTCTGTCTTGAGTAAAACCCTGGCATATTATTTTTCTCCCTTTTGTACCTGGCTGCCTCAGTGAAACTCCTTCTAGATTTGGGCTTCTTTCCTCTATTTATTACAATAATACTGAAATATATTTCTTTATACCGTTTTTCGTTTTGTTGAGCAGTTGGGATTGTTCACAGGTAAGTCTAAAATAATACAGGGAAATGAGTGTTTTACTACCATAATCTCTCTTGCTAACACAGCAGCAGTGACCATGAAGTCACAGCTCTATTGAATCTGTTAAAAAAACATTTGTGTAATCAATAACTTCACAAGTTTCGAGCTCTTTACATTGGGCTGAGTAGTTTCCTTGAGTGTTTCAGTATTTACTATAGTTGCAAATCAGAAAAGTACCAAAACAGTTTGATAGATTTTCGTATTGGGGGTTATTCGCAGGTGCAAGGTCTTTAACCTGGGGTTTACTGAACTGCTGACTAACTAATTGGTCTGATAAGCTACACAAGATCTTTACTCCCAGACTGGATAAATGTTTACATACTTGTGGATCAAAGATTTGCTTTAACACATTTAACACTCATTTTCTTCTAAAGCTTTTGCACGTAATACCCCAGTACCTTCACTCCAGCCAGCTGAATCTCCATATTATTCCCAGAAAGCTATGCAAGATGTATGTGAGTGCATTTGAAATGGGAGTGAGTATTGTCAGGAAATACCCTGTGGTATTTTACTGTTATGCCTATGGTAGAAAAGGATGTAGTTGGGAAGAAAGTGGGATAGCACAAGGAAAAAGATAATATCAGATGCTGGAGAGTCACAAGGATGGATAGAAACAGAATGTCCTGACCCTAACAAATAAGCCTGATGGTCAGGTGGGAGATGCACATGTACACTGAACTTGCAAAGCCAGCCCAGAACAAGTAAAGCAAATTTAAAAATCCAGGAGACTGGTTCTGAAAAATTTTAGCTAATGGTAACCTGTAGATGTAGCTTCAAAATACAATGAATTTCCAACTGTTATGAATGAATTCCATGACTAGCCTTTCCCAATTTTAAGTGTTCTTCCCCTATTTATCTGCCAAATTCTTTTATTTTACTCTCAGAATTTGATTCAATGTTACATCAACAGTAATACATAATTAAGACTGCAATCAATGTCAATATTGAGATATATAAACTCATTAATGATAAAGAGCAGCTAATGGTATGAATATGGGATTAGAAAGGAAATTAATACATTCAGTAAGATTTAAGAGATAAATATATAAAAACAAGGCAGAAAGGAAGCTCCAGGGGACAGCTATTCCACCCATGATAACAAGAAGAATCCTGTCATGGTCACTGTTTGGCCTCCAATGAAAAGAAACTGGTTTGCCCATTCACAAAATTTTATAAGAATTTTTCAGTTCTTCTAATTCCATATTGTGAGGTCATGAGGCTCTTCCAAATTCTCTCCAAAAATAAAAGTTAAGATTTGCTGAAATGACAAAGATATAGTTTCAGCTGTTTGTTCACATTCTGATCAATTACTAATTTGGAACAGACCTCCCTCAAGTTGTCCTGTTTAGCTCTAGTTAATTCCCTCATTACTAAGCTGTAATATTGAAGATGTTCATCTCTCCTTTTTTATATTTTTTTCTACAGTGTAAATCAGCTCCAACACAATAATGACTTTGAGTTTCAGCACAAAATAAACTGATGTTTCAGGAAGTCAACAAGTATTGGAATGAATAAAATTATTGGTCTGAAACAAGTAGTGATGAGGCTTGAACATAATTTCCTTTTTACTGTTTTCCACAAAAATTCACCATATACTCAGGAACACTTCTGCTAATCTAACTTTTATTCAGCCATCTAAGTTACTAAGTGAAAATGCATGTTTTTACCAAAATCCACTTCTCTGATTATAATGTTGCATCAAAAGCATCTTGAAGTCCATTGCATCTATGTATTATAAGCAGTTATCAAACTTGAAATAGGTCTCCCCCAAACTGTTAGAACCACTATCATCCCTGAGTTTTTTAATTCAGCAAATTTTGGTGATACTTTTCTATGTCATCTGCATAGGTATATATTTTACTTTTGTACTGTATTTTTCTATTTCTAAAAATGTATCCGTTTCTAAAGTTTTGAGGGATACAGAACTGTCTATCTGTTCTAATTAACTGGACCGGCTCTGGGCTGATATTCTCGGGAATAAATAGTCATGGTAAGGTGAAAGTTATTCTCTCTGTATCAAAAAAGATAGTGTGATCTTCTTCAAAACAACTGTGAAATGATGAGAAAAGAGTTTTAAGAATCAAAAAGAAATAATACAACAGACAGAGCTATGTTGGAAGTAAACCACTTCAGTGTAGTAAAAACCCTATCTGCCATCCAAAGCAGCCTCTACAAAAATACTCCAGCAGGATCAGCATCTCTCTTTCAGGCTTCTCACTCAATGCTCATACTAAGGACAAGGGAGACTCAGTCCCCAGTCATGTTCTCCCTTCCTGGCTCCACTCTTGGAAATGGCAACAGAAGCAGAGACCAAAGGAGTAAACCTTAGGTTACAGAAGGACTTCAAGAAACTTAAAGTTTCTTTGGTGACAAAACTTTGCGTATGTTTAATTCAGCTCTTAACTTTTTGTAACCTGGACCCAGATACTTAAATTTCTGGTACAGATCCAGACAAAATTTAATTAGATATTGAATCTAACTTGATGAAATTAAACAAATGAAGTTTTTCTAGTGCCCAAAGATTCAACAGGAAAAACTTAAGAAACTTAAGGGGAATTTTGTATTTATTGCTTGCACTGTCAGCCAACCACAAGATAAAACCACCCACACACCCAACAGCTCTTGCCAGGGTAAGAAAAGGTAAAATACACATTAATTTACCAGTATCAGTGTTCCAGAGTCAGTGGTCACCAGAAAAATGGTGGTGGACAAAATACACAAAGCAGTACCTCAAGAGAACTAATTCATCCTAAACATTGCAGCCAGGAGGGTACTTGTTGGGAGAAGTGCCCAATGCACACGGCCAACCTGAAGATAACCTTTACCTACCAAAATCATGCCTCTATCAAATAGATTACTTTTTTGAAGAAACTTCTTTTTAGGCATGTATAATCTTATTATAAGCCACATATGATTTTATCCTGAAACATACAAAGTCAATCCTCAAACTATGAGCCATCCTGGAAGAAGGTCATAACTTGAATCCTTCTTTCAAATTCCCTTTTCTCCTCTTCAAATAAAGCTCTTCCTTTCAAAATGCTCAGTAACAAATTTCTGTTCGCCCACTTGCACCAAATAGAGTCAGACTGTGCCTAAGCAACAAATGCAGTATCTTCCAATGCATTTCTCACACCCACAACAAAGTATGTTCACCTCGCCCCCATCTCAAAGCTCTCCCAGAATGTAACCCACTTCCTTCAGTGCCATCATAGAAGCTTTGTGGATGAAATCAAATAAACGGTGAGTAAAATTTTCTCAGAGCTATGAGTAAGTCAGAAATACCCATTTACAAGGAGGATAATACTCTTCACAAAGCACTCATCTTATCTGACCTGTCAGCCTCTGACCTCTTAGCCCAGATCTACAACAGAAATCTATAAAACGCTCACAAAAGACATGACTAGAAATAAAAATCCATGACTACTGGTACACACATGGTTTTAAATCATGGGTTTATGTCTTCTATCTGGGTCCACTTCCTGATGCAGGGGATCCTATACATACTGATGTGAAAAATTGAGCTGGTTCCACCCTGATATTAGAGTGACAGGATACCATGTTTATCATCTAAACAAAGGCATCAGTGACTCAAACAAAACATTCCTAAACTGACTGACCTGGACAGCTTTCAGGGAGCAGCAAGGGCTTCAAGGAAGGGTGAGACAACAGCCAAGAGTCAGAATAAAGTATGGGGGAGCAGTGTCCTAACCAGAAAGGAGGCAGGATGCACAGCACCAGTTTCAGACCAGAAAAGGCAGTGTTTGGGAGGGTGATCAGTCAGACACAGCGCAGTGACCACCCAGCAGGTCTGCAGTGGTGTGGCAGGTCCCAGGCCAAGCAGGGATGCCAAACCAAGGGGTCCAGGTCAGGCTCAGGGAGGTGGGAGACTGGGCAGAGACACAGCTGCTACACAGTCATGCAGTGGCACAGGAAGGGGCAGCACTAAAGTCTCAACTGAAAGCAGTTCCCAAGGGAAAGTAGGGGCAGACCCTCACTTCTAAGCCTTCAGGATCTGGCTGGACAGCCACAAGGTTTATGGTCAAAGGCTCAACGTCTAAGTGGCGGGCAGTGATGAGTGGAGTTCCTCAGGGGTTGGTACTGGGTCCAGTGCTGTTTAACATCTTTGCTGGAGACATGGACAGTGGGATTGAATGCACCCTCAGCAAGTTTGCTGATGACACCAAGCTGTGTGGCATTGCCGACACGCTGGAGGGAAGGGATACCATGCAGAGGGACCTGGACAAGCTCGAGAGGTGGGCTCATGAAAGCTTTATGAAGTCCAACCAAGCCAAGTGCAGTGTCCTGCACCTGGGAGTTGGCAATCCCAAGCACAAATGCAGGTTGAGCGAAGAATGGCTGGAGAGCAGCCCTGAGGAGAAGGACTTGGGAGTGATGGTGGATGAGAAGCTCAGCATGAGCTGGCAGTGCACCCTGGCAGTCCAGAAAGCCAACTGCATCCTGGGCCGCATCAAAAGAAGCAAGGCCAGCAGGTCACGGGAGGTGATTCTACCCCTCTGCTTTTGTGAGACCCCACCTGGAGTACTGTGTCCAGCTTCGGAGTTCACAGAACAGGAAGGACATAGACCTGTTGGAATGGGTCCACAGGAGGGCCATGAAAATGATCAGAGGGAAGGAGCACCTCTCCTATAAGGACAGGCTGAGAGAGTGGGGCTGTCCAGGCTAGAGAAGACTCTGGGGAGACCTCATAGCAGCCTTCCAGTATCTGAAGGGAGCCTACAGGAGAGCTGGAGAGGGACTCTTTGTTAGGGAGTGTATCGATAGAATGGGGGGTAATGGTTTTAAATTGGAAGAGGGGAGATTTAGATTAGACGCCAGAAAGAAATTCTTTCCTGTGAGGGTGGTGAGGGACTGGAACAGGTTGCCCAGAGAAGTTGTGGATGCCCCATTCCTGGAGGGGTTTCAAGACCAGGCTGGGTGGGGCTTTGAACAACCTGGTCTAGTGGGAGGTGTCCCTGCCCATGGCAGGGGGGGTGGAAATGATCTTTAAGGTCCCCTCCAGTTCTAACTATTCTATGATTCTATTCACAACAGCTCTTATCAGCAAAGGAGCTGGACTCAGCTGGCTGAACTCTATACCTTCAGCAACTGAAATCCTAGAAGAGGCATGCTCTTCAGGACCTGACAAGACTCTTACCAGAATCAGTGTGAAGTGCTTTCTAAACTGTAAATGCCAATCAGTAACAATTTTTGAGACTAAAATCTCAGTAACCAGAAAGGGAAATTTTGACCAGGAAGGCTCAGACATGCTCAGCGAACACTGGAACTCTATGATGTAAAAATTTCTGAACAGAAATGCAGAGTGTTTCAGGAAAGACAGAATTTGTTAGATGAAATTTCTATTTCTTGTAAGTTTTTCTAGGTTAGTTGTTTAAAGGCAAAATAATTGATATAGTATATTTGGATTTTCCCACAGGACTTGATTTCGCATTGTAAAAAACTTTGATTTAATGTTTTATTTTCTGAACCTCCCTTCCGGAAGCCAACTTAGCATTGTAAATTCTTGCATGTGCACTTCAATAATTTTAAAGAAACAAATACAGGCAAAAACTCTTACCACAAGATAGCTGGTTTTGCCTTTGATACCTATAAAAGAAAGAAATGCAGAAACGCACTCAGTGGAGAAGACAGGCACACGTGAAGCACCTTAACCAAAGATTAAAAATTTTTCAGATGGACATATGATATAGTTACCTCTCTGTCACTTTCTTATTTTAACACAACCTGCAGTCTGGCAGGTGCTCATCACAGGCATAGAATAAGAGACATTCATTTTCAGAGCACTCCTGCAAGACATTCAGACTGCAGCCCTGTACAGCACAATATCATAATATATCCTGTGCACATTGTACCACTGAGGGAGGCTAGTATTCACGCTAATAAGACCAGTTGCTGTAAATATTTTGCAGTAAACACATTTCCAGAGTAGGAGATGGATAGCACTGTTGAGTGAGAAATGGGTAAATAAAAAGCCACACTCATTCAATCGATGAATGAGGTCACGTTGGGGAGCTGAGTTGTGTCTCACCAGTGGTCTACCTAGTTCAATATCCTGCTTCTGGAAAGAGCCCACACTTAATGCTTCAAGAGAATGAAAAGCTATTGACAAGAGCCCATCACTGTATGACAGGAGATTCTTGTCTGACCTGTATAAACAACATACTTACAGATGCATGCTGATCTCAGCATGAGGGAAGGGCAAGGTTCAAAATGCTTTAGGAGTTACTTGTCCCAACTGAATGACATTGTTCTACTGTCTGCTTTCTCTTCTTACCATTTTTCAAATACTTATGAGCTCATTATATGCGGCATTGCAGCAAATAACTGCAGCTCCTACTGAAAAGAAAAAGCAGAATCAGAATGTATGCAATCAGAAACTCTTACAGGCTAGTCCCTCTTCTTTGCTTTTAGCCATATTGCTCTTGGCACGCAAGTTCACACCCTCTAAACTGCAAGCTTGGTCTTGTCAACATATCAAACTAGAGTGCTAATCATTAATAACTCATTCTAAAGTAATATTGACAGCTGCTTTGCTTTATTACCAATTCCATCTGTGCCCAGCTCCCCATCCTCTTACTACTACTCCTAAGCTTGCACTCTAAATGTTTTTCAGGCTGCAACAAGCAGAATGGAAATAACAGCTTGAGCTTCTTGAGAAATATCACCAGCCAACTCAGGGAGCCCAGAAGAGAAGGAATAATACGATTGTAGAGCCCCACCAAGTATTCAGCATAAGTGAGCTTTACGAATAACATGCTGCCAAAAGCTGTTTCCTAGTAGCGATCACCTCCACTGTTTCCAAAGGCCAATGTCATATCTGTAACGTGATCATCTGGTCTCATTCTATTTTGAGCAGCACTAAAGCCTCAATAAGATTGATTAGCAGATAAGAGTATTTGTAGCATTTCTAAGTCTCTTTATTACAGGAATAATGCTTTGATCACAAACTTTTCTCACTCACACAAGACCGAAGTGAACAAATATTAGAGAAAGAGTCTTCTGTTGTGCCACTTGAATATTTTTCATTTGTGACTTTCCAAGGTGTCTGTACTTCAGTACAGAATTGATAATGAGAAAAACAATTGTCCTTGCTAACTAAAATGCATTCCTGTGAACAAATGAAAACCTTCAGTCTTGAGAGGTAAATTTAGCCTAACTCATTAAAGACAAGACCATTTTAACAGTCACTTGACTAGTAACGTGTTTAAAAAATTCTAAAGAAAACGTACCAAGAGTGTTCATTCAAGCCCCTTTTATGCATCAGCTCAATTGTGATGAAATTGCAGAGATAAATTTTATAAACAGACAGATATTTGACTGCTCTCTGCTAACATTTTGGAAGAAGAAGGAAAAAACAAAGATTTTCAAAAGAGCTATAGAAAAACTTTTAAGTTTGGGTGGCTTTTTAAAGTACATGCATTTTTGATGCTATTTTGGGCAGAGGTTGAACAAACCCAGAGATCCACCATTTCCCTTGGAAAAAGAAAGCTGTCTTGTTTCTAAGTGAATTTGATCACTTGTAATTTTTAATGCAGAGGAAAGAAAATGATAAATTGTGCTTTTTTCATATGAGTCCATTCCAAATGCAAAAATTCAAATGCAAATTCGGTCCAAAGCGGAAAGGTCTGGAACAGATGGCAGAAAGTCTTCTGAATGTCAGTTGAAAAGAGGCTGCCAGTGGCAGACAATGATACCTTCAGTAAATAATAAAGGAAAAGCTCTACAATGAAAGAGGAGTTTAGGTAGCTTGTTAAGAGCACTTGTCAGGAAAAGAAGGGAGTGAGTGCTTCCTGGCTGAAGAAGATACACTTCTAATGAAGGGGCTGGGAGTTTAGAAAGTTTGTTTGCTTTTGCCAACCTCATCATTGATCTAATAAAATACACTCTCTCTGTAGAATTTGCCTTTATCATATATTTAGAAATCGCAGGTTCAGCAACCTCACTATTACCATGCAAGAGACACAATTCAGGATGAGGAGAGAGGCTTCAGAAAGATGATTAGAAGCTGTCACTTCAAGGTAAGCGTATGGAAGGCCTATGGTGGCCAGGCTGGAAAAGGTGATGAAGGACAGGAATTATTACTACAAGTTCAGTGTATGCAATTATCTCCCACAGATGACTGGCCAGGGCTGGTAACATGCTGACAAACGGAACACAGAAATTTTTTTAGCTTGAGTAGTGGAGGTTGGCATCCATGGTCCTCAGTTCTCAATGAATGACCATGACTTCTGTTGAGTTAATGTACTATTCATTCTACTTTCTCAGCACACTTGGCCCTTGACTGTATATTAGTAGTCAGCAGAAAGAAAACCAATCACAGTAACCCTTCCTCCTGTGGAATCACCCAGCCTCAATAGAAAAAGGACATGCTAGAGGGATATAATGCTTTGGAAACTGGATTTTATGTCTCCAGCCATCTGTAACAAGACCAAATCCTGCAAAATCAATGTCCGTTTCATGTTACCCCAGCTCCCTGAACCACAACAGGAGACAAAATGAAGAGAGGACACACAAGGAGAAGCCAGGCTGACAAGAGCTAACAGCGAATCAGGGCACAAAATGTGCCCAGGAGCTACTCCCCTCCACCCCTGATTCAGGACTCTGCAGGAGATTTCAGCTGCTTGCAAACAGCATGAGACCTGACAGGTCTCATGATGAAGAAAGTCTCTTTTTCGTTTGGTCATTACTCTATGTGTCGAGCTGTAAAGCACCATTCCCTTAGATCATGTTTTCAATACCGTACCCAAAATCATCAATAGTTCCTGGTAGTTTTTATAGGTTAAGCACAGGGAACATTCAATCTTATCTCTCAGTTCTCCATCCCTTTTTGCCATTCACAGCATTAAAAAATGTGAAAGCCAGCTCAGTCTTTCTCCAGCAACTAAAAGCATGAAAACAAATCTAACTGATGATTCCAATAATACTGAAAACACTTAGGAATAAGGACTGAAAAATCTTTCATTAAGTAGAATTCTAATTAAGACAGTGATTTACATGTTAATGACCAGATAGAAATCTTTAGGATTGGTCTTTTTTTTTTTTTTTTAATTGCTATCATTGCTTTGGTCTATTTTAAATAAAAGGAGCTTTATTTATAAATTATAGCAACCTCTGATATGCACACATTTAGTTACATTTCCACTAGGCTACCCCTTTATTTCATGACATTTGCAGTCTCAGATAGAATTATTATCCTCTCCCTTCAGGCACACTTTTAATGTCAAAATAAAAAGCTTTAGCAATAGTCTTTAGAACTTTAAATATGGATCTCGGCTTTTGAAGTCATACTGGATGCCATCTACAGAAAAGACAGTGTTGACTATGTCTGTGTCTAGTCTAGCCCAAATGGTGTGTTAAGGATGTGTTTATTGAACTTGAAATTTGCCAAAGCACAGACTGACATAAGGTCCAACACCAGGTGTCAAATAGAACAACAAGCTGAACTGCAAAGACGGAGAAGGGATTTTCTTTATCTTCTCATTTTAGTAAAAACCCCAAAGCTCTTTGACTTGGTTGAAGGTTTACCTCAGAAACAGCCACTGAAAGAATTCCCAGTCTTTGCTGGAGGATGTCTGAGGAGGTCAGTGAAAGTCAGTCTGCCTTGGTTAACAAAATACAGAGCGAATGTTGACTGAATGATGTCCAAGTCACTGGGAGGAATCTCTTCACCTCTACAGAGGAGGGCTGAGCTCTTTAAAGTAAGGAAAAGCTGAATGTAGGCATATTGACTTTGTACCAATACCTGATCAACCTGACATGCATTACACCTGTCTTGTCCCAGAGAACTCCCCAGACCTAACATTTTGCCTGACCTCCCCATTTCCCCTCTGCTATCTTAGAGGCTAATTAAACCTGGCCTGTGCTCAGAGTGCTTAGAAACTCCTCCTATCCTTGTAGCAGCTGATGCTTGGGACTCTTCTAGGAAAGCACTCAATACCATCTGGCCTGCTGGCCATCAGCCACATAATACCTCTACGAGAACAGATGGATGGAAGCTGCTCATGGAGGCAGAATCCTGGAGCTTACGTGTGTAACAGCCAAGAGCACCCTGGAGTGGTGTGCCCTGGAGTTTGTTCTGGCTTGCTCAAGAGGCAGCCCCGACAGCACACCCAGCAACAAACTCAGCAACAAATTATACGGGTGGTTGGTCGATATGACTGTGTGCTTGGCCTCAGGGCCAGAAAAGTGTAAATGTAGTGACTCAGGCTGCAGAGACAGCAGGCCAAATGTTCTCGTTCTCCCAGCAGTTTTGGACCTGATGAAATTTCCTGGGCTGTGTCATGTAGGCGGATGAAATGATCATAATGGTAGAAAATAGGTCTGGAAGGGACTCCAAAAAGGATCTAATCCAAGGTGGGACCAACTCATGTTTCCCATTATAAAGATTTCACAGCCTTTTTTCCAGTGTTTCACTTTCCATTAGTCTTACAAATAGAAAGTCTCTTCTACTGCCTAAATTCTTTGCCCCTTCCCACCATAAATCCTGCTACTCATCAGCTGATTGGGTTTTTTTAAACTCAAAGTATTTTTAAATTTTCCCCAGTGGACTTTCTCTCTGACTAGAACCTTGTGGTCAAGCAACTGAGCAAGACAGGAGAAGGTAAATCCACTCCACACTTAAGAACACTAGATGGATTTCATGAAGAGGGGCAAGCTGAATAACCAAAAGTCAGCTATCAAATTTTTTATGCCTATGCTGTAATAAAGAATTCTGTGGAATTCCACTGATTACAGACATGGCATAAAAGTCTTCCCTACACTGTACACAGCTCTGCTGCAGGCAAGAATGCTAATCATTTCTTGTTTGCCTCCATTAGCCAGTGCATGTGCAATTTGTAACTCTTCTTGCAAAGGCTTTGAAAGTCCTTAACTAGAAAAGGGTTTATGACCATCTTTATCCTAATCTATGCTCCTGACATCTAAAAATAAGCCTAATGCGATCTGCATTATATTGTGAGGTACTGCACAAAGAAGAGGCTATACATGACAAGGGCCTGATAAGTTACTAGCTTATAGGTTTTAGTATTTAAATCTTGTCTATCAATGTATTTTCACAACATACATATATATGCATCTAAAAACCCGTATCTTTATCCCTCAGTCCAACTTCTTAAGATGTTTCAATAAGATGACTCATTGTTACCACAAAACTAAGCTCACTGAAATCCAAGCAGCAGTGAAGAGCAAGCTTAGACTCCTATTCATGCTCAGGAAAAGATAAAAGCCAATATTAGGCTTTATTTACCAGGAATTATTTATTTAAACTTGCAAGTCACTAAAATATTTGGGAAAGTATGACTATTAGCACAGGGTAGAGCAGTCAGGTAAACAAATTTCACTTACATGTCCTTTAAGTGATGCCTCTGCCAGTGTATTCAAATTAATTGTATCAGAACCACTTGATGTTTTGGTGGTGAATCCTCCCCATAGTTTCTCGCTCCTGACCTATTTCACCCACTGCTTTTGATTCCTGATGAGTCCCTTCCACTCCTCCAGTTGAAAATCACCCTCACCTGCCTTGTCAATGTATGTATACAAACCCTGCCAATGCAATTCCACCCTGTAACTGTTGTATTTTCAGGTTCAAAAGCTTTGACTGCTGTCCGCCACATGTGCCTCTCCCAAATCTGGTATCAGTTACTGAGCATTTTGAAGTCTACCAAAATGTGTGGTGAATGTTCTAGTCCAATGTTAACGTCTTTCAGCTTTCCCTTTTGTTCATGTTGAGGGCTCTAACTGATGAAATTTGATAAATCATAACATGTTGCCACTGAATACCCACCTCTCCCATGTTCTGGAGGAAAGGCTCTGCAGAAGAGTTATCATAAGAAAATGTGTATCTGTGTCTCAGAGTCACTAGTTCAGTCTGCAGTATTAGCTGTCAGGCAGTCTGCTGCTTTCCTCTCAGAGGTAGCAGCAGCAAAATGCAATGGACAAGTGTCTCATGGAATATAGTATTTAATGCAAACAGCATGACGTGCTTAGGACTGACCAGAAGCACTGGCAGCACACATTTCATTCACATCAGCCCTTTACAACCTCATCCTGAAGTAACTAGTATAATATCTAGCTGTCTACGAATCCCAATTCAAATTCAAACTTTCAGCTAGAGGTTGAGATAACGCAAGACAAATGCTTTTGGACCAATTGACAGCCTTAGAAGAAAAGCAAGTTCTGCTTATAACCAGACATAATGATGGGGACACCACCATGTTACTAGGTCCTTCTAACTCCATTGAACTTTGCTACCATTTGATTACTGCTTGATGGGGAACCACTGGGCGCTGCTGAGGCTGGATACATTTAAGCAGGAAAAGTAGGAATACGTAACTACAAGTACCAAGCAGTTGGGCGATTCCCAAGCATATATCTACCCTACAGAAGTTGATCAATTCTCTGTATTAAGACTTCAATGTAAAAAAAATAATTATGATTATCATGAAAGTGAATCAGTCTCGAGCGAAACTTAATCGTTATTGTAGATCTGTTGTTGAGTTAAAGGAAGCACTAACCATTTTTCACTTAGGAACAGAAGCTGTACACAGAAAGCTGGAAAAATGACTACATGGAACCGGTTCCATGCCAAGATCTTCCACTTATTTCCATTGGCATAACGGCCTTTCTGGTCAGGATGCCAAGTCTGTTATAATCAGCAGAGTTAAGGGCTCTCAGCACTTCAAAAGATTGGGCCCTAATTGCTGCAAATTTAGTTAATGCCAAGGGGGAAACACAGACATCAGGATTTGGGTCTTTGCCCCATAAGAGCCTTACAAATAACATCCATATTCATTAGACAGTTGACAGGAGAGTGCTGAGAACCGAGCTCTACAGCAGCCTGTCTGCAAATTTGATGAATAAAAAAAAAAAAAAAAATTAATGAGCTTTGGGTTCAAAAGGTTTCTTTTAATGTGCATCAAGCCTTTTCATGAAACACAAGTAACTACACAAATTTGCTATTTAGCAATAATGGGTCATGTCAGAGCTAGATATCTCTTGATCTCCTGTTGAGATGACAGCATGCACCACGCACCAGTCTTCTGCCAACATGAAATGAGTGTTAGCAGATTTACCCTTAATGAGCTCATCACACTGAAGTACCAGTAAAAGAGAGCAGGTCACAGATTATGTTTGTTTAGTTGCCCTGATGTGTCTTGCTTGTTATTCAACATGCAAACATGGTGTTCCAGATAGGAAGCACCTCCAAATTGCTGTGCCTGACCAACCTCTGCACTGATATTTATAAGCTTTCTCCCTGCCTGAACCTGGGGTAAATCAGTACAACAGGAGGGGACAGCCCTGGGATGCCAGGTTGCCACAAAATCTGCTGAAAGATCCACGCTATGTTCATTTCAAAGCACATGAGAAATCTGGGATCAGCCAGTGGGTACTACTACAGCACAAACAGCCACATTAGCAAATATTAATGTACAGAGAACCCCATAAGCCTTCATTTCCTCCCCCTCACAATGAACACATGCCCACCTTTTGCTGTAATGCCTTTTTGCACTACAGAGCATCTTTTATGGAAAGTAGGGGACTTGCTAGAGGGAAAAGATTTTCAAGCCCCAGAAGCTCTGCTGCATCTCTGTATTTTTTGTGTGTGGGAACTAGGTTGCCTTTTTGCTCCATGACTCCATTTATCTGTTGGAAAAATGTTTAATCCTGTTCACCTGTATGGAAAGACAGACTCCAGTGTCATATTAGGAAGAAAAGACACATGTTAAGATAAAATAACCTTATATAAGCTATACATATCAGTGTATTACTTTTCTTGCAGCTGTATCAACCTTACTGCTACTAGTCATTGTCAGGACTAGTTTTTGGGTAAGCATGGAGTTATACAAGACTGAAAATGGCTTAAGGAGCTCTTGCTCTCTGTCGCTTATTAGTGTGCTCGTGCAGCACTGCGTTGTCCCTTCTTTGTGCCAGGACAACTGGTAGTGAGGTCACGCCACTGTGTTCTGGATTCAGCCCCTCTTTGGCAAAAAAGAGAAAGGGTTATCCTTAAGCTGAATTATATTTCAAAGAATCAGTTTGCACTGACAGCTCTACAAACAAAACTGAAGATAAGGGAGGAATAGGAGCCCTTTTAACTATCTTCATCATCAAAGTCACAGTTTAAGCATATCCTGACAAGGAGAAGATTCTACTGTGTAATCTACATGCCGTATTAAAGCTTTTGCAGTTTCAAATGTTGCATTGCCTCGAAGTACCAAATGGGCTATGACGCAAAATTGATTTCGGTGAAAACAGCATTTGCTGTTAAATGTTCACACAGCATTATCACATATTGCTGCTTCTATGAAACCCAAGACAGAATATTTAAAGTGAGATTGACATTGGAAGAAAACTGTAGTGTCAATACAGCATGAGATTTCATTATCCACTTCCACAGTCTTCATTATGGCTATCCCTCCAAGTATTTTCCTCCTTTCCTTCCCTAGGGCTGATTGACTTGGCTATTAGAAGGAATTTCTTTGGCAGCTATCATTTTGCTCTTACCAAAAATCCTCTGCACTGCTGCTTCAGACACCACGGCATGTGCCCTGTCGTTGCTTCACCTCTTTGTAGGCTGTAAAACAAAAGCATCCACTGCTTTGTTCCTCTCTATCCTTAACACAAATATAAGCATCACTGCAATACAAGCATGGAGGTTAACTCTGTGTTTAGCAAGTAACTCGGTCGAAACTTGAGGTGTTTTGTCCTTACTCCTCCATAAATAAAAGGGAATTCGGCCAGAGCAGAATTAAAATCTGAGGATTAAATTCTGCTTCATTCATTCAGCACAGTGCTTGACTCTGCCAATTGTTCCATTTATCTCAAGCTATTACTCAAGGGTACAAGAATACAGGACTCTGGATACAGAAAAAAATGGCAGATTTGGTTCACTAACATGTAAGGTTCTATTTTGATCCATGAGAAACAAAAGATGTTGAAAAATACTGGATATTAGCTCATCATTCATTTCATGTTTTAGCATCCCCAAATTGCCTCATATTATATAATTTTTAATGTATTTCTCTAAGGCAGCAATCCTTAGAACTATTTTTGCAAACATGCATCCTTCTTAGCTTTTGCATACTTATTATCTAAATCAATATCCAAGTAATTAATCCTATAATCAAAGACTTAGGCCTCCTTAGTCTCTTTTATCTGTAAACACATCTCCTGATCCTCTCCCTTCTCTAATTGCTCTAAAGGTCTCAGGGGAGACATCATCCAGCTCCTTTCAATGCCCTTAATTTCTACTCAAACTGTGTCAGTTATGCTGCTTCTCTTGACAGTCTCAGAAATCAGCCCTCTCCAGGATAGACTATCCTTTCTTCTGCTTTATTTTGTTTCTTGCTCTTGGCAGCTCTTGTATTCTGTTAAGTCCCTTGATGTTTTCCAGGCTTGTCTGCGATGCTTTATGAATACTGTATATCCCTTGGAAACAAGTAACCCCTTAATTCTGTAGTTTTGTGCTATACACTTCAAGAATTTGTCTGGAATATATTTACCATGTACTTTGAAATCCCTCAGGTTTATAAGATACAAACTTGAACGCAGAGTACAAGAACCTGAACACAAGAAAAATTTCCTAGATTGAAAAGATCAGGGTTTAGAAGATCTGGGTTTACCTCTGGAGTCACAAATTCTGCACATGATCGTCAGTTACAGCTATGTCGTTATGAAACAGAAGTCTCTAAGGGGATAAACGAAGTTCTGTCTCCTCCCATGCCCTCTTCAAATCATCACCTTGGAGACGGAGAGACTCTGTATGCCCCAGGGTGGAAATGTATTGGCAAGGTATTTGAACACCCAGATGTTTAAGCACATTAGGCTTGGTGTGCTTTAGAAAGTATAGCCTGGATCTATATATAGGCTGCATTTGCAATCTGTTAGAACTTCCTTAACCCAGCAGTGTGCATATAACATTATTGTCTTTTTCTCTCTATTCCTTGCCTTCAACATCTCTTTTTCTTCTGCTCTTCATCTTAACTACTGAGATTATAGCTTACTTTGGGCACAAAATGTTTAATGAGACAACAGTTAGGGTACACATGCAAATAATAGTAATTAAGACTATGCAAAATGTTCAAACAAATGCCTTATATTCTGCACAAATTCAGCAACTAACTTCAGTACGAAAAAATCCAGATGATTTTTGCCTCTTAATATTTTCAGTATAAACATATAGCCTTTTATGTTAAGCAGCCATTTCATTATGAAGATTCCTCACCTTTGTTCAAACAGAAGTTATCAGGAAAACTTTTGGTTTTTAAGTTTCTCCAGTGCTGCAGCAATGTGATCATTCACCTTACAAGTAAAAGGAATCTATGAAATTATGCCCCTGTTACAACCTTCTCAGCTGACATCAGTCAATGTTTTCAGATAATTAGCAGCCACCCTATGGCATCTCTTAGGAGTTTTCCTTACACTTCTACAGTGTACTACTCAAATTCACTAACCATCCTTGGAGCTGGGCTGATACCAAAAGGATCACTAAGGATCAGTCTAAACAGAAAACTCGGTAATAAATGCAGACCACTCTGTATAGGCCCCTTGACAGCAACATGGCAGGAGACCCTCCAACAGCAAATACACCTACACTCATGATCTCACGGTGGCACACACATTAATATTCAAAACAAAGTAAAACCAGGGCCTCTGTAGCCATATGTGGGAAATAGGGTTGAAAAATAGACACTAAACAAGTCACTGGAGGCACATCACAGGCTCTGGAGGCCTCTGGTGATTAATTCATTGCACCTGAGGCTTACAGAGTTCCTCCTGATACCCATCAGACAGCCCACCACAATGTGCTCCAGTACCAAGGTCACAGAATTAAAGTAGGCAGCAGGATCCGAGTTACTGGAATTCATTTCACTAATCGACTTAATTAATTTAAATTGATTAATTTAATTAATTGATTGTTTTAATTAATTTAAATGTCATTAATCACTTTACTTCATTTCTCCAATAACAGAAATACAGCGGGAGCCAAAACAGCACAAAGCACACAGAAGCAATCTGGAGATCCAAGTGAAATGTGAGGTGGTTAAAGCTAAATCAATGGTGTAAACACAGCACATTACTGTCTTGGAAGGTCACAGCAGCCCAGTCAGACCAGGATTGCAGCCACCTAAGCTGCTTCCCACATTTTGTGAGGGGATTTACTCTGAGGGGGTGATCACCTGGTTACTCCTGGATGCTACACAGATTATGACTGAATTTAACCAATAAATTTAAACCAAGAAAGGCACATTCCAGCACTGAGTACAGTTTTGTCATGGAAGGGAAGAAGTGACACTTCCACAGGACAGTTTAGCCCACCATGGTCCTTACTGCCCTGGCCTCATATCCCAGAGCTGCGTCTGCCCCCTCTTCTCCCTGCTGGACCTGATCCAGATTTGCTAATTTGCATTTCCACCTCAACCGTGGACCTCTCTCCTGACCACAGATTTCCTTGATGTCCTGGACTCTGGGCTGACACTGGCTGCCATAGAATCAGAGAATCGTAGAATTGTCCAGGTTGGAAAGGAGCTTTCTGATCACCGAGTCCAACCATTAACCTAACACTGACAAAATCACCACTAAACCATGTCGCTAAGCACCACATCTACCCATCTTTTAAATACCTCCAGGGATGGTGATTCCATCACTTCTCTGGGCCCCAGGGCTGCTGCCTAACAGCTAGTGTGGTGCCAAAGCTAATCCAGGGGAACAAGGGAGGTTACTTCAGAGCTACAGCATCTCCCAGAGGCTGATCAGGATAGCCCCAGCTTGTCCAGGATAGAGCCCCACTACTCTGGAGGGGTGGGATGACAGTTTCTTCACAAAGGCTTCAAGAGTCTGCGGTGGGTCCAGCCCACATCTTGCCACAGTGGGGTGCAGAGCAGCAGCCCCAGAAACCTGCCAGGATCCAGCTCCAACAGTCTTTCTATGTGTCACACTAGAGATTTGCAAGTGGCAAAGAGCCAGTGATACCTGGACATAGTCAAATTTGGGGGCACTGGAGGCATGCAGGGACTTCATAATCCACTTTTGTAACTCTTCTTAGTGTTTCTCCTTCAACCCAGTCTACATAGGTTTTCCCATTCCTAGCCTCCCAGTGACTAAGTGACACTTGTTTGCTGACACGTCGACTTTAGGAATCCCAGCAAATCCAGGCCAGGAGTGTAGATTTAAACTCAGATTTTGGGGAGGCTTGTTTCTTTGTTTCCTTTAATAGGATGCCATCTCCATCAATATTTGCTAAGCTTTCTCCTTCTTCTTCCCTGTCACCTGACAGGTTGCGAACCCATGATTATGAACTAGGTGATACTGATGCTCTGCCATTGACTGACGGAACACAGGCCACGGAAGTTGGCAGAAAATTCTATGCCCTCAGACACATTGGTTCCATAAGAGCTTCACATTCACATTGCCTGCTTCAGCTGATTTCTGTGACCTGGTCTGTGCTCCTCTGTTTCTCCCACCACCCTGTAGTAAGTAAGCAGAGCTGCTTGTTTAGTTCTGCCATAATCTCCTTCACATGTTCTACTTCAGTCTCCATTCCAGGGAATAAACTGCTGGAGCTGATTTTTAGGATACCAGTATGCCTGTTTAAATCCTTGTAAAACACGTATGGACCATTTCTGCCAAAGCAACTCATTAATTGACCTGATTTAAAGTCCAACTCTCAGCACAGAGTTGCTCCATCTCTCTCCCTACAAAAGTAATTGTCTAATAAAATACAGACAATTAGAATTGGATTTTTTGGATACACAATACTCTTTTCTCTCCCCTCACTCTACTCCCCCCACACCTCTGTCTTTTAATTGCCATTACTAAACTATTCATATCATCTTAACGTCTTGTGGATACCATCAAAAACCATTAATAAGTCATCTGAGAAGTCAGGTAGTCTGACTGAGCACAGAAAAAAAGCAGATCTCTTAGGATGATTCCATCACTCTTCAGCATAGAATAACACTTTAAAGCTTTGGACACAAATATAGGGATATATATATATATATATATATATATTTTCAAGTAGATAGCCACAAAAGTCATGCTAAATACTTACATAGACTCTGTTTTCCACATAATTTTTCATTCATTTGAGACGAGTTTCATCCACCTTGTGGGTCAAAAATAGTCCAGGAGCTACAGTACTCTGAAAGTGGAGTTATTGGTTCTTGTGTGGCCTGTATCCTGTACCTTCACACTAACTTTAATAATTTAAATAGCTACACAAAAAGGTTTTGCAACTCAGTGAAGCATACAAAACAGAACCTTATCACTTTGTAATCTAATTTGATAGTTCTGCAGAAAATAATAGCTGAAGCATTTTTTATCCCTCCTTCCCTTCTTCCTCCCCCTTTCTTTGGTCAAAACTACACCGCTTGGTTTAACTTGAGACTTGATGGGGGATAGCCAGCTGGAAATACGTTTGGATTTTCTTTAATTGTAACTAAGCCTAGAAACTGTTTAGAGTCATATTTGTCAGAAGTGGAAATGTATCTTAATTACTCCAAGAAGGTTAAAATTTGGACGTGAAAACCAAGGAACAGCTTCAGCATCTAGGTGAGTCCCAGGCTTGGTTAGTCAACACTTCTGTACATAGCGTTAGTGATCCCAGTAACACTGCCCTTTTTAAAAGGGTGATGAAATTGCAGTTGACAAAGTACACAGGTAGTGGGAGCTTTAAGTCTCACTTGTAACAAGACAAAGCCAAAGGATTGAGATACTTAACTTTGAAGATATCAGATGCTCTGTTCAGATACGATTCTGAACAGTGCATGTCGCCAGAGGCGAGACTGAATTGTGTGGAGGAGCAGCTCCAAGCTCCGGGAGGGCTCACATTCTCCAAAACTGCAGAAAACTGGAAAATATCCAAACAGCTTTGTGTGCTGTACCTGTGAGGAACACATGAGAATACAAACCAACATTCTACATATCTTGCACTTGACAATAAGTGATCCTCAAGTCATTTGATGTGGTTTTGCAGCTTCAGTTAACTCAAGCTAACTAGGCTATATATTAAGTTCTAATAGAGGAACATGTATTCCAGACAAAATAAAACAAAGATGCTACAAAAATAGCATGAGAAAACAGGAGATTTTGCATCTGAGAGGAAGCCAAGGAATGGATATGTTATTTCTGGGATTCAACACTAAGAAAAGATCAGCTTCCAATAGTGATCACACTCAGGTGCCATCTCAAACAAGGCATGATCACCGATTAATAAAGAAATTGGAATTTATCCAGCCCAGATAGCCATCCAGCCCCACAATAAAGTGTTTTAGGGTAGTGTTCTGGCAAGGTAAATATGAAAAAACAGAGACTAAGTGAGAAGCCAAGGAAGCACAGCACAATGAGCCACACGCATTACTTGCAAAGACCAGGTTTTCTTTTCCATCAAAGAAAAAAATGTCCCTTTTTAGAAGCAAACAACTCTTAAATTGTCCATCTCACTGGAAAGCAGAAATGCAAAGCAATTAAGAACAAGTCTCAGGATGTTTCTATGAACCATAAGTAGTCTTACCAAATCCAGCCTGTGTTAAAGAATTAATATTTTTCACGTGCTTAAAAATCAAGCTCTTGTTAAAAATCTCCAACGGAAATTCTGTAATTCTGTAAGGCTTTAAAAAAAAGATATCTGGAAGGCAAGTACAGGTGCATAATAAAAAAAATCTTGACTATTATACAAAAAAAACACTTTGTTCCTGTATCTTAAAACATTACATCCAATCCATCATATGGATAACATAACCTCTAAGTTAACCGGTAGCATCTTTAAGGAACCAGGTGAAGAATCTACCAACACAGCTGAAAAATTGTGCAGCATGTTTCATCGGGGTTGCTCATGAATATTTATGTCACATATTTAGACTAACATGAAAGGCCACTGTCAAGCAGAAATCATGAGTCAGATCCCAAGAGCCCATTCAAAGTTCCAGACTGCTTTTTCATCTTTGATACTGTTTACTTTGCACCTTTCAGTCATCTTGAAATACAACACTAGGATCATCTTGCTCTGCCCACAGTACAGATGGCCAGAATCAGCACCTAACATTCAAATTACACTTGGCAGACATGGGATGGATTAGAGGTGATTAGGGCCTCCTTTTGCCGCAGTGATTGTAATTCTGACATCCTAGAAAAGTCCATGGCTTTTAAAGTCATTTTTATTTCTAGGGGAAAATAAAATAAGACCCACCCAATGATCTAGTGATTTCTGAACACTTCCACCTTGACTTACCCTATTCTACAGCATGCACCAAAAAAAAAAGGAAGCATACTTCTGTACATTCAGTATGGTGTTGCTCTTAAGCACTGAAGTATGCAAGGTCTTAAAAAGGAGTTCAGGACTTGTGTCATTGCCCCAGAGATACCTGGCAGGAAAGATGCTTGTGCAGTAATGCGCAGCTGCAGGAAATCAAGCTGGGTAGATTGCAAGTCTGGAGATAAACCCACTGACATCATCTAAAACAGCAAACCTGGACAAGGATAATTGTGGTGCAAAGACGAAATGTTTAGAGACAGATCAAGAGGACAAAAGTCAGCCCTTACTGCTCTAGAGGGAGCAGCTTAAAGGCACTCCTGTGTGGGTACAGGGACCCATTGGCAGAACTTCTATTACCACCTCCTTCAAAACCCTGATTCTGACAAAAGATTGCCAGCTGGTCCTCTTTACCTGATGAATAATGCAGTGGCAAGCAGCAGGAATATCCAATCAGGTGATCATATGGAAACTGCTTTGATCAGGACAGCAAATATATACCAGCCAGTCTCCATGGAGGGACTCCCTGATGCTGTTGTTTCCTAAGTTGATGGCTGCTGTCTGCTTTTCCATCTTCTGAGATTTACCTTCCACCATTATCTTTGCAGAAAAAAAAAAAAAAAAGGTTAGCTCCTCTCTTCCCTTCTCCTTTTTGTTACAATAATAGAGGTTAAGTACGGATAAGAAAGACAATTAAAACGGATCTGTCACACATTTGTTATTCTGATGTGTCATGCTGTATCCCTTCTCTGCAGTGAGTTGACACTCTACCTCAGTAATTGAAATTCTTCACTGTAGACAGCTCGTAACTAATATGGTGATTTTCATTACACGTTCCTCTGAATATAGCAAAGATGAATGCATATTAAACTAGAAAAACTAGCAGCTGCTTGGGCCTGGAGTAAACCATTGCTTGCTTAATTCAGCACTGTCATGGCCACATGGCAATAATGGTGACACTAGCATTATGAAAAACAATAATTAATCAAAGCACAAATCCAATCAACGTAACTGCCATGTCTCCCAGGCACCTTCTAGCCAAGCTACCTCTGAGCAATCTCTCTTTAAATCACAGCAGCACAGGATTTTACCATTTTACCTCTCCCTGACAAAAGACACTTTGTGCCATTCTGTTTCCCCATGGGATCAGCTGCTCCCATTATTCCACACCATTTGGAAAGCCATGGAATACCGTTCAGGTGGTGACAAAAATTCGTGAGGTAAAGGAGTTGCTCCACCATGGTTCAAGCCTTGTGGTAAAGAGGACAGAAGTCCAGCCAGGCATTCAGAAAAGAAATTAGAGTGAATAAAAGGGTGAGAGAGCAACAAAGGGGGCAGAAGCCTCTTCTTGGACATTGTATCCCATCTAAGCATTTCCCATAAGTGTTGCTATGGGCTGTTTACACTGTATTTGTGTTTCCCTGAGGAAGCACAAAGAGAAGCAGAAAGGGTAGTGTTCGGGACAGTAACCGTTCCAATGTGAAAGACTATGCAAAAATGCAATGTTGCAGTCAATTTGCAGGTCCTGGCTCTTCAGAATCACAGTGAAAGTGTCTCCACGTGCCAAAAATTATCACTCATTTGGCTTTCCCGAAAACCTGTAATATACATTTTGGTGGCTGAGCCCCAAGAGAACCAGGGAAGGACCAAAAGGGAAAAAATGTACAGTTCCATGTTTAGGATTCAGTGTTGCTATAAATCTTCCTAACTTATGTTGCTTTTCTGCGCAAACTTTGAAAATCCAGCATCTGAAATTCAAATGCTGAAGTTCTACTTCACTTCTCACATTTCTTTTTTCCTAATAATGACATCGAAGGAAAGCAGCACCCTATAAATCAGCTTCAGTGCCAACAAAATATGGAACAACTGTTGGCATTTTCACATTTCATTGATGTATAATTATGTGAAATGAAATGACAAATGCTTTCACGCAAAGCTCCACACGGGAGAGACTGCATATAGACATATCCAAAACTGTCTTCTAAGTTACTCCATGGTCTCATTGGTTCAAGGAACAGACTTCTTTACGATCTGATTTTCGTTCACAAATAGAAATGCAAAGAGATCAGCTTTGTTTGTTTTTTT